>NEWO01000150.1:758350-776483 GCA_003013225.1 Phalaenopsis aphrodite | reverse complement strand
TCTATTTATTTCTTCACTAAAATAAATTTAAAAAATTATAAAAATTAAAATATAATTCAAAACTTCATGAAAATTATTCTAAGTGACGCTTTTACTTTGAGGAACCTCATAAGGTATTCTTAAGGACAAAAAACATGCTTTGATCAGTTATCAATGAAAATTCACAAATTTGGATTAAAAAAATTCTAAAAATAAATAAAAATCATAAAAAAATTAAAATCCCCCAACAAAATTCAAATAAACCAATAAAAAAAAAAAAGAAAAGTTCAAAAGCAATTCAAGTAAAACAAAAAAAGTTTAGGGGGTAGAAAATTGTAGGGGTAAAATTGTAATTATGAAATTTTTTACTCTAATTAAAATTTAGGTCATATAAAAGGGTAAAAATGTAATATTTATGATAATTATTCCTCTAAGATGATTGAAACACAAGTGTAAAAGAGCAGAAACCAATTCACACTATTTTCTTACCAAAGAATATAATTGTAATTATTCAAATTATGGAGCATTGAAAAATAATTAAATTTGGATGATACAAGTGTGAGGGGACATAAGTCAGGAGATCAATAATTCACTGATTTGAATCCTCAAACCAATAGATAAACATAATTCAATCTTTCAATGAGAATGAAACACATTTCATAAAGTTTGGAAGTGAATTAGGCTTGATAGAAATCATTTAAATGGGAATAAAAAAATATAAAAACAAAATAAAAATCATTTCATTTTTTTGAATTATTTAATAGAGCCTAACAAGTCTAATATTAAAAAAAAATATGATTAATCACTAGTCTTAAGAGACATCAATGATATTAAATTGTAATTATTTATTTAATTTTAGGTGGCCATATTCTCAATTTAATTATGCATAAATATAAAATATTTTACTTTAATTTTAAGGATGATGTTGAGCTCCTCTACAATCACCTCTGTTTCTACCACTAATCGCGTGCCAGTAATACTCAAATGACGAGTGACAAATAAAAAATGTAATTACCGTTCTAACGACTTCATATGTCATAACAACTACCGCTAAAACCGTACTAGACGAGCAACTTTATAACCCCCATGATAGTAAACACATATGCTATAAGATTAAAATCTCATTGATAAAATTTAATTTTACAATAAATTTTAAAAAAAGTCATAAGTAAATGTTGCCATTTTTGTGATTGCATGTGGGATGCATTAAAATCTACCACCCCCAATTAGCTATGAGTCAGTGTCGGGCACATGCCTTCAATCAAATGGGCAGGTCCTTAATTTAGCAGGGATCTTAAACTCACCGCCTCTTATTTTCCGCTGACACCAAATGACCCTTTCCGAAATTTTGATAAAAGAATTTTACTATTAAGAAAATAAAACAAAATTTTGATTATGTTCTGAAGCAAAATTTATATCGATTTTTGTTTTTTTGTTTCATTTAATATGATATTAATATTCAAATATTTTTTAAAATTTAATCATATTTGTAATTCATCATTCAAAATTTCATATATATATATATATATAAGTTATGGGGTGAGACAATTTCGAGTAGACTCATGAATCAATTTGAATTTAGTTTGATTAGACACTCGCAAGCTAAACTCAATGAGCTAAAAGGCCTAGCTCAAGGCAACACCTACTCGGCGAAGACCAAGAAGGCAACGTCAATTCATTAATTCGGTCAACTTTCTCCTGCCTTCGTTACTCTCCTCTTCTTTTTCAAACAGTGCGAGTAAAAATGGCGAGATCCTCGACGCATTTGCGGTGCCCAGAAGCATGGCGAGCGAGAAGGTAGTCATGTTTTTGGGCTTCAAGGATGAGTTCCTCAAAAGTCTGTAGCAACAAATGACAAGAATCCAAAAGTTCGTAGAGGCAGCGGAGCGGCGACAGCTTGAAGATCCAGCCATCAAATACTGTGCAGGCGAGCTCAAAGACTTCGTTTTTATGATGCTGACGACATAATTGAAGCCCATTGAGCATGAGGCTAGTTCTTAAGGTAAAGAGAAGGTTTACCTTTTGTACGAAAAAATCCTAATAAAAAAATTAAATTAAAAGACAATTAGCTCACCAAGTTTAGGTTTGAGCCCACCTAATGCCTTCCCCCCAAGTTTACTCTTGAAGGAAGCTTTTTTTTTTATTTTCATCCATTCGTTCTCTTCGAGATCCGTGTCGTTAGTTCTAGTGTATAAAATTTTGAAATTTTAGAAAGTATTTGGGATTAGTTCTATGTGCAATAATTTATAGTATACTCAACTTTAATAAATTCAACAATTTACATCATTTCCTTACAAAAATATGCACCATAAATGCTCTCAATTACTTTTTTTTTCTTTTATATTATTTTAAGAGTATATTATAATTATTATTGCAATATATCTTCATTATTCGTTTTATATTTGTTCTTATATTTTCCTTTATTACTTTCTATTATAGCTCCACATATACATTCTTGTATTCCAAAATTATTCAATTATATTATTGTAATTTTAACTTTAGACTTCAAAAAATAATAATAAACTATATTTATCACAAAGTAAATGATTTAAAATTTATTTTATTTAAAATTTAATCAGAATATCATGAGGAAAACAATTTATTAACATATCCTGATAAATTTTATATAAAAAAGATGTTTATTTTTTACACGTGCATCCTTTATTATATACATATATTGTTCATCAATATAATTACATTATTAGACAATAAAGTAAAATTATTAGACATTCACAAATATAATCTAGCTTGCTAGAAAAGTACAATGTATATAATATTCCATAAAATCTCCCAAAGGAATGCTTTAGGAAGATTTACCTTCATGTCACTCAATTCTAATGCATTTTCATATCTAACATTATATTTTACTTTTAAAGTTAAAATAAAAATTTTCTTGATCTGCTATGAAATATTTGAATGGTACAAACATTAAAAAAGCAAGTTTACATGTAAAATATGTAAATTGACAGAAATTTGGTGCTTTTTGTGTACATGCCCCAAATTCTAAAGGAGTTTTACATGAAAACCACTAAAACCCTGACAATTATTGCACATGTCCCCAAATTCTAAAAAACGAGTTTTACATGAAAACCACTAAAACCCTGTCAATTATTGCACACCTGCATGCATACGTAATGCATGCTTGTATCAGGTAAATTAAAACCAAATCTCACCCATTGAATCTATCGCGCTTCACAGTGTGCCACGTAGCATCCTCTCTCGACCCGACTATATATTTCTACTTCACTTCATTCAGTAGAACAAGCTGAACAAACGGATCAGAGATGGACGAAGTAAGTGGGAAAAGATGAACAACTTCGCATCTGAATTAGATTTCAAATTAATTTTATTTTAATTTCATTATTCTGTTCTATTTATTACTGGTTTAATGCGAATTTGATTGAGAAGGAAGAACGGGCGGCGCCGCCCATCCTTGTTCTTACAGTTGATATGCACTGCGATGCATGCGCATTGAAGATCAAGGAATGTGTCGAAAAATTTAAAGGTATTTGATTACTTTTTATGGCAGTAATACGCACCAAATTCAACAATTTAGGAGCCATTTGGGACAGAAAATTAGAATGAAACTGCTCAAACTTAATTGATTTCAAATATATAATTTGATTTTTTATATCTAAATACATATACAAAATTGTATGTAACATATATAAATTTTTTTTAACAAGCGGATCCATAAATAAGATCTGCAAAATTCTGATATGTGTATTTTTTTTAATAATATTTTGGATTTTAGGAGTGGAGGAAGCGATGATCAATAAGACAAACAATAAATTGACATTATTAGGGAAGTTGGACCAATTTAATCTTCGGGATCGCCTAATAGATCAAATTCATAAAGACGTTGAGATTGTTTCGACGGTGACTTCAGTACCGAATAAGGAGGCCGCCGTCGCCGCCTCTTCCGCACCTGGCGGCGGCTTTTTCTGGTTTGGATGTAAGAAGTCGGCCGCCCCCGCCTCCGCCGCACCCGCCGGCGGCGGCGGCGGCTTTTGCTGATTTGGATGGAAGAGGCTGGCCGCCTTCGCCTCCGCCGCACCCGCCGGCGGCGGCGGCGGCTTTTGCTGATTTGGATGGAAGAGGCTGGCCGCCTTCGCCTCCGCCGCACCCGGCGGTGGCGGCGGCTTTTGCTGGTTTGGATGGAAGAAGTCGACCGCCGCCGCTGCCGCCACGGATGAGTTGAATGACGAGGTGAACTCAAAAGAGGTTGCTTTGTAATACAAAAGTTTATTTTTTATTTGCACTTAGGCACCTATCAAAAGAAGATACTGCAGAGAATAATGAATTTGTTTTTTTGTATTATTTAATATTGCTATTATGTAGGGGCTGTAACGATGGTGCTGAAGACTCGTCTAGACTGCTATGGCTGCATTAAGAGAGTGAAAAAGATTCTTCTTAATGTTAAAAATAATTTATTTATTTATTTTTATTAAATTCATTTGCATTATTTTATTTACTCACTTTGCATGCAAATTTTATAAAATTGGAGAGAAATTATATGTTCTTTCAATGCACATAAATAATTTCTTTTGATATGAATCATTTTTTTTCTGAGACTAAAACATATATAGTTTAAAAAATAAAATAAAATCTTTTTCAAATTACAGAAATTAATTGTATCAAATTGTTTAATTTTATCCCTATTATTTTCATTATCACATTTATGCCCAAGGGTAAAAAAGGTATATGTTGATGCTGAAAGCGAGTTGGTGGCTGTTGAGGGGACAATGGATGTGAATTCACAGCCGGTGCACGTGCAACGCAAACTGAAGCGTAGCGTTGAGATTGTTTCAATGAAGATTGATGACGACGACAACAGTGACCATATGAACAACGTTAAAGATTAGAAGATTGAACACTCAGCCACTTTCAATATCTCACCACCGCCATCGCCTTCTTTCTCCATCCTCTCGCCACTGCCGTCACCGTCATTACCATCCTCCGTCTTCTCATCTTTAACGTTGTTCATATGGTCACTGTTGTCGCCGTCATCAATCTTCATTGAAACAATCTCAACGCTACGCTTCAGCTTGCGCTTCACGTGCACCGGCTGTGAATTCACATCCATTGTCCCCTCAACGGCCACCAACTCGCTTTCAGCATCAACATATACCTCTTTTACCCCTGGGCATAAATGTGATAATGGAAACAATAGGGATAAAATTAGAAAATTTGATACAATTAATTTCTGTAATTTGAAAAAGATTTTATTTTATTTTTTAAACTATATATGTTTTAGTCTCAGAAAAAAAATGATTCATATCAAAAGAAATTATTTATGTGCATTGAAAGAACATATAATTTCTCTCCAATTTTATAAAATTTGCATGCAAAGTGAGTAAATAAAATAATGCAAATAAATTTAATAAAATTAAATAAATAAATTATTTTTAACCTTAAGAAGAATCTTCTTCACTCTCTTAATGCAACCATAGCAGTCTAGACGAGTCTTCAGCACCATCGTTACAGCCCCCTACATAATATCGATATTAAATAATACTAAAAAAACAAATTCATTATTTTCTGCAGTATTTTCTTTTGATAGGTGCCTAAGTGCAAATAAAAAATAAATTTTTGTATTACAAAACAACCTCTTTTGAGTTCACCTCTTCATTCAACTCATCCGTGGCGGCAGCGGCGGCGGCCTGCTTCTTCCATCCAAACCAGCAAAAGCCGCCGCCGCCGCCGGGTGCGGCGGAGGCGAAGGCGGCCAGCCTCTTCCATCCAAACCAGCAAAAGCCGCCGCCGCCGCCGGCGGGTGCGGCGGAGGAGGGGGCGGCTGGTTTCTTACATCCAAACCAGAAAAAGCCGCCGCCGGGTGCAGAGGAGGCGGCGGCGACGGCCTCCTTATTCGGTACTGAAGTCACCGTCAAAACAATCTCAATGTCTTTATGAATTTGATCTATTAGGCGATCCCGAAGATTAAATTGGTCCAACTTCCCTAATAATGTCAATTTATTGTTTGCCTTATTGATCTTTGCTTCTTCCACTCCTAAAATCCAAAATATTATTAAAAAAAATACACAGATCAGAATTCTGCAGGTTTTATCTATGGATCCGCTTGTTAAAAAAAATTTACATATGTTACATACAATTTTGTATATGTATTTAGATATAAAAAATCAAATTATATATTTGAAATCAATTAAGTTTGAGCAGTTTCATTCTAGTTTTCTATCCCAAAGGGCTCCTAAATTGTTGAATTTGGTGCGTATTACTGCCATAAAAATTAATCAAATACCTTTAAATTTTTCGACACATTCCTTGATCTTCAATGCGCATGCATCGCAGTGCATATCAACTGTAAGAACAAGGATGGGCAGTGCCGCCCGTTCTTCCTTCTCAATCAAATTCGCATTAAATCAGTAATAAATAGAACATAATAATGAAATTAAATAAAATTAATTTGAAATGTAATTCAGATGTGAAGTTGTTCATCTTTTCCCACTTATTTCTTCCATCTCTGATCCGTTTGTTCAGCTTGTTCTACTGAATGAAGTGAAGTAGAAATATATAGTCGGGTCGAGAGAGGACGCTACGTGGCACACTGTGAAGCGCGATAGATTCAATGGGTGAGATTTGGTTATTAATTTACCTGATACAAGCATGCATTACGTATGCATGCAGATGTGCAATAATTGACAGGGTTTTAGTGGTTTTCATGTAAAACTCGTTTTTTAGAATTTGGGGACATGTGCAATAATTGTCAGGGTTTTAGTGGTTTTCATGTAAAACTCCTTTAGAATTTGGGGTATATACACAGAGAGCACCAAATTTTGGCCAGTTTACATATTTGACATGTAAACTTCCTTTTTTAATGTTTGTGTCATTCAAATATTTCATAACACATCAAGAAAATTTTTATTTTAACTTTAAACGTAAAATATAATGTTAGATATGAAAATGCATTAGAATTGAGTGGCATGAAGGTAAATCTTCCTAAAGCATTCATTTGGGAGATTTTATGGAATATTATATACATTGTACTTTTATAGCAAGCTAAATTACATTTGTGAATGTCTAATAATTTTATTTTAATGTCTATTAATGTTATTATATTGATGAATAATATATGTGTATAATAAAGGATACACATGTAAAAAATAAGCATCATTTTTATATAAAACTTATCAGGATATGTTAATAAATTGTTTTCCTCATATTATTCTGATTAAATTTTTAAATGAAATAATTTTTAAATCACTTACTTTTTGATAAACATAATTTATTATTATTTTTTGAAAACTAAAGTTAAAATTATAATAATATAAGCATCTACTCCTGATCATACTGCCTATGAAAACCTAAGGCAGATCATAGGCTTCTATGGGGGAAGAAATGGCCTCACAAAAGTGAGGTCAACATGGGGCAGCCAAGCATCTACTCCCGATCATACAGCTCAACCTAGAAATACAAAAGTCCCATTTTTCATTTGGTTTTGTGGATATTTTAAGTTAGTGTTCTAGTAATTTGGGATTCATCCTTTAGCTTTATCATCTTATTGAGGTTCGTCCTCGCTCTGTCATCTTCTTGAGATTGTTCCTCATTCTGTCGTCTTGTTGAAGTTCATCCCTGGTCCATTATCATGTTGAGGTTCATCCTCGCTTTGTGACGACCAAATACCATTTTAGACATGCCATGCACCCAAACTAACTAATAAGGACAATCCCAAGTATGGACTTAAAAGAAAGAAAATACCATATGTTTACTACGACACATGTAGAAGATATTATTATTCACAAGAAAGACAATAAACACATGTAAACTAGTGTTAGTTAGATGATAGAGCTAAAGTTGTTAGCAAGAGAACCTATAAAAACTAGTGTTAGTCTACACATATAGCATGTCCTAAATGTCTGACTACAATGAAAAAACACATATCATCATACACACAACTCAAGCATGTAAGCAATGCCCATAAAAGAAAAGCATACACAATTACCATTGAACTAAAACAAGTCTATGTTAGTGAACTAGAAAAATCGTCTAGAAGTGTGGTGTCTAAGATATTAATTCTATTCTCTTTGTTTAAGCTATTATTAAGGAAACTTAGAGGTAGTTGATAGGAGTTTCCTTAGAGGAAACATGAAACATTAATTTTCCTTGCTACTTTTGATTGTCAGATGCAACTTGATGACTGTAAATAGCTTCTTCTTTTTTTTGTATTTCTATAATGATATTTTTTTTAGAGCACTTACATACATTCCCACCCAATTCCTTTGTATTTACATATCTAACTCCTAAACTCTACCTTTTACATTTATACTACCCAAATCTTTCATATCACATCAAATGTACCACCATTTTAGCTTTTAAAAGAGAAATACACCTTTTCATGCATAGATGAGTTGGTATATATGCAAAATTGAAGCTAGATATGTAAATACATATGAATTAAGTGATATGTATGTAAATCTTTTTTTTTTTTTTTCTTATAGCATTTACATCAAAATCTAGTTTGAATGGAGTTTCTGCTGCAGAAGGTTTTCTTGAGTTCTTAGCTTTTATTATCATGTTTTCAACACAATAATGAGCTTTTTTTTTTCCAATTTGGAAATAGTTCAAATTTAATGTTTAATCAATCAATGGAACTACAAAATTTTATGCTTTTCTAAAATGTAATTTCTAAATTGTATAGTTTAGGCATCAGCTATATAGGATAGTTTTCATGGTGGCAGAATTATGTAGAAAATACAAATCAAGAGGAACATTATGAACTCTTAACTAAACTAAGTTGTGTTGGAATATTAGAATAGGAGGAGTTTATCATTTTAATTCTGCATGAAAATCATGCACATAGATAAATTAAAAGAAAACCTTGCAGTTCATTCCGACATATTGCTTCTTATGAGCCGTGTTTTATAAATGTGCATTTTCTTATATCTATGAATGAAATTAGCACTATATAATAAGCATTAAATTATTGATTATATTTTTGGTGGAGAAAATAGGAGTTTTGAGAGGTCTAAGGCAATGACGGGTGTTTGTATTATTTCCTTCTTTGAAGAGGAGAAATATGTGATGCTGAACGCAGGCGTTGTATGTTGGCAACTTATGGCATCAAATTTCTATCCTCGGCTTACGTTGGTCCTTAGCAAGTGTTCGGGGATGTTTGATTTGAATTATTTTACGTCTCATGATAGCTCATCTCCTCGGCTGTTGTCATTATTGGTTGGGATTGTTTGACGTCTTGTATCAATGTCCCAGGCAATGCTATGTTGCTAAGCCATCATTCTAAAGGGAGATTTTATTTACGTCATTTAGGATGATGAGTTCATCCATTTTAAATGCAATAAGCACGGTAACCATCAATCAAAATTTAAATTGAACCTGGAATTTTGTAATGAAACAATGATTCAAATTTGGCTTTATTATCTTGCTATATTTGATTGCTCAAGGAAATATTTGTGCATTTCAATGTGCAATATTTTAAATATCATAGAGCTATAAAATGTGTTATACTTTTTAATTTTTACCTAATAAATTTTACAAAAATATGTCAAGAAAATTTAAAATTCAAAGAACATATATGTACGTTTAAAATTTTCACTAAGTTCATAATATGTATATATATAAGATTACTTATTATTGGAAAGGCACATGCTTTTCTTAAAAAATATCATATATTTCTATATCCATGAACTCATCATCCTTTGTGTAAATTGCTCGTTGACAAAATGACTCATCAATTTTATAATATTTTTTAAATATATCACTTTTTAATATTAAAAATTTAAATAATTATGTTTTTTTTTTTAAAAATTTGTCCTTTGTTATTTTCAGTCATCTTGAATCCTTGCGGATTTAGAGTTGAGAGATCCCCAATTTATCAAGTTCATCCAATCAAAATGTCATTTGATGTTTTGAATTATACTTTTGAATGATTGGTTTAGGTCTTCGAATCATGACATTTTTTGTATCATTAAATTTGTCTTATCAACATAATCATTTTTATTATAAATTAGTTGAAAATAGAGTTGGTTTGTTAGCAAGATCAATGATTCAACAGTTGTGAGTAAAGGCAATGCGTGGCCCAAGTTTTCCTAACCCTTAATATTCCAAATAAATTTGACTCCGAAGAATCAAAGTAAGTCAATGTTTTGAGTAGTTTTGACTTTGTATTTGAAAAGTCAAAACAAGATTGAATCAAGTCTAGTCCACTGGCTTTCAATGCACAAAAGTTGGCTTCATTTATCGAGAAAATTATTACCCATGTTTGTATATGGGGACATTCAATCTAAGAGAAGCAGATGTAGTACACCTTGAGGGCACTCCTGTCAGATTGGCTATCCACATATACGAACAATCGTAATTAATATATTTTTACATTTGTCGTTTTCTAAATGTTGCATTGTTGAGAAGAGAAAAGTTTTCTGTAAGGACTTCGGGCGTAAATCTACGTGCAGACTCCAATAATATGCCGCCACACGTGCTACATCGTGGAGGTTATTTCGGTGTTATTTCTAGGTTATTAAAGAGAAACACATATATCTCACTTGAATAATCCCGAAATAACCTATGCGGTGATATTTCGGGTTATTGAATAGAAACACATATATTACACTTCAATAACCTGAAATAACATCGCAGAGTTTATTCCAGAGTTATTTCAAAATTATTTTTGGGTTATTACAGAGTCTGCGTTTCCACTTTAATATTTTTTCAAAGGGAGGGGGGGGATTTGAGGTTTGTCGGGTGCACTTAAAAGTTCAAATCCTATACCTACACACTTATGATTCCATGGAAAGTACTTTCAAATCCTAAGTTGATGATTTGCCAATTTCAAATCACTTAAAACTAAGTAACTCAAAGTTAAACAAAGAAAAGGACTAAAATTCAACCAAGCCAACTGAAAATGAAAAAAAATATAACCAAGACACCCGTACATGTCCATTGTTGTGTATCTTACTACCCCAAGCGTGGTGCCCATTCTTGATAGAACTACGGAGTTGTGAGCAACCAAACCTTCGACAAGGTGGGTCCCACTTTTCACAACACTCTTAATAATATTAAATAAAATTAAAACAAACTAAAATAAAAAAAAACAATAAATACTTGACCAACATTTAAACAACTCAAACTTTAACCATAAAATTGTAATGAAATAAACCTTAAACTTGAATAACAACCTAAACAAAGAGAATAGAACGAGTATCTTACACACCAAATCATAAATGAGACTTTTGTGAGGCCCTTTCTTTCCCAATAGAGGCCTAGGAACTGGCCTTAGGGTTTCATATTGGCTTTTTAGATGCCTAGAATTGGGACCAACATACACTTAGAACTTCAAACTCACTCTACATTCACTTAGGGTTTCATAAGGTTAAGCTTAAATCCTTAACTATTGGTTGAGATGATGAATGTTGGAACTAATTGGAGCCCAAGTTGAATTCCTATAGATGGAAGATGCTCTAGGCAACCCATGGAGCCTAGAGTCCTAGAAATCCCTATGATGACCTATTGACCACTCCTACACCCTCTTTGGTTTAGTAGAAGCCCATTGGGTATGAGAAGTTTAAATCCTATACCTACCCACTTATGATTCCATGACAAGTTCTTTGAAATCCTAAAGTTGATGATTTGTCAATTTTAAATCAATTACAGCTATGTAACTCAAAATTTGAAAAAAAAAATCAACTAAAATTCAACCAAGCCGACTCAAAATGAAAAAGATATAAACACCCTTACTTGTTCAGGGTTGTGCATCTTGCTTCCCCAAGCAAGGTGCCCATTCTTGCTAGAACTAGGGAGTTGTGGATAGCAAGAACTCCAACAAGGTGGGTCCTATTTTTCACAACACTCTTCATATAATTAAATAAAAATAAAATAAACTAAAATTAAAAAAAAATAAAAAATACTTGGCCAACATTTAAACAACTCAAATTTTAACCATAAAATTGTAATGAAATAAACCTTAAACTTGAATAATAGCTTAAACAAAGAGAATAGAATTAATATCTTACACACCACACTTTTAGACAATTTTTCTAGTTCACTAACATAGACTTGTTTTAGTTCAATCTTAATTGTGTATGCTTTTCTTTTATGAGCATTGAGTTTATGCTTTTCTTTTATGAGCATTGGGGGTGCATGTTAAATTAAAATAAATATATTTTATGCAGGTGCTTGCTATTATGTGCTCCCATGTATTAGCATGTCCAAGTAGGATAATGGGCTAGTGTTGTAGCGCAGTGCTATGTTCAAATAGAATTTGTGTTCTGTTTTTGTTTTTTGTCTTTTTTGTGAATAATAATATCTTCTACATAAGTCATAGTAAACATATCATATTTTCTTTCCTTTGATTCCATAGTTGGGTTAGTCCTTGCTAGTTAGCTTGAATGCTTAGCATGTCTAAAATGGGATTTGGTTGGTGACAAAGCAAGTATGAGCCTCAACATGACAATGGAGCAAGGATGAACTTCAACAAGATGACATAATGAGGACCAATCTAAATAAGATGACAGAGTGAAGATGAACCTCAATAAGATGATCAAGTTAAAGGATGAATCCCAACTTACTAGAACACGAACTGAAATATCCAGAAAACCAAATCATAAATGAGACTATTGTAGTTCTAGGTCGAGTTGTATGATCAGGGGTAGATGCATGTTGACCTAACTTTTGTGAGGCCATTCTTCTCCCATAGAAGCCCATGTAGATGCTTGACTGCCCCATGTTGACTGCCTTCCCCCCAAGTTTAGGTTTAAATAAAAAAACCCTAACAATTCAATTATTAATTAACCTTCTTGACAGTGACTTGTCAGTCGATTATTTACTCTTGAATGAAGCTTTTTTTACTTTCAGCCATTCGTTCTCTTCGAGATCCGTGTCGGTAATTCTAATGTATACAATTTTGAAATTTTTGAATGTATTTGGGATTAGTTCTATGTGCAAAATGTTATAGTACACCCAACTTTAATAAATTATACAATTTACATCCTTACCTAACAAAAATCTTTACCATAAATATTCTCAATTATTTTTTTTTCTTTTATATTATTGTAAGAGTATATTATCATTATTATTGTAATATATCTTCATCATTCACTTCATATTTGTTCTTAAATTTTCCTCTATTACTTTCTATTATTAGCACTACATAGACATTCTTGTATTCCAAAATTATTCATTTATATTATTGTAATTTTACTTTAGTTTCCAAAAAATAATAATTGATTATATTTATCCCAAAGTAAATGTTTTAAAAATCCTACCAGTTATTGCACACATGCATGCATGTACGTAATGCATTCATGGCTCATGCATGAACGTATCACATGAATTAATAATCAAATCTCACCGACCGAATTCACCGCGCTTCACAGTGTGCCACGTGGTGACCTCTCTCGGCCCGACTATATATCTCTTCTTCACTTCCTTCAGTAAAACAAGCAGAGCAAAAGGATCAGAGATGGGAGAAGTAAGTGGGAACGATGAACAAATTCACATCTGAATTAAATTTCAAATTATTATTTTTTTCATTTCATTAATCTGCTCGATTTATTACTGATTTAATGCGAATTTGATTGAGAAGAAAGAAGGGGCGGCGCCGCCCATCGTCGTTCTTAAGGTTGATATGCACTGCAATGAATGCGCTTTGAAGATCAAGAAATGCGTCAAAAAATTTGAAGGTATTTAATTAGTTGATATGGCTGCAATAAACACCAAACTCAACAATTTAGAGGCCTTTTGGGGTAGAGAAATAGAATGGAACTGTTCAAATTTAATTGATTTCAAAAATATAATTTGATTTTTTTTATTTTTAAAATCTTAACATTTAGTTTTTTAGATTTAATTTAAATTATTTTACTGAACAAATCGAAAAATCAAAATTAGTTAAAAATTCTTACTATATTTTAACTTTATGTTAAACATTCCTAACTTATTTAAAAAAAAATAAGTGAATTTAATGGTAACCAAGAGAATTTTTTTACCGAACGAGTCCATAGATAAGACCTGCAGAATTCTGATCTGTGTATTTTTTTTTAATGAAATTTTGGATTTTAGGAGTGGAGGGAGTGATGATCGATAAGTCAAGCAATAAATTGACAGTATTAATGAAATTTTGGATTTTAGGAGTGGAGGGAGTGATGATCGATAAGTCAAGCAATAAATTGACAGTATTAGGGAAGTTGGACCCACGCATTCTTCGGGATCGTGTAACAACAAAAATTCATAGAGAGGTTGAAATTGTCTCGCCCGTGAATTCAATACCAAAAAAGATGGCCGCCGCCGCAGCCGCCGCCCCCGGAGGAGGCGGCGGCGGCTTTTGCTGGTTTGGATGGAAGAAGCCGTCCGCCGCCGCTGCTGCCGCCGATGAGTTGAAGGACCAGGTGAACTCAAAGGAGGTGGATTTGTAATCAAAAGTTTATTTTTTATTTGCATTTAGGCACCTGACAAAAGAAGATATTGCAGAGAGTAGAGAATTTGTTATTTATTTATTTAATATTGATTTTATGTTAGTAGGCGGCTGTAAAGGTGGTGCTGAAGACACGTCTAGACTGCTATGGTTGCATTAAGAGTGTGAAAAAGATTCTTCTTAAGGTTGAAGGTAATTAATTGCATTATTTTATTTACTCACTTTGCATTTAATTTTTTTTAAATTTGGAGAGAAATTATATTTTTTTTTAATGCACATAAATAATTTCTTTTAATATGAATCCATTTTTTTTTTATGACAGCAAAACATATATAGTTTAAAAAATAAAATAAAATCTTTTTTCACTACATGAAATTAATTGTATCAAATTATATAATTTTACACCTAATGTTTCCATTATTGCATTTATGCCCAGGGGTAAAAGATGTATATGTTGATGCTGAAAGGGAGTTGGTGACTGTTGAGGGAACAATGGATGTGAATTCACTGCCGGTGCACGTGAAGCGCAAGCTCAAACGTAGCGCTGAGATTGTTTCAATGAAGATTGATGGTGGCGACAATAGCGATCATATGAACAACGTTGAAGATGAGAAGACGAAGGAGGATGGTAATGGCGGTGATGGCGGTGGCGAGAGGATGGAGAGAGAGGGCGGTGGCGGTGATGAGGTATTGAAAGTGGAGAGAGTTGGCAGGCGAGAGAGAATGAAGGAGAAGTTCGGAGGTGGTTGGGGAAGTGAGGAGAAGAACGAGATGGAGGGATTCACCAACAACGAGAGAATGAAGGAGAAGGTGAGAGGTGGCGGTGCATGGGGTGAGATGAAAGTAGAGAGATTCAGTAATGGCAAGAGAATGAAGGAGAAAGTGGGAGGTGGCGGTGTATGGGGTGAGAAGAAGAACGAGATGGAGGGAAATGAAGAGGGTGAGATGAAAGCTGAGAGGTTCACAAGCAGAGAAAGAATGAAGGAAAAGATGTTAGGTGGCAGCAGAAGTGGCGATAAGAAGAAGGAGATGGAAGGTGGTGGCAGTCATGGCGAGATGCAAGAGGAGAGATTCTACTGTGGTGAGAGAATGAAGGAGAAGACAAGAGTTGGAAGTGGAAGTTGGGGCGAGAAGAAGAAGGAGAAGGAGGGATGTGGGAATAGTGAGATGGAAGTAGAGAGATTCAGAAGCGGTAAGAGAATGGAGAAGAAGGTGGGAGATGGAGATGGATGGGTTGAGAAGAAGAAGGAGATGGAGGGAGATGAAAACGGAGAGAAGAAAGTTGAGAGGTTCGCCAGCAGCGAAAGAATGAAGGAGAAGATGTTAGGTGGAGGTACAAGTGGCGAGAGGGAGAAGGAGATGGAGGGCTGTGGCAATAGTGAGAGGGAAGCTGAGAGATTCATCAGTCTGAAGAGAGTGAAAGAGGTGAGAGGTGGATGGGGTGAGAAGAAGAACGAGATGGAGGGAGATGACAACAGCGAGATGAAAGCTGGGAGGCTCACCAGCAGCGAAAGAATGAAGGAGAAGATGTTAGGTGGCAGCAGAAGCGGCGATAAGAAGAAGGATATGGAAGGTGGTGGCAGTCATGGCAAGATGCAAGAGGAGAGATTCTACAGTGGATGGGGTGAGAAGAAGAACGAGATGGAGGGAGATGACAACAGCGAGATGAAAGCTGGGAGGTTCACTAGTAGCGAAAGAATGAAGGAGAAGATGTTAGGTGGCAGCAGAAGCGGCGAAAAGAAGAAGGAGATGGAAGGTGGTGGCAGTCATGGCAAGATGCAAGAGGAGAGATTCTACAGTGGTGAGAGAATGAAGGAGAATGCAGGAGTTGGAAGTGGAAGTTGGGGCGAGAAGAAGAAGGTGCAGGAGGGATGTGGCAATAGTGAGATGGAAGTAGAGAGATTCAGCAGTATGAAGAGAATGAAGGAGGTGAGAGGTGGAGGTGGTGTGGATAGAGAGAGGAAGGAAAGAGGAGGCTTCAACGATGAGATGAGTAAGGAGGTGTTGAGCGGTGGCTATGGGGAGAAGAAAGAGAAGAGAGGCAGCAGCTCAAAGAAGGTGGTGTGGGAGGACGTTAGCAGCAGTGAGGAAAAGGAGGACGTAGGTGGCTATGAGAAGAGGAAGGAGGGCTATGGTAGTGCAGAGAAGAGAGAAGAGAAAAGGAAGGAGAAAGTGGGCAGTGAGCTTAGAGAAAGGAGAAGGCATAAATATGAGTTGGAGAAAGAAGGGGAGGAGAAGAAGGAGAAGATGGGTTTTGACCGTTGGGAGGAGATGGAGGGAGGCAACGGTGGAAAGAATAAAAAAGATAGAGATAATGGTGAGAAGAAGAAGGTGGGCAACGGTTGGTCGAATAGGGAGTGGCGATGATGTGCCTTCCTCATTTCTGTCCAGACTTTGTCTAACATGTGGTTGCTTGCCTTACCTAATATTTTGTCAAATATAAGCATGTGAAACGTTGGGAAATTTGTATGCTATTCAACTTTTATCGCATATGCTTTTTAACAAATTAAATGACTCTTTAGGGTTGTTACATTGGTTTGTAATAGGTATTAGTGATTTTCATTGCAACATTTTCATGATTGATCATTGATTTTTTATTTATTTTTTTATTTTAAAATAAATTCTAAGTGCTAAATTGGCATATAATATATTTGTGTCAATTATGAGGAGATTTATTGAGGGTTTCATCAATGTGATTATATATGATGCATCCTAGAAAATTCGCTGCGGTAGAGTAATAGACTATTGTCTTAGCGTTGTACGAAAGTTCAGCACACACACATATGAAAGAGAAAAAACGGTGATGACTCTAGAAGTTTTTACGTGGAAAACTCGTAAGGGAAAAACCACGTGGTTTGACCCAGTTGCGGAAATCCACTGTTAATTGATAATTACAGAAATCTCTTGTCTCATAAATGAGAAAGGGTAACTATATTTTTCAGGCTACAACGTCGATTGACGACATATGATTGGTGGTGATTGATGGTGGTTAGTGCTGATGGATGACGGTCGGCGGAGGTGGACGATTGTCGGCGGTGGTCGACAACGGTTGGCAGTGGTCGACGATGGAGGTTTGTGGTCGACGTGATCGACGAGGGTCGGCGGTGGTCGGCGGTCGGTGAGGGTCGGTAGTGATGCTGAACTGCAACTTCTCCTTAAGGCCTCAAACACTCTCTCAATTTCAGCTACCCTTATGTGAGGGGTGGGGGTCTATTTATAGTGTTTATGATGCAATTAATTCAGGATTATGAACCATTTTGATCGGACGATCCGAAGAGCTTCCCTCGATCATACAGTGCTTAATGGTCATTTAAGTGCTTTAATGATGCCAAAATTGAGTGAAACTGAACTCGTTGAATTCGTCTTGTCGAGCCGCTCGAATCGAGTATAAACTTGTCATATTCGACAATCGTTTGACCTTCCAAATGTGTACGGACATCTTCTAAGTGTGGTTCTACGACTTGATATGAGCTTCATTTGACTCAAATTGGACTAGCTTTCATATCATTAGGTCCGTCTCATTAAGTCAGTCAGTTTGACTATAAGTTTGCTGAAATCGAAGCTCTTTATAAATTTTTATCAAGATCTAAAAGTTTCTTGTTCAAAATATCGTCTTGGGATATGTGTCGTGTCATGACATTCGTGTTGAATGATAAAAATTTGTTAGTGGCGTATCAATATATATCTTTTGAGGCAAGTAAAAAATGAATTTGTGACATATTATATTTGGTTTGTTTGAAATATTGTGATAGCCATGAGAAAAATTAAATGAGCAGC
>NEWO01000150.1:747052-757853 GCA_003013225.1 Phalaenopsis aphrodite | reverse complement strand
CAGATTGACATGTCAATTTCAAGTTAATTTAAGATTGGTGGGCCTACCCAAACCCATTGTTCGGTTCTTTAACCCGAACCCGAACCCTATCTAATAACTATTTGGGTCAACCCAAATCTAAATTTTTCGAATAGTGTTGACATGCGGGGTCAATTTTTAACATCTCTAATTCAAATGACCTTTAACGCATTAAAATGGAGTAAGTTGAGTTTGGTTATAGTAACTTAAATGTACATATTGCCAAAAGTTGCATTTAATAGGGCGACTTTTGTCTTCTTGGATGACAATGGCCTCTCATTTTGTTACATAAAAATCTCATCTCAGTTATTTATATTATATTTCAAAAAATGCTTAATTTTAAATCATTCAAGCTAATTTGGAGGTGAACACAAGCTAATACTTAGGGTTGTAAACGAGTCGAACACGAACAAGTCCAAACTTAGCTTGTGTTCGGCTCATTTATATTTCAAGCTCAAAAAATGTGTTCCTGTTCGGCTCGTTTGTCATTCACGAACAAAGAGACATTTTGACAACCTTAATCACGTAGTCATATCATTTGAATCTAGTTAAATAATTTTTTATTCTATTTTCTTAATCAATGCTTTTAATTGATTATAAATCTTTGTAGCCTTGTAGTCAATAAAATTTTTGAAAAAGACTACTCATCAAAGGTATATATATATATATATATATATATATAATTGATTGGTAATATTTCGAGCCAAAACGAGCCAAACACTAACGAAAAAATATTTGTTCGAGTTGTTCGTGTTCAGCTCGTTAACTTAGCGAACGAGCCGAGCACGGACTTCTTAACAAGCCGAACATGAGCTGTAACGAGCCTTTTTGACAGCCGTACTAATACTAACAAACAAATTCAAATCGCGCCAAATATATATATATATATATGCTACTCACGATCCAATTCAAACCAGAGCCTATTTCGAACCATGCACGCTCAAGCTCTGCTCATTAATAATCATATTTCCAAATGGTTGAAGATTTACATACATACCACTCAATTCATATGTACATATTTACATATATAACACTTAAAAAAACATCAATTTTCACATACATACATATCACTTCATATGCGCATGAAAAGTTGCATTTCCCTATTAAAAGTTACAATTGTGCCCTTTTTTTGCTGTGACATAAAAGATTTGGGTGGTGTAAAAATAAAAAAGCTAAATACATGTGTTAGATATGTAAATGCCTCAAGACAAAATACAGTCCCCAAAATCCTTGAATAGAGCTAACTTTTTGTTACTTGAAATGTTTGAGTGGGAATTTTCTATAATAGTTTCTATAATTGCAACATTTACAGTACAATTCCTTTGACTAGTTTTTAGAAGGATTTTTTAATCATTTAAAATTTTACATATGAACATGCAAAATCAAATTTTAAACGTGTAGTATTCCGCCATAAATGTCAGTATCCGAGATGAGCAAGAAAGAAATACGACAACAAAGAGCCAAAAATAGAAACAACAAGCAATTGCAGCCATCAAAAGTTGGATCTTCAAATAAACTCAAACATGCAAGCCAATAATAGTTAAGCCTAAAATGAAATAATAAGATTTCATTCAAATTTTAAAATATAAAATATATTCTAAGATTGGTTAAATTTGTTCGAATGCATCAATGCTTAAAACCCATTCTCAACAAAAAGTAAAGATCGAGATGAAAAAGTAACTACCGAGACGAGCACAAATACAAATACAATGACAAGAAACCAAATACACAAATAACACAGAAAAAGAAACCAAATAACTAGTTCTAATGACGAAGCAGATCTAAGAATGGATTGCGATTGAGAAGAAACAAGAGGAGGGAAAGAGAACTCCATGGGACAAAGTCCCAAAAAGATCTTGAAGAGCAATAAAATAAAAGAGAAGATGAAGAAGAACCAAGATAAAACTTCCCTAAGATAGGGAAGAGGAGGTCTTTCGAAGAGAAGCCCTAGAATCAACTGATGAACGCCAGAAAGAAACCCTAGGTTTGCTCCCTTCGAAGAATGCAACCAAAAATTAAATAATTACAAGAATAACATAAATTGCTTAAAATTTTGAAGTGAGGTTGCACTAAAAATTTTGAATTTTAGACCTATCACACACAAATAATTTAAATAATGCAAAATTATTTGAGAAGACGCCTCACCCTCTTAAATATTCAACATAGTGATGTTTCAAAAAATTGATAATATGTATTCAATAATTCCCACTAAATAATAAACTATCTAAAATTAAAATTTTGATTTGGTCTATATTTAATTAAGTGAAAATGTGTAAATTTTCATTAAAATATTTATTGAGATCAAATGAAATATGGTGTTTGACCTTAGGATCCTCGAACTAAAATAAGACTTGCAATTTATTTATTAGTTGGGTCTCAATTTTTTTTTATATTTTTAATTAATTTATACTCTTATTTATTTATTTTTGTTGATATTTTTATTGACTTCTCATGTGGATATGTATGTTTTCTATAAACAAATTAATTCATAGCAAAATTTTCATTTTGAAGGATATGTTCAACTTGGAATTACACTATTTAAACTTTCTTTGATTAATTTGTGGCAATCAAATTGACTGTGTTGAATTTTAAAACTTTCTTATGGATGTTGTTAGGTATGGTTCATGTACCAAGAAATTTGGAGTATCTTGAAATGAAGATGTGTGTCTCCTGGAATGAAAAGAAGTGTCTCTTTATGTGAAGAGGTGTGTCTCTTGGATTAGTGGATTGGGGAAGCGAGGGCGTGTTGTAAATTTATCTGTGGGCTTTATCTATAAATAGATGTGTAACTCTATGGATATGTAACTCCATCGAAATAGTGAATTCGCCGCTTTGCTCCCGAGGATGTAGGCATCTTCGCCGAACCTCATTAAATCTCTGTGTGTTCTTCTGGTTTTTTGTCGATTTCTATTTTTCTTCGTCCTAAATTTCTCAACAATTGGTATCAGAGCGAGGTTTTAGGGCGGAGGAGATTGACGCAGGAAGAATGTAGAAGAAGAATGATTCGCAGGTATTGCGAAATTCGGAGTTCGAGGTATTTTGTTTGGCGGTTCGGAGCAGAAAGATCTGCGACACAGATCTTAACGAGTTTTTTCAATCTCGCGAGGTCGGGTGATTGTTCGCAGAGCGGTTCGCGGTAGATTGGATAAAGCGCGACGCAGAGGAAACAGAGGGGCTTAGCGAAAAGTGGTTTGCGACAAACTTTTCGCAGAAGTGCGATGCGGGGCGGCGGCTCGGGACGACCGAGGAAAGTGCCAGCGAAGGGCTTTGGCAACTTGGCGTCATTTTCGATGCAGGAGCGTCGTTGGCGAAATCGCACAGGCCTCGCAGAATGAAGAGGAATCTTCATTTCAACTAAAGAGAATATTCCCCGAAAATCTTTGCTCGTACCCGGACGCGGCCTGCACACGGAGGATCCCTTTCGTGCGCGGGAGAATATTTCTGGAAAGAGTTTCGCGGGAGAAGGAGAAAAGGCTTCGTCTGGTGTTCCACGCGAGGTTCGGCTTCAATGAAGGTTCACGAGGGCAGTCATGATCAAGCTAAGGAATGCGACAGGCCAATCGCGGCAGAGGCGAACAGTTCTCCATTTTGGTTTTGCGGGAGGACCTCGCTAAGCGTCGCGATAGTTTGCGATACAGAAGTTACGGGTTTTGATCGCGGAACAAATGATTTGTACGATAGGTAGCTAGAGGCGCGTCAGTTTGCGTGAGGCAAGGAGTGCGACGATTCGCATAGCAGGCAAGTTCAAGGGCAGGGCCAGGAGTTTCGCGAACAGGCAAAAATTTTCGGGTTTCTTTCCAACCGAAGAAGAGGATCGGGTGGAGCAGATCGCCAGGTGGAGTTTGGTTCCGCGAACTAGAGCCTTGTTTTGTGAACAGAGGATCGGCTAGCAGAGTTCAAAAGTTTGTCGCAGAAGGAGTTTCGACAGGTAGAGTTCAACCAGTGGAGTTTATAAGTTCATCGTAGGAGAAATTGCCACAGGCCGAGTTCGCGAATTTCACAGATTGTTCATAGCTTTGTCACAGAAGAAATTGTGAAAGGTGGAGCTCGGCTGGTGTTCATAGTATTTAGACCGAATTTTTGTGCGAACAAGAAAGGTGCTTCATGTGAAAATTTTGATTCACGAATCACAGGAAATTGTGGGAAAATTGCTGCAATTGACAAAGAAAATTTCAGATTTCTTTGAATTTGTTTATGATATGTTTTGTTTCAATACAAGACAGGAAAAATTCACTGCATGATTAATTTCAAATGACAATGTATGGTGTAAAATTTGAGATAATGATATTCGATGAAACATGAAACTTCGAATTATAGCAAACAGTAGTGAAAGATTTGTTGGCGCAACAAGAAATTTTGAAGGCATTGCGAGCTATGAAACGTGATGGTAATATCTATAAACTGTTGGGGAGTACAGTTGTACGATGAAGTTCACTCTGTCGGATCATATAATGAAAATGCAACAAAAAAGTTGATCAAACTAGGTATTTTCAACAAGTTCTCCCGTTACTTGCAATTGTTGAATGTTTGCAGTTGCTAGTTGGCATGGTTGCCCAACCCACTTTGGTGTAAGAAACTCTATGATGTTTTTCTCTTAAGGGGTCGAATATTTGCAAGGTGATGATTTTCTTCCAAGGGACTAGATATTCGTCAAGGTGGAGAATTGTTAGGTATGACTCATATACCAGAAAATTTGGAGTATCTTGAATTAAAGAGGCGTGTCTCTTAGAATGAAAAAAAAAAAGTGTCTCTTGATGTGAAGATGTGTGTCTCTTGGATTAGTGGGTTGGGGGGAGAAGGGCGTGTTGTAATTTATTTGTGGGTATTATTTATAAATAGATGTGTAACCCTATGACTATGTAACTCCTCTGAAATAGTGAATTCACCGCTCTGCTCCCGATTACGTAAGTATCTTTGCCGAACCTCGTTAAATCTTTATGTGTTCTTCTGATTTTGTGTCGATTTCTATTTTTCTTGTTCTAAACTTCCCAACATATATATGAAATACCTCTAGACGTCTTAATTAATTTTGTATGTAAGAAAATTATTATTTGATGGAATAAGAAATTCAAAAATAAAAATCCTGTCAAATTTACTTAATTTTAATTTTAAATAATATTTTTATATGACTTGTACAATTACACCTCAACTAAATTAAAATTGAGTTCTAATAATTCTCCATAAGGACTATTTTAACCTTAATTTAAAGAATTTATTTTATGAAAAGCTGACTATTTAGCACTATTTTTGCAAGCAATTTTTTTTTTCAATAAAATGAATAATAGACATGTTTAATCTAATAGGGAAACTGGGCCCGGTTTAAACCGGGCCGCCGGCCAAGTTGGACCGTTTTGAATAATGGAAAACATAGAATGCCTAACAAAATTAACTACCTCCCCCGCATGTAACACCATCCGTTCCACAACGCATCACGATTCACGCATGCATACATGACCGCATAGATGCATCGCATGCATACATGCCCGCATAGCAAAACTTATTTAAATAAATCTCCCCTCTTCTCATCATTCCCATTTCTCCTCTTCACACATTTCTGTAGAACTCCCGCTGTGAGAAGATCGGATATGGGACAGGTAAGCGAGATCGAGAGATTCGAATATGAATTTAGATTTTGAATGCAGTTTAGTTGATTTTTGTTGATGGATTTGTTTGATTTGATGGTTTTGCAGAAAGCGGAGAAGGAGAAGGAGGATGTCGATGGCGGGAAGAAGAAGGAAGAAGTGTTGCCTATCGTCATTTTTAAGGTCGATGTGCATTGCGACGGCTGTGCATCGAAGATCAGGCGTTGCGTCAGAGGATTCCAAGGTATTTAAGTAATTAGTTGCAGAGATACAGATTCAGGGGACTGCGCGTGCCCTGGATATTTTTCTCAATTTCCCCTTAAAATTGTTCCGAGAATCGAAATCGGATGGGGATCGAATTTTTTTTGTTCCAGATTCTGTCCTCAGATCATTTTATGGCGTTTTGCTCTTTTGATTTTCTGGATTTGTCGAGGATTATTGAAAGAGGAATTGATGGATCATGCTTTTATTCGATTAATTGAAAATTTAGAAAAGAACAAGTGAGTTAATGATTTGATTTCATTGATTCGACCTTCTGCTTTATTCTCAAACCCAAAGCATCTTGTATCCATCACATCGGCCATTCTATTCAATCCGGCTTACGTTGCCTTTCATTATTGAATTCCTAATCGTTTGATTGCCAAATAAAAAAATCTCGAAAATCGCTTTCTAGCATTTTAATCCACTCAATTATTATTTATTTAATTTTATTTTCGTTTGGATTTAGGGGTGGAGGGAGTTACGGTCGATAAGGCTACCAACCAATTGAGTGTTACAGGGAATGTGGATCCCTGGATGCTTCGAGATCATGTGGAAGCCAAAACTCATAAAAAGGTTGAGATCATCTCCCCGGTGAAACCGCCGAAGAAGGAGATCAACGGCGGTGACAAGAAGCCGGCCTCTGCCGCTGGCGGTGATTCGAAGGACCAAAAGAAATCAAAGGAGGTCGGTTGCTGACCAAAAAAGTTATTTTTATTTGCAATTAAGTACCTGATAAAATAAAATTTTACAGCAGCAGTTACATTTAGCAATGGATGAAAAATTAAATTATTATTTTTAATTTATATTATGTTAGTTGGTGGCTTCGACCGTGGTGCTGCAGATTCGCCTACACTGCCACGGCTGCATTCAAAGAATCAAGAAGACTATTCTTAAGGTTAAAGGTAACTAATTTATTTGTTTGTTTTCTATTTTATTTTAGTGGTTAGTTTACTTTGTGTAATTTGGCAAAATTTGCAGATATTTATTATAATCAATATGCCTACTTTTTATAAAATATTTAGAGGACTGCTATTACTTTTTTTTTAAGGGATTTACATTCACAAGCAACCTTTTTTTTCTTATAATTAATATGTCTACTGTTTACAAAATAACTCTGCAAGAGGATTGTATATAAATGAGATATTATTGCATCATGAGTCCCGATGCAAAATAAGTATTAATGCAGTTTTGCATCAGAACTCCAATCAGAGTCAGCCATATATATAAGCCAACGTCCAATTTAATACATGGGCGGGTCTGTCTGTACACGTGGCAGACCCTGATTGGAGTCTTAATGCAATACTGCCTGAGGACTCCTGATACAATAATTTTTAGTATGTAAATGCCCCTATTTTTTTTTTCTTACAAGCAACTTTCTTCTTATACTTGAATGGTTTCTAAACACAATTCAAAAAATGTTAATATAAAAAAAAAACTTAAAAATTCTCTTGCTTACCAACGAATTTAGCCTATGTAATATCATCCCTAATGTTTCCATAATTATATTTATGCCCAGGGGTGCAAGAAGTAAGTGTGGATGACCAGAAGGATTTGGTAACCGTTAAAGGTACAATGGATGTGAATTCACTGCCAACATACCTTAAGGACAAGCTCAAACGTAACGTTGAGATTGTTTCGGCTAAGAATGGCGGAGGTGATAAGAAGGAGAAGGCTGGAGATGAGAAAAAGAATAAGAAGGAGGAAGGCAGTGGCAATGGTGGAAAGAAAGATGAGGGAGGTGGTGGTGAGAAGAAGAAGAAGGAGAAGGAAGGTGGTGGTGAGAAGAAAGAGGATGGAGGCGGCGGTGAGAAGAAAAAGGAGAAGGAGGGCGGTGGCGGCGAGAAGAAAGAGGGGGGCGGCGGCGGCCAAAAGAAAAAGGAGGTGGGCGGTGGTGGAGAGGAGAAAGAGGAGGTTGCGAAGGTGGTTGCGGCAGGGGCGATTGCGACTCCGATGGCGGCGACGATGAATAAGATGGATTATTACAACTCTTTCGGATACAACATGGACACGGTGCATGCTCCTCAGCTCTTCAGCGATGAAAACCCCAATGCCTGCTCAGTTATGTGATCGAGCATGTGGAGTCTATGTAGAACAGTGTTATACATTGTTGTATAACATATGTATAATGATGTACAACACTGTTGTGCACAGAGCCTGCATGCATATTACAACTATGTGAAAGTTTGCAAGTGAATTTCAAGATTGATTATGTAAATAATGATAGATAAGAGGTTTATTTGAAAAAAAATTCAAAAATAAGAATTGAGGGTGGGGGCTGTAGGAGTTTTTTCTCCATTATTTTCAGTGTAATAGCCTTCTTCGGTTTTTTCTTTAGATGCATTAAGAATGTTAATTTCACCAGTTTATGGTTTAGAAATAATGTAAATTTATTTGATATGAATAATCAGTGATGAAATATAAATTTAATGCAAGCAGGATTTAATCATTGCTAATAATTTTTAAAATTTTTAAGAAGATTGATATTAGCTTCTTTTGGTACAATAAATGGATGCCTTGTTGATGTTTGAATATATCATCACTCAACCAATAACATTATTTTAAAAGCTAGTTGCTTCAAAATTCTCAAATTGATCTATGTAAGAGAAGCAAGAAATTCTCATAGTTGCAACAAATGTTATGATTGAGATTAAGATAGCTCTCCGAGGGTCTGTTTGGGAGCGGCGGTGTAACACCATGGTTTTGTTTATTTGAGTATAACTTCATTTTGATAGCTTTTTCAAAAAGAAGCCGCTGAAATCTGCATTTTTCCACTGGTCCTGCCTTGGCGTGGTGATAGCTTTCTAGCTACAATCTGATTTTTTCAAAAAAGAAAAAAATTTGTAACAGCTTAATAAGCTGCAGCTGCCCCAAATAGACACAAAATCTTTAAATAAAGCCTGCATTTAGTCACTAGAAAGATTTAAGAGAGGTTATTTCTAAATTCAAGTATTTTATAAAAAGTTTATGATAGACCTCATGTACATGGAGGAAGGGGAAAGAAGGATCATTTTAATTCAATATAAATGCTATTGATTTTATTAGAGCTATCATGAAGAACAAATTATTTTTATTATATATGCAAAAAACAAAGATCCATTATCCCCAATATTAATTTTTTTTAAAAAAAAAACTATTTAATCCTTGAGCTCAAATATGATATGTGCATCAAATTTCATGCCAAATTTATGATTTTCTCATGCAATATGTACCATCATCTCATAATTCTATCACTTATGAAAATGACACAAAAATGACACTAATATGGGATCAATGGATGTGTACATTAATATTAAAAGAGCACAATTACTTGTAAACAACACATTATTATAGAACATGATAAATTTTTTTCATTAATTTTTTGCACCAAAAATAATTATTTTATTTAAAAATTTTATGAATATTATAAACTTTAGAATCACAAATTGCTAACTTATTTTGAACTTTACAAATAAATTCCTACAAATCTTACCATTTTTATAATATATAATTTCACATTCAAATAATGAAACAGTCTCTAGAATCTTTTTAGTCAAACCAAATGTCATGATGAAATACTATTAGTCATGAAGGTAATAATCATGTAATTATGATTTGTAGGCCCAAAGTTGTATTAGGTTTGCAATCTAGGATACCTCTAACTAAAATATTTATCAAAGTCTAATCTTTTATTTTATTACCCTAAAAACTCATTATATATGATATGACCACAAAAATCATAATATAATTCCAAATCCTCATTTTTTATGAATTTAAGGATAATAAAAAATGCAAATATTTTAGAAAAACATTATTCATAACATTAATTTAGAGAAGTTAAGATTTATAACATTGAGATTATTATCTTGCTCTTATGTTAGTATTATATTGATTACTAAAGAGGTAGTAGAATGCCAAGATAGTTGAATGGCAATAATTGCACAACAAAGATTAAGTGACAATGCTTACGCGATCAGAGTTTGCTGATGATGAGCAGACGATCAAAATTAAGTGATGATGCTTTAGCAATGAAGATAACAGAAAATGAATTCTTTGAGTTATGAACAGTCTATTTTTGATTGGTTCAAAGTCACAATTTAACTATCACTTCATTCTTGTTGAGGTCAACCATGTTTTGCTTAGAAATTGATTAATTTCATTAGCATTACATCAAAGAATCAATTTTATTAAAATTGACGAGGATTTTCTTAATTTTGATAAATTTAACTATAAAATTTTATGATTTTGAAATTTAAAATCCGTCAGGAATGCAAATAAAATTAGAGTTGAGGGCCAAGAACAAAAATAGGTAAAAAATAATTGATTTGTGAAAAATATATTTAATAATATCTCTATTAAAAAAACAAAGAATAAGTCATATAATGCATCCTAAATGTTTAAGATAAGGCTAATGATAGTGATTTATGCTTTATTCATTCTTTTTTTTTTCCCTTACAAAAGTAGATAAGAAAGCAACTAAGCCAAGCATGCTTTAAAATTATTGAAAAAAACACTTTTTTTTTATATAATCAACCACCATTAAAGAGGGGTGGTAATAAGGACTTGGCCATAAAAAGCAAAACAAAAGTATATTGAAAAACAAATGCTAACCACCATCACTCCCTTCACCTTCCACTTATATTTTGTCTTCTATTAGTGGTAATGAATTAGGAAGAGATGTCAATAACAATACCAACCATTTCAATTGTCATTAAGCTCATTTTTATTATTCTCATTGGTATTATTCTTCAAATTAGTTGCTTCCAATTGTTGTTTGGATTTGTGGGTGACTCCACATAAATAAATAAATGCAATTAAAAACAATATTAAAGGCTTTATTTGGTGCCATGTCTTGATCACACCTTTTGGCACCAATGCACAAACCAACATGATATATATATATATATATATATATATATATATATATATATATATATATATATATATATATATATATATATATA
>NEWO01000150.1:724586-745716 GCA_003013225.1 Phalaenopsis aphrodite | reverse complement strand
ATATCTAAATACATAAGAGTTGTGAGGTTTATATGTAAATGCTGCAATTTACAAATTTATTCATGTAATTAAAAAAAATGACTTTTTTCAATTTCCAGAGATGACCACTGTCAGCTCCAGTGGACAAATGGCGCAGCCCAACACCTCATATTGGTTTTATAGGAAAGTTTGCAAATACACCCTCCTAAAAATTTGTAATTAACCACAATATTTTCTAAAGGCATGATCTGAACAACTTAGGTTCTCATAGTAAAGCTTATGCAATTTGATTTGTAAATAGCAATGTTTTCGGGTGTTATGTATGTAACTGTCTCTAAGAAATTTGGAAAATTTACATAAATACCACTTAATGTATTTACATATCTAACACAAACTATAATTTTTACATATAAGCCCATCTTACTTGTACATAAAAATGTGCATTTTGCCTTTTTTGATTTAAAATAAAGGTGTTTTTTTTATAAATTTCACCTTAAGATCTGGATGGTATAAATGTAAGAAGGTAAAATTTATGTTTCCCGTGAATAAATTTGTTTGCTATGCAATAATAATTAATTAATTATTTAATTCTCTCTCATAATTAGCGAGTAGGTGATTAATGTTTAACAAAGCTAGCTTATAATTAATCTTTTAGAACTCAATCCACATGGAAGTGGATTGCACACTAATTATATGCATAACCCCACTTAATTATTTTTATTTTCTTTTTAGGAAGATTTACATACATACCACTTGATTCCGATGCATTTACAATTCTAACACCTAAATTATAATTTTTTAATATTTGCAACCTCGTATATACATGAAAATGTTGCATTTTATTTTATTTTTTTAAAATAATAATTGTATTTTCGATGTGAAATGAAAAATTTTAGAGGTACAAATGCAAAAATTAAAGCTTAGGTGTTATATATATATAAATATATAGAAATTGGGTGGTATGTATGTAAATGCCCTTTTTTCATATTTTTTAGTGGAGAAAAATTGGAAGTGGGCTTGCATCATATTGC
The DNA here is from genome assembly GCA_003013225.1 of Phalaenopsis aphrodite. NCBI lineage: Eukaryota > Viridiplantae > Streptophyta > Magnoliopsida > Asparagales > Orchidaceae > Phalaenopsis > Phalaenopsis aphrodite. The sequence goes on along the minus strand of NEWO01000150.1, from coordinate 744,706 downwards.
ACGCCTAATTGCGACTTCATCTGAAATCTTGGCCGTCTATTAATGCTAATCTGTAAGATTATGTATTTGAACGGCTTTGATTGGAACTGTTAGGATCACACCATGATCTGTATGAATGAAGTTGATAATTTAATATACCCCATTTAGTTTTTTTTTATTATTTGAGCCGCTTTATCCAATTAAATCCATTATTTTATTTCCTAAATTAAAAAAATATATATATGTAATTGTGTCAACTAATTTAATTGATTAAAATTCTGAAAATTAATGAAAAATTTTCACTAATCAATATAAAAAAAGGAAAATTCATATATTTTCTATAATTTACATATCAACACCTAAATTTTAATTCTTATATTTATACCACTAGAACAATATCATTAATTTAACCTTTAAAAAGTGAAATACAGCTTTTTCATGCTAAGGTAAGGTGGCATGTATGTAAAAATTGATGTTCGAGTGTTAGATGTGTAAAGACATATGATTTCTATGGTATGTATGTAAATATTCCTTTAATTCATTTTGCTAAGGCTATCATTTTATTACTTTGTTGGGGCATGATTGTAAAAAGCCATGAGTTGAAGATGATTATGTTACTTGCACGCAACATAATAAATTATTTTTTAAAATAAAATTTGTGCTTGTGCTATCAAATCATAAAATTCTTATTTAATTTATAGGATAGAGTCAATAGCAAGTGAATGATTGTCGTTCTTAAGCTAATCCATCCAATAATTAAGGCTGACAATTTTGCTTAATATTTGCTCTTTAAATTATCAAAATTTAATCAACTCCAAATTAAAATCAGAAATGTATGATATATTTAAACATTTTTCCTATGAATAATAATATGTGTAATCTAAATGCCCTTGATAGGCTCGAGCGGCTGCAAGCAATGCATGTGTCGCCAATCGGGATGAATAAAGACATCCCAAGGAAAGGACCAGGCTAAGGCATCCATAAGAGACCAGCCAACTCAGAAGATGGATGGATCAAAACACGGATATCAATCGGTTGATCGACCCAAAGGATGGACGAACTAGAACGTCGGATAACATCAGAGTAGCTGAACAGAAAAAGGTGACCTGAAAACCAACCAAGTCACGAGTCAGTTAACTTAGATATCACTCAGTAAGAAAATTAGTCAGCAGGGCAGCACTGGACAACTACCAACTGCATCACTAGAAGTCGATCGATAAGGAGTCGTCCAATTAGAAATCAATAAGGGTGTAAATAGGGTTGTCAAAATGGCTCGTTGTTCGTGAACAACTCATGCTCGGGTCGTTAAAAAGCTCGTGTTCGGCTCGTTAATTTCGTTTGATAAGTTAATGAGCCGAACACAAACTAAGATGTGTTCGTTCGTGTTCGGCTCGTTTTGGCTCAAAATACTACTCATCAAGTTTATATATATATATATATATATATATATTATATATATATAAAATAGTATTTTAAAAAAATCTAATTGACTACAAGGCTACAAAGATTTATAATCAATTAAAAGTATTAATTAAAATTGTATTTAAAAAAATTATTAAATTAGATTCAAATGATCTTTTAATATAAATAATAGTTTTTAAATCTTGCTCAAACCTTTATTGTTTTATAACTACATGATTAGGGTTGTTCAAATGACTCTTTGTTCGTGAACAACTCAGGTTTGATCGTTAAGCAAAGGAGTCGAACACGAAGACAATTTTTGAGCTCGAAATATAGATGAGCCGAACACATAGCGACATTTTAAAATTTCTGTTTTCTTATTTTTTATAAGAATTTAATGCACTTTTCTTTAGAGAAAAAAAAAAGGTTGAAAACTAATTATTAAATTGGAATATATGTAATTAATAACTTTGCTGCCTTCGCCGGTTAGATCTAAAAAGCTGCGGCCGCCCGCTGAAGCACAATTTTGACCCAAAAAAGATAATTTTAAAAATTAAAAAAATAATAATATGGAAGATGAAGATAGAATCAAGAAGAAACAGACAATAAATTCAATCTCTAAATCTATTTCACCACATTCTTCCAAAGTTTGTAATGTGTTCTATAACTTTATTTATTTATTTTTTTTTAATTACTCACTAGCTGCCAATTATTTATTTATTTATTATTATTTTTGGGCCATTTACATACATACCATCCCTATTTATTGAATTGTTTAAACCACTTGAAAGAAAAATTTACTAAATTATTTAATTATACATAGAAATCTCTAATTCGAAAAATTATTCCATACGGATTAGGAGGAAAATGTATTTTGGTTGGTTCTTTAAAAAAAAAAATTTTACCTACCGAAATACATTTTCTCTCTAATCTATGAATGAGATCAGACGGCGTATGCATCTTGCATATGTTGTTCGTATGAAATATTTTTTCCTCTAATTCAAACAGCTGCCCACTCTGAATATATCCTAATTCTTATATTTACATATCTAATCCCTAAATTTTACCTTTACATCTATACGATCCAACATTTTCATATCCCATAATTTTTTTCTTACTCTTAGAAATTAAAATAAGTATTTCTATGCATAAATAAGGTGGCATAAATTTAAAATTTGAAGTTTAGGTGTTAGATATATAACTGCAAATGAATTGAGTGGTATGTTAGGGTGTAAACGAGCTTGTGCTCAGCTCGTAAAATTAGAGATTTTTCTATTCGTCTCGTTTATATATTAAGCACAAAAAACGTGTTTGTATTCAACTAGTAACTTATTGAATAAATCGAGGACGAGCTTCTTAAAAAATCGGACTTGAGTTACTCATGAACAATGAGCCGTTATAACAGCCCAGTGGTATGTATGCAATTTAAATAATGATTTTTTCCTAATAAAAATAAAAACAATTTAAATACATATCACTCAGAACATAATTTGAATGTAATTATACATCCAAGATTAAAATTCATTTATTTACTTCTATTATACAATGTTAAATATTACCCTAAACCCTAATTATTTTATCTTTCATATATATATATATATATATATATATATATAGTATTATTTTGATATTAAGATATCATATAAATAAATCTAAAAATTTAGATATTGGACATTAGAATATCTATATATAAATGTCTAAAAGATTTAAATATCTTATAATTTTAAATATTCATCATGAAATCTAAATATTTTGCGTTAGGTATAGCTTTTGTCCTTACTTTTATTAACATCAGGATGTGACATTTTTGGTACTCAAGCACTGCTTTATCGGATTAGTGGAGAGAAGTTGTGGCGCTGACGTGGCAGAGCGCAGGATTGAACGTTCGGCCGCCGGCAGTGGGCCCAGTTACATTTTCCTTTTTAAATTTGACTTGTAATATATATATATATATATATATATATATATATATATATATATTTCATTTTTAATGAATTGAATTATGTGGTACTTGTGAGCTATTATAGCTTTTATTATTTGTCAAATGCATATTTGCATTGAAATTTTCTAAATCTTCAACAAATTTATTGCAATGTGATATGTTAAATGTTGTTCCCAACATGATCTAAATTATACTACAATTATGTAAATTATAAAATTTCACCCCCTTACACTCTGTGCATAAGACCTCCAAAATGTCACTCTCAATCAAATAAAAATTTTCTAGCAACTACATGTATCATCATAATTTGTGGCATTTACATACATATCACATAATTTTTATGTATTTACATATCTAACACCAAAACATTTATATTTGCAAGCATACCACTCAAATCTTTAACATCGGATCAAAAATACTACAATTATTATCTTATTTAAAGTGAAAGTGTTACAAATATAAATATCAAATTTCAGATGTTAGATATATAAATACATAAAGATTGTGTGATTATGTATGTAAATTTCCTTAATAATTTCACCTTCATACCGTCAGAATTGTTGGCTTTCTTAGCATCATTTTGTCCACAAGATCTCATGATCTAACACGTACGTAACAAAATGTGCTGGCACAGTTCTAGAGGAGATCCAACGGACAATATGATAACTGAGAGCTCACAAACAGATGATCAGGAGACCCACCTATCCGATCGGACAAAACCGTCCTCCATTGTAATCCAAAAGATCGCAGCTGAAGAATCTTAAGGATCACGGGCTTTCCTAAGCATCGTTCTGTACATGAGATCTCCGCGATCTAAGACATGTTGTTCCCAATCCGTTCGAACCCTGAAAGGGTTCTCCGCGAGCCATAACTTGTCATCATCATCCTCCTCCTCATCCACTACAATCTTACCTTTGCCATACTTTATGAACTGCTCTTTCATTCTAATGGTCACATCTTCAATGTCTGACTGTAAGAAAACCTACAAAGCAAAGATGGAATTGAATTCCTGAAAAGAATATGGAAACAAAAACAAAAAAAAATAAGGATGGTTTGACATACAATCCACTCCATTTTTATGTATTTACATATCTAACACCTAAACTTTAATTTTTTACATACATATTCTATCTTACCTGCGCATGATACGGAAGATTTGGGTGGCATGAATATAAAAACAAAGTTTAGGTGGTAAATATGCAAAAACATAGGAATGGGTGGTATGTACGTAAATGTCCCAAAAAATATTAAGGGAGGGGGAGAGACCTTTGCCTCTGCTGCTAGCAAATCTATGATGGCCTCTACAAGTGCTCTTTGGACCATACTCCACCTATTGACTTTGCGATTGAAATCAGGATTTGGGCACTGAAAAAATAAACTTAAAAGTTATGTATTTTTTTAGAAATTACATTCAACATTAAGTAATATATCTCATCTTTTTTATGGTAAAGAAAAATTTATTATTATTATTATTTTTTTTTTTTTGGGGCAGGATGAGCGGTCGAACCCGGCCCATCGGACACTTTTTTTTTCGAACCAATAAGTTGCTATTTCGAGCACTAAATTTTCAAGTTTAGTAATGAAATGTAACTTGTTAGAAGACCATGATGTAAGCAACAACATTAAAAGATTGGGGAATTTACATATACACAACATATTTCCTATGTATTTACATATGTAAGAGCTAAATATTAATTTATATAACACTCAAATTTCCAATATCACATCAAATGACATTTTAATGCATATGTTTTGATATGACTGTCACAAAGTGTTAGAAATGTAAATATCTAACTTTAAAGTGTTAGTGATGCTGGGCTTGGGAACCTCGCTGAACCGGCCAATTGGTTTAGCAAGGAGTGTCTCGGTCCAACATGAAGCTAAATCAACCCATTACCACTCGCATAGGGCAGGAAGTACCGCCAAAGGCCTCACTTGCCTTTTTTTGTTTGTTGCTCCTTCCCGTCTATTTGCAGCTCAAGGGGAGGAGCCCCCCTTCCTATTCCTATCTCCTAGCTATCATATATTTGTTGTTTTGCTTGCTTAGAGTTAGTTTTTGGTCTTCCAGATTTGAGATTTCCGTCAAAACCATCCATCGAGGGTTGTTTTGCCTTCTAGGAATATATCTAAAAGAGAGGAGGTGCTCCGAATATAACTCGCCCTAGATGGTGATCTTCTCCAAAGGTTCGAGGGGTGCTCTGACTGTAGCTCAATCTCATGGGGATACCAATCTTCTCCAAATCCTCTCCACAGTCCACCTTCCTCTTTATTTCCTGCAGTCGACTTTGGAGTGTAAACAAGTCGAGTCAAGCTCCTTGGTTTGAGCTTGAGCTTGATTCATTTTATCGAGCTCAAGCTTAAGTTTATGAGTTCGAACAGGCTCGTGAGCCGGCTTGTTTAATATAAAGAGATAAAATGATATTAATTTTAACTAGTTTTATAATAAGATAACAAATAGAATGAACAATTAAAAGGATAAATAATAAAAATTCACATAATATACAATATAAAATATTTTTTTAAAATATATTCAATACCTTAAAGATAAAATCTTGAAATTTAATATATTTTGAGTTAATTTTATATTAATTTTTCTTTTAAACGAGCAGGCTCATGAGCTAATGAGTCGAGTCGGGGCTGACTTGAGCTTGGCTTGCTAGCTCATTCAACTCTGTTCACGAGCCACTTATCGAGTCGAGCTCGAGCTGGTTCACGAGTCGGCTTGACTCGCTTAAAGCCAACCCTATTCCCTAGTCCCTGTTGTTGTCTCCACTTCTACAACACCCCCAACTGTTGCGGCAATACCTTCCCTCCCTTCCAATCCAATGTTGTTAGCCCTCTAGCTCCCAGTTAGCTGCCACCACCCTCTTCCCTGTTGTCTTGCTATTGTCGTCCCTCCTTGCCTTCCAGTACTGCAACCACGTCATTCCAAGCCTCCAGTTGCAGCCGCAACCCTTAATCAGCCCCTGTAACTACCCCGCCGTCATCCACCCCATTCGCCATCGCCCTAGGGTCTTTTATGTTTGTGTCGTTATTTTCCTATCGTCAAGAGTCTTTGTTTGTAACTATATATTTTTTAAATTTCAACAATCATATCCATCTTTCTACTGTGGTTTGGGTTAAATCTGATATCATTTAGTATTAGAGCTAGCTTAATCCTAGTCATATCCTATGTTTTCCTAGCATTTCCCTTACCCCTCCAAAAATTTTCTTGTCTGTTCCCAAACCATAGCCAAATTTTGACCTAAACATAATTTTTCTTTAATGATTTTAAAAATCAACAACCCCAAATTAATTCTCTGACACCGAAAATTACTCTCCTATACCCTATTACACCTCCCAACTCTAAACCATAGTCATGCCACCAAAACGATACACACCTGAGCCTACCCACGAAGAGAAACAGCAGGAGATCTGTCAACATCAGCGGAGGCTTGCGAGCATGGAGGATGAAACGCAGGGGGAGATTACCCTCGGCCGAGATAGAGAGAGTCGAATGGGAGCAAGAGACGAGAATCTAAATCCCTTCCATCGAAGGAACTTCAATGATACAAAAGATCAACTACGACGCTTTGGAATTCAGTTTTAGAGGAGGCCGGGAGAAGAGCCAACATATGGAGGATACAGACTTTAGAATAAAGGTGGATCTACCAGAGTTCGATAAAGGTATGGATCCCGACGACTTCATCAAAGGGTTACAATCAACTGAGAGAATATTTGAGTATAGAGAGGTGCCAAAAGATAAGAAAGCGAAGCTTGGAGCTATCAAACTGAAAAAAAGTGTCTCCTTGTGGTGGGACAACTTGCTGAGTCAGAGGAAAAGAGAATGCAGTGATAAGATTTCCAGGAGGGAAAATATGAAGAAAGCAATGCAGAGGAAATACATCTCACCCCACTACTGCTAGGACATGTTTCTAAGTTCCCCATCTGCAACAGAGAGACCTGCCAGTGGAGTAGTTCGCAGAAAATTTTCACCAATTACAAATGAAGTTCAGTTTGGTCAAGTCAGAGGAACACATAGCTCATTATTAGGGGGGCCCATAACCTGCTATTAACAATGTGGTACAGTTGCAATCTTATTGGTCGCTTGAAGATATAGAAACCTTAGCATTGAAAGTGGAAAGGCAGCAAAAACAGCGCAGCTAACCGCCACCAATCAGAACATTATCCACAGTTAGAGACACCGACAAGAGCACATTTAGAGAGTTGAGAAAACTGGTTTCGATAAGGATAAAGCCACCGCTAGTGAAAAAAATCCTAAGAAAAGTAGCATGTTTACTACAATCCCAGCTAGACAATGCTTCAAATGCCACAAATTTGAGCACATCGCCTCCAACTGACCGACGAGTCAAGTTGGTTTTAAGTGAGCAAGGCACTATGGAGGATAATGAAGAGGATACAACTAAGAAACAGAATGAGGTGCATCATCTTCCACCTAATGAGGGTGAGATGCTTGTGACTCGGTGGATCCTATGGACCGAGGATACGAAGGATTCACAGTGGCTTCATCACAATATATTTTACACATTCGCAATAAGATCATTTTCGGTGACGACAGTGAATGACAGAACTGAGACACCAATTCTAGACACAATAGACACGACAAAGGACATTTCAGGATATCACGGTCAATATCTTACCACCAACGCCACCACCGTGTGTGACGGTTCAGGTCAATCCCACTTCAAATTGGGTTGAACCAGCCATGGATTTGTTTGGGACACGTAGACTCAATTCAATTCAGTAGTGGATCCTCAAAAAAGGGATCAATATGGATATATACTCGAAGCGGAGAAAAACCCTCAGGTGCTTTGGGAGACAATACATCCAAGAGTAGGATCCAATTGTTGCTAAGTCCCCAGATGAAGAACCACAAGCCTTGACGCATGAAATCGAAGCTACCCAACCAATGGAAACTAACACGGGGCTTGGGGGCCTAGCTGAACTAGCCAATTGGTTCATCAGAGAGTGTCCTGGTTCAGCAGGAGGTTGTACTGGCCCATCTACCGCTCCTATGGGGTAGGAAGTACCGCCAAAGGCCTCCATTGTTCTTTTTGTTTGTTGCTCCTTCCCCTTTACCTTTTATGTTTGCTCCATATTCCTATTCTATCTCCTAGTTCTTATATATTTATTGTTTTGCCTACTTAGGGTTCGTTTTGGGTCTAGATTTCTATCCAAGCTTAGCCATTATGGGTTGTTTTCCTTTTTAGGGTTGTATCCGAAGGCAAAGAATTGCTCCGATTGTAACTCGCCCAAGGTGACGATTTTCACCAAAGATTTGAGTGGTGCTCTGGCTCTAACTCAATCCTGTGAGGATACCTATCTTCCCCAAACCCCCTCCTTGTTTTTACTTTTCCTTGCCGCCAACCCTATTCCCCACTCCATGTTGTTGCTTCCACTTCTACAAAACCCCCACCTCTTGCGGCAAGGCCTTCCATCCCTCCCAGTCTGTTACTGCCAGCCCTCCATCCTCCCAGTCAGCTGCCGCCATCCTCTTTGCTGCTGTCCTGCTGCTACCGCTCCTTCTCCCTACCTTCCAGTACTATAGCAATGGCATTCCAAGCCTCCAGATATATCTATCTGCTGCCCGCCGTCATCCACCCCCTTTGCCATCGCCCTATATTCTCTTTTATGTTTGTATCATTATTTTCTTATTGTCAAGCGTCTTTGTTTGTAAACTCATTTTTTAAAAAAAATTTCAGTAATAATATTCGTCTTTCTATTATGATTTGGGTTAACTCCGATATCAGTTAGATATGTAAATATAAAAGAAATATGTGTGAATTCCCTTTAAAATTGTTTTTATGAGTTTACTCCAATCAAATCAAATGAAAGGAATAGTTTGTGATGATAGAACAATTTTATGGTTTATATTAGTATAATTTTTTTAATAGTGTCTGCAAAGATGAAAATAAGCTTCTTTGAAGGGTGCAGCGAGAAAAATACCTGTATTGAAACAAGAATCAATCGTCCAGGATAAGTTGAAACAATAGAGCGAAATGTGGAAGTTGCATTTGTTGATATGAAATGCCTGAAAAAGTAAGTTGGAATGAAAGATTTCTTGAGAAAATTATTGTAAGAAATAATAGAATCATACAACAATAATGAGATCTGGTGGAGTGAAAATACAAAAATAATTATTAAACCTGGAAAAGCAAGATAGAAGTAAAAGAGATCAGAGGCAGTTACATACATAGCACACAATTCTAATGTATTTACCCAAACCTTCATATTTAAACACATAGCACTCATAAAAATCACATAAAATAGCATTGTTATCATTTTTTAAAAGTAAAATAAATATTTTCATGCATAGGTTTAAAACATCAAAGTGTTATATATATGTAAACATGAAAGTTTAAGTTTGAGATATGTAAATACATAAGAACTGAGTGCTAGGTATATAAATTTCCCAAGATAACCAAATTCATCCATCAATCCATCCAAAACATATGCATTCATGTATGTATAATCATAAACATATGCATGCATGTGTTTATGATCATAAATTAAAATATTGAAAAAGTGACATGCAACAGTGTATGAATGATCACAAACATAGGCATGTTTGCACGTATGCTCATAAATTAAAATATTGTAATAGTGACATGCAAAATCAAAAGTTAGGCTTGCTACTAGGATGGCATATTGACTACATAGGCAATGGAGAAGATATAACCAAACTATAAATTGAAACACACTCATAAACTATGGGCCTTTTGGGATCATTTTTACAGTTTTTTTTTGTCTTTTTATCATGCTTGTTTAGTGAATTTTTTTAGTTTTTCATTTTAAAAAAACAAATCAAATTTTTTTAAAAAAACTCAAAATAATTTGTAAGAATTTAGAGAAATTTTTAAAACAATCATATTTTATTTTAATATGTAAAATATGTTTTATTTCAAATCATGCATAAATTAAACAAAAATTAATAATAAATAATAGAAAACAAAAAGCAAAAAGTGACCCTAGGTGGCTTCTAAATAAAATGAATATACTGCCACGCCTAAACTAAGTTAGCAACACCCTTCAACAATATTTCATGATATAAAATTTACAAATTACATAAGAAGTGAGCAAAAAATGATACTCGAGTTAATAAAAAATGATGAGAAAATAAATATTATTGTTGAAATCATAAAAGTAATTACAGCCCAGCAAAATGGAAATCTGAAATTGTAATAAATGATAACACAAACTCAAATTAGGTGGATGGTGAGGTGGTGGTGGTGAACGGTGAGGGTCTGGACATCCCGAGAGGTAGCAAAGGGCGGTCCATGGGCTAGAAGGCGTGGCAACAACAAAAGAGTGTTGCTAGCAATGACAGGGAAGTGCGAAGCTGCACGAAAAATAACTGTGGTTGTTGTCCTGAGTGGTGGCAACAAGAAATATAGTTGGACAGTGAGTAAAACAACATATAACAACTATTGGCGGTGATGGCAAGGGGGAATGACAGCGGCAATGACGGGGGATGCGATGGACTGCAAGACAACAAAAAGATGGTTGTTCGGGATGACGGTAGCAAGGACAAACTGGAAGGTGTGAAACTGCAGGAAAATATCCAAGGGTTGCTATCCGAGTGGCTACAACAATGGTGGGTGACGGAGAGCGATGTGGGAAGGATGGGAAAGGGTAAGGGAAGGATAATCTCCATATTGGGAGCAAGTTACAACCGGAGCACCACTGAACCATTTGATACAACCCTAAAAAGAAAAACAACAATGTCGGCGGCTGTCCCAAACACACTACAAAAAGTACAAATCTAAATGCACAAAGTAAATAAATAACCTTAGGATAACTAGAAATGAAGCCCTTTCAATAGGAAAGGTGTACTTCCCCTGCTAAAGCTGATCGGGCCCTCAAAAAATCTGAACTAGTTAGGTACAAACATTTCCACGTCACTTTCACGCCCCACGTNGATGCTGGGCTTGGGAACCTCGCTGAACCGGCCAATTGGTTTAGGAGGGAGTGTCTCGGTCCAACATGAAGCTAAATCAACCCATTACCACTCGCATAGGGCAGGAAGTACCGCCAAAGGCCTCCCTTGCCTTTTTTTGTTTGTTGCTCCTTCCCCCTTATCCATTCTATTTGCAGCTCAAAGGGAGGAGCCGCCCTTCCTCTCCTATCTCCTAGCTATCATATATTTGTTGTTTTGCTTGCTTAGGGTTAGTTTTTGGTCTTTCAGATTTAAGATTTCCGTCGAAGCCATCCATCGGGGATTGTTTTCCCTCCTAGGAATATATCTAAAGGAGAGGAGGTGCTCCGAATATAACTCGCCCGAGATGGTGATCTTCTCCAAAGGTTCGAGGGGTGCTCCGACTGTAGCTCAATCCCATAGGGATACCAATCTTCCCCAAATCCTCTCCACAGTCCACCTTCCTCTTTATTTCCTGCAGTCGACTTTGGAGTGTAAACAAGTCGAGTCAAGCTCCTTGGTTTGAGCTTGAGCTTGATTCATTTTATCGAGCTCAAGCTTAAGTTTATGAGTTCGAACAGGCTCGTGAGCCGGCTTGTTTAATATAAAGAGATAAAATGATATTAATTTTAACTAGTTTTATAATAAGATAACAAATAGAATGAACAATTAAAAGGATAAATAATAAAAATTCACATAATATACAATATAAAATATTTTTTTAAAATATATTCAATACCTTAAAGATAAAATCTTGAAATTTAATATATTTTGAGTAAATTTTATATTATTATTATTTTTTTAAACGAGCAGACTCACGAGCTAATGAGTCGAGTCGGGGCTGACTTGAGCTTGGCTTGCTAGCTCATTCAACTCTGTTCACGAGCCACTTATCGAGTCGAGCTCGAGCTGGTTCACGAGTCGGCTTGACTCGCTTAAAGCCAACCCTATTCCCTAGTCCCTGTTGTTGTCTCCACTTCTACAACACCCCCAACTGTTGCGGCAATACCTTCCCTCCCTTCCAATCCAATGTTGTTAGCCCTCTAGCTCCCAGTTAGCTGCCACCACCCTCTTCCCTGTTGTCTTGCTATTGTCGTCCCTCCTTGCCTTCCAGTACTGCAACCACGTCATTCCAAGCCTCCAGTTGCAGCCGCAACCCTTAATCAGCCCCTGTAACTCCCCCGCCGTCATCCACCCCATTCGCCATCGCCCTAGGGTCTTTTATGTTTGTGTCGTTATTTTCCTATCGTCAAGAGTCTTTGTTTGTAACTATATATTTTTTAAATTTCAACAATCATATCCATCTTTCTACTGTGGTTTGGGTTAAATCTGATATCATTTAGTATTAGAGCTAGCTTAATCCTAGTCATATCCTATGTTTTCCTAGCATTTCCCTTACCCCTCCAAAAATTTTCTTGTCTGTTCCCAAACCATAGCCAAATTTTGACCTAAACATAATTTTTCTTTAATGATTTTAAAAATCAACAACCCCAAATTAATTCTCTGACACCGAAAATTACTCTCCTATACCCTATTACACCTCCCAACTCTAAACCATAGTCATGCCACCAAAACGATACACACCTGAGCCTACCCACGAAGAGAAACAGCAGGAGATCTGTCAACATCAGCGGAGGCTTGCGAGCATGGAGGATGAAACGCAGGGGGAGATTACCCTCGGCCGAGATAGAGAGAGTCGAATGGGAGCAAGAGACGAGAATCTAAATCCCTTCCATCGAAGGAACTTCAATGATACAAAAGATCAACTACGACGCTTTGGAATTCAGTTTTAGAGGAGGCCGGGAGAAGAGCCAACATATGGAGGATACAGACTTTAGAATAAAGGTGGATCTACCAGAGTTCGATAAAGGTATGGATCCCGACGACTTCATCAAAGGGTTACAATCAACTGAGAGAATATTTGAGTATAGAGAGGTGCCAAAAGATAAGAGAGCGAAGCTACAGAAAAAAATGTCGCCTTGTGGTGGGACAACTTGCTGAGTCAGAGGAAAAGAGAATGCAGTGATAAGATTTCCAGGAGGGAAAATATGAAGAAAGCAATGCAGAGGAAATACATCTCACCCCACTACTGCTAGGACATGTTTCTAAGTTCCCCATCTGCAACAGAGAGACCTGCCAGTGGAGTAGTTCGCAGAAAATTTTCACCAATTACAAATGAAGTTCAGTTTGGTCAAGTCAGAGGAACACATAGCTCATTATTAGGGGGGCCCATAACCTGCTATTAACAATGTGGTACAGTTGCAATCTTATTGGTCGCTTGAAGATATAGAAACCTTAGCATTGAAAGTGGAAAGGCAGCAAAAACAGCGCAGCTAACCGCCACCAATCAGAACATTATCCACAGTTAGAGACACCGACAAGAGCACATTTAGAGAGTTGAGAAAACTGGTTTCGATAAGGATAAAGCCACCGCTAGTGAAAAAAATCCTAAGAAAAGTAGCATGTTTACTACAATCCCAGCTAGACAATGCTTCAAATGCCACAAATTTGAGCACATCGCCTCCAACTGACCGACGAGTCAAGTTGGTTTTAAGTGAGCAAGGCACTATGGAGGATAATGAAGAGGATACAACTAAGAAACAGAATGAGGTGCATCATCTTCCACCTAATGAGGGTGAGATGCTTGTGACTCGGTGGATCCTATGGACCGAGGATACGAAGGATTCACAGTGGCTTCATCACAATATATTTTACACATTCGCAATAAGATCATTTTCGGTGACGACAGTGAATGACAGAACTGAGACACCAATTCTAGACACAATAGACACGACAAAGGACATTTCAGGATATCACGGTCAATATCTTACCACCAACGCCACCACCGTGTGTGACGGTTCAGGTCAATCCCACTTCAAATTGGGTTGAACCAGCCATGGATTTGTTTGGGACACGTAGACTCAATTCAATTCAGTAGTGGATCCTCAAAAAAGGGATCAATATGGATATATACTCGAAGCGGAGAAAAACCCTCAGGTGCTTTGGGAGACAATACATCCAAGAGTAGGATCCAATTGTTGCTAAGTCCCCAGATGAAGAACCACAAGCCTTGACGCATGAAATCGAAGCTACCCAACCAATGGAAACTAACACGGGGCTTGGGGGCCTAGCTGAACTAGCCAATTGGTTCATCAGAGAGTGTCCTGGTTCAGCAGGAGGTTGTACTGGCCCATCTACCGCTCCTATGGGGTAGGAAGTACCGCCAAAGGCCTCCATTGTTCTTTTTGTTTGTTGCTCCTTCCCCTTTACCTTTTATGTTTGCTCCATATTCCTATTCTATCTCCTAGTTCTTATATATTTATTGTTTTGCCTACTTAGGGTTCGTTTTGGGTCTAGATTTCTATCCAAGCTTAGCCATTATGGGTTGTTTTCCTTTTTAGGGTTGTATCCGAAGGCAAAGAATTGCTCCGATTGTAACTCGCCCAAGGTGACGATTTTCACCAAAGATTTGAGTGGTGCTCTGGCTCTAACTCAATCCTGTGAGGATACCTATCTTCCCCAAACCCCCTCCTTGTTTTTACTTTTCCTTGCCGCCAACCCTATTCCCCACTCCATGTTGTTGCTTCCACTTCTACAAAACCCCCACCTCTTGCGGCAAGGCCTTCCATCCCTCCCAGTCTGTTACTGCCAGCCCTCCATCCTCCCAGTCAGCTGCCGCCATCCTCTTTGCTGCTGTCCTGCTGCTACCGCTCCTTCTCCCTACCTTCCAGTACTATAGCAATGGCATTCCAAGCCTCCAGATATATCTATCTGCTGCCCGCCGTCATCCACCCCCTTTGCCATCGCCCTATATTCTCTTTTATGTTTGTATCGTTATTTTCTTATCGTCAAGTGTCTTTGTTTGTAAACTTTTTTTTTTTTTAATTTCAGTAATAATATTTGTCTTTCTATTATGATTTGGATTAACTCCGATATCAGTTAGATGTGTAAATATAAAAGAAATCTGTGTGAATTCCCTTTAAAATTGTTTTTATGAGTTTACTCCAATCAAATCAAATGAAAGGAATAGTTTGTGATGATAGAACAATTTTATGGTTTATATTAGTATAATTTTTTTAATAGTGTCTGCAAAGATGAAAATAAGCTTCTTTGAAGGGTGCAGCGAGAAAAATACCTGTATTGAAACAAGAATCAATCGTCCAGGATAAGTTGAAACAATAGAGCGAAATGTGGAAGTTGCATTTGTTGATATGAAATGCCTGATAAAGAAAGTTGGAATGAAAGATTTCTTGAGAAAATTATTGTAAGAAATAATAGAATCATACAACAATAATGAGATCTGGTGGAGTGAAAATACAAAAATAATTATTAAACCTGGAAAAGCAAGATAGAAGTAAAAGAGATCAGGGGCAGTTACATACATAGCACACAATTCTAATGTATTTACCCAAACCTTCATATTTAAACACATAGCACTCATAAAAATCACATAAAATAGCATTGTTATCATTTTTTAAAAGTAAAATAAATATTTTCATGCATAGGTTTAAAACATCAAAGTGTTATATATATGTAAACATGAAAGTTTAAGTTTGAGATATGTAAATACATAAGAACTGAGTGCTAGGTATATAAATTTCCCAAGATAACGAAATTCATCCATCAATCCATCCAAAACATATGCATGCATGTGTGTATGATCATAAATTAAAATATTGAAAAAGTGACGTGCAAGAGTGTATGAATGATCACAAACATATGCATGTTTGTACGTATGCTCATAAATTAAAATATTGTAATAGTGACATGCAAAATCAGAAGTTAGGCATGCTACTAGGATGGCATATTGACTACATAGGCAATGGAGAAGATATAACCAAACTATAAATTGAACCAGACTCATAAACTATGGGCCTTTTGGGATCATTTTTACAGTTTTTTTTTGTCTTTTTATCATGCTTGTTTAGTGAATTTTTTTAGTTTTTCATTTTAAAAAAACAAATCAAATTTTTTTAAAAAAACTCAAAATAATTTGTAAGAATTTAGAGAAATTTTTAAAACAATCATATTTTATTTTAATATGTAAAATATGTTTTATTTCAAATCATGCATAAATTAAACAAAAATTAATAATAAATAATAGAAAACAAAAAGCAAAAAGTGACCCTAGGTGGCTTCTAAATAAAATGAATATACTGCCACGCCTAAACTAAGTTAGCAACACCCTTCAACAATATTTCATGATATAAAATTTACAAATTACATAAGAAGTGAGCAAAAAATGATACTCGAGTTAATAAAAAATGATGAGAAAATAAATATTATTGTTGAAATCATAAAAGTAATTACAGCCCAGCAAAATGGAAATCTGAAATTGTAATAAATGATAACACAAACTCAAATTAGGTGGATGGTGAGGTGGTGGTGGTGAACGGTGAGGGTCTGGACATCCCGAGAGGTAGCAAAGGGCGGTCCATGGGCTAGAAGGCGTGGCAACAACAAAAGAGTGTTGCTAGCAATGACAGGGAAGTGCGAAGCTGCACGAAAAATAACTGTGGTTGTTGTCCTGAGTGGTGGCAACAAGAAATATAGTTGGACAGTGAGTAAAACAACATATAACAACTATTGGCGGTGATGGCAAGGGGGAATGACAGCGGCAATGACGGGGGATGCGATGGACTGCAAGACAACAAAAAGATGGTTGTTCGGGATGACGGTAGCAAGGACAAACTGGAAGGTGTGAAACTGCAGGAAAATATCCAAGGGTTGCTATCCGAGTGGCTACAACAATGGTGGGTGACGGAGAGCGATGTGGGAAGGATGGGAAAGGGTAAGGGAAGGATAATCTCCATATTGGGAGCAAGTTACAACCGGAGCACCACTGAACCATTTGATACAACCCTAAAAAGAAAAACAACAATGTCGGCGGCTGTCCCAAACACACTACAAAAAGTACAAATCTAAATGCACAAAGTAAATAAATAACCTTAGGATAACTAGAAATGAAGCCCTTTCAATAGGAAAGGTGTACTTCCCCTGCTAAAGCTGATCGGGCCCTCAAAAAATCTGAACTAGTTAGGTACAAACATTTCCACGTCACTTTCACGCCCCACGTCAAATAACATATAACATGTTGATTGAACAGTATGAACCGGCTGGAAGCACGGGTTGGCTGAACACAGACTCTGAGATCAAGGTGAATCTACTAGAATTTGAGAAAGTTATGAATCTAAAAGAATTTACTGATTGACTATAATATGTTGAATGGATCTTTGAGCATAAAGATGTGTCAGAGGACAACATGGTCAAATTATCTGCTATCAAATTGAAGAAAAGCGTCTCTTTGTAGTGCGAGAACTTACAGAGACAAAGAAAAAGAGAAGGAAGTGAAAAGATTATCAAGTGGGAGAAGATAAAGAAAGTCATACAAAACAATATCTTCCACCTCATTACCGCCATGACATATTTCTGAAACTCCACAATCTATAGCAGTGAGACCTTTTCGTGGAGTTCACAGCTCAATTCGACCACTTATAGATGAGATGCAAGTTGATCGGGCCTGAGGAGCACACTATAGACAATACCTTAGGGGCTTGAAGTCTCTTATTAGCAATACGGCACAACTACAACCGTATTGGTCACTTAGGGATGTCCAGACCTTAGCACTGAAAGTAGAAAGTAGAAAGACAGCAAACAGACAACCACCACCAGTCGGCGACACCAACAGGAGTACACCTCAAAGAGTTGAGAAAGCTGGATCAAATCAGGTTAGAGCCACCCCCAGTGAGAAGAACCTTGAGAAGAGTAGCACGCCTACTACAGTCTCCAACAGAGAAATACTTCAGATGTCACAAATTTGGGCACATTGCCTCCAGCTATTCGAAGAACTGAGTTATGAATTTTACTGAGCAGATTGTTGTAGAAGAGTAGCACGTCCTAAGGAACAGTGTGAGGTGTATCATCTGCCATTAGATGAAGGAGAGACACTTATGGTTCAACGGATCCTATAGGCTTAAGATATGAGAGATCCACAGTAGCTTCACCACAACATATTCAATACCTGTAGCACTATGAATGAGAATATATGCAGTTTCATCATCAATGAGAAGAATAGTAAGCATGTAACATCTACGCAGATGGTAGAGATAATGGGCCTCATGACTCAGAGTCACTCCCAATCATATTCTCTGACGTGACTGAAGAAGAACAGAGTCAGCATTGACCGGAAGTGTAAAGTGGTCCCCATGCATGCCCGCTACATTTTGCTGGGGATACAGTGACACTTTGACCTGAGAACTCAGCATAACGGATTCAGAAACACATTTTCATTTACCAAGGATGGGAAGGTCATCATCTTACTTGCTTAGGTGGAGCTCGAGATCACTTGAGCCCTTACCAGCAGAGCAGCATCAGTGAGACCAGTTTTGGTGACGACAGAGAATTATAGGACTGAGACACCAACTCCAGACATAGGACATGCACGACAGAGGGTATTTCAAGATATTATGATCCACACCTTATCATCGGCGCCGCCATCGTGCGAGAGCATTCAACAGCAGAGGCGAAACATGCAAACCTAGTTCAGTTCAGTTGTCGACTCACAAAAGATTGGACCGATGTGGATGTTGCTTGTAAGTTGGGGAAGAATCTCAGGTGCTGTGAGAGACAGTACAGTCGACAGTGGGATACAAGTTCTACTAGAACTATAGACGAAGACTAGAAACTTCGACGATAAAGTTCAAAACCCCCCAACCCCAGGAGACTGACGCGGGGCTGGGAAACATGCAAACTGAGTTCAGTTCAGTTGTCGACTCCCAAAAGATTGGATCGGTGTGCTTGTATGTTGGGGAAGACTCTCAGGTGCCTTGAAAGACAGTGCAGTCGACGGTGGGATACAAGTGCTGATAGAACTACAGACGATGACTAAAAAGTTTGACAATAAAGGTCAAAACTCCCCAACCTCAGGAGACTGACACGAAGCTGGGAGAAGCCTGATGAACAGGCTGGAAGGAGAGGTTGGTTGAACCGGACAACTCCTGTTCCAGTCCAGCCTCCTGCTAGACCGACCGACCTCCTTAGGGGGGCTAGAGTTGTCGCCCATTGCTTACCCCTTTCTTTTTAGTTTCCCCTCTATTTTCTTTCTATTTATATTGAAACCCAAACAACAACCCCACCTACTACTGTAACACCTCTCCGCCTTCCCAGCCTGCTGCTGCCATCCATCGAGCCTTCCCGCCAGCTGCAACCGCCCTTCCCCTTGCCTTCCTGCTACTAACGGCGCTTGATTCTGCCTTCCAGGCCTCCCCATTGTACCGGCAGCATCCCACCAGCCCTACACCTACCATCAAGCCACCACCCAGCATTGTCGTCCTCTCCTAGAGTGTTGTTTGTGTTCTTTGTCCTTTATTTACTGTTTTGAAGCGTCTCATTGTAGGCCTATTTGAATTCGACAATAATTTTTACATTTCTTATGATTCGGGTTAACTCCGACATCACTTTATCAATTAAAAAGAACAAACTATCACAACAAAGCAGAAAACATAAATAAACCATTAAAAGGAATAGTTGAAATCTAGTTCAGAAAAAGCTTACACATTTTTTCTCTTGCAGTCAACAATAGCATCCAGACAATGCATGACCAGCTGCATAAATTGATGATTATATTTAGGTGCATTTTCATACATAACACACAATTCTTATGTACATAACACACAATTCTTATGTATTTACATATCTCACATCTAAACTTTCAAATTTACACATATAGCAATCAAATCTTTAATATCACACAAAAAACAGTGCCATTACCCTTTCTAATAGTGAAATCTACTTTTTCACGCATGGGTTCAAAACACCAAAATGCTATATATGTAAATAAGAAAAAGTTTAGGTGTGAGATATGTAAAATTTTAAGACTATGTG
>NEWO01000150.1:686797-722504 GCA_003013225.1 Phalaenopsis aphrodite | reverse complement strand
AGATTCACAAGTTAAACCTTAAGCTTCTTAAACTCAAAGAAGCATGGAGAAGAATGAATAAGATTGTCGATAATACATAAACTCTTAATTGCTATCTCTATGATTTGCATAACTCCTTTCATCCAAACCCCAATGGAGGGTGGGGAGAGCACCTGTTATTGGTTTAGCTCCCCAAGAAAGAAATAAAATCTACCCTAAGCATAGTGGAGGGTTGCGCTGCTATTACTACATCTAATACTCCACAAAACAAGGAAACTATGCAAATTTTATCCCTTTATATTTATAAATGTTAAACTTTATAAATGTTCCCTAAGTCAACTTAGACGAATGAGACAAAAATAGCTAAAAACTGGTGATTACGAATAAATGACTTTAAACATCTTATTTATTTGAAAAAAAAACAATTTTCAACCATTTCGTCAAACCACCTCTCCCAGTGAGTCTACAATGTCAATACATAGTTAAAAAAGAAAACATATAGCTCGAATTGTCATGTGGAAGAGGACAAAAATTTGTGATAAGCTAGAAAAGCATGCAAGCTATTCTCTAGCTAAAACATCTCAATGCGAGCTACAAAAATTTGCATGCAACTCTTCCAAGAGTACAGGCAATATACAGTCATACTTGTAACATTTTCGGTTAAAATGAAAAAAAAAAATCACGCTTAGCTTTAATGTAGATGGCAGAAAAAATAATGACAAACATGATCAAAATCCACGATTCTGTCAACTCGGATTCATATAAACTCTAACTTAATTAGTGAAAGTAACTGACCAGACATAATATAACTATCCTTATCAGTAACCATGATTTAAATCATCCAAAAAAACCTTATAAACTTACAATGGAGGTGGGGAAAACTTTTAAGTAGATCCCAACTAAAAAAGGATTCCATGTCCTATCTAGTGCACTCTATGATTCACCACTCAGAAAATAAAGTTATTAGGAAACTTTTAAGCTTTGGCCTTAATCGTCATTTAATAGTGTTACCTAATTTGATGAGCCTGATCATAATTGTACTGTGTTATCATTTGGCACTAAAACAACCAGATCAAATGATAGATGTTATCATTATTAGCATAAGATTTTCGAGAGCGATCAAAGATATATATTTTATATGACATCGGCTCTTTATGATTTTAGGTTATCTTAAATTTGTCAGTTTCAAAAAATTATTTTTAAGGATAGATAACATTCAGCGCTATAGAGCATTGCAGGTCTCACCACAATCTTATAAAATTTTTCTTTCAGTCTAAGCGGTACTTTTCTATCACACAAGAGGCCCAAAGCATTCCTCCACTTCAACCAACGAACTTGAATTCTACTAATAACATTCCCATCAATATCACCATCACTTTGAACAATAGACCCGAGATATCTAAAGCTTATAATTTGATCACCCATAGTTACAACTGTGTCACTAGAGCTACTACTACTAAAATTACATTCAATGTATTCGGTTTTAGTTTTACTCAAATGAAGGCCTTTGACTCCAAAATAGACCTCCATAATTCAAGCTTTTCCTGAGCTTTTTCTCTCGTCTTAAAGTACGCACCAGTAAGACCATCCATAACTAAAGCAAAAAAAATATGGGCTAAAAGCCGATCCCTAATGTAAACCAACCGAAATAGGAAAATAATTGGTTAACCCTCCTTCTGTTTGAACAGAAGTAACAGCTTTTGTATACATATCTTTAATGACTTGAATATAAGTCATATCAACACATTTCTTCTCAAGAACTCTCCAAAAGATATCTCTTGAAATCTTATCATAAGCTTTTTCTAAATCAATAAAAATTATATGTAGATCCTCCTTATTATCTCTGAACTTCTCCATCAAATCTCTCAATAAATGTATAGCTTCCATAGTAGACAAGACAAAATTTAGTTTTGGAACAGCCCATTGAACTACATGAGAAAACAAAGCAACCTCTAACACAATACTTACAACCCAGCCTGAAACTCTTATAAATGAGAAGATTTAAGCAATTATAACCTTAAAGCAAACAATAATTCTGATATGCAAGGGTTGTCCATACCAACATTGTATAATAAAGTGTTAAATCCTAAAGGATATTCAGTGCCAAAATTTCACACTTTTAATGGCAATGTCAACCCAAGGACGTATTTGGCCTAGTTCAAGGGGACCTGTGGAAATATTAGAAACATAGATGCTTCATTCTTCTACTAGTTCATCAATAGTTTTGATAAGACTGCTTTTGAATGCTATGTTAAACTATTAAATGATTCTATTAAAACATTTGTTGAGTTAAAAGGAATGTTCGCAAAAAGATTTTCAAACTCAATAAAAAAGAATGACATCATCGAAATAGAGCAGCACAGAAAGGATGGTTCAATGAAAAAATTATATTATACATTAGCATAATAAGAGCATAAAATGTGAGCAACAATTAGAGGAATAGCACATTCTCGAAGTATTGATTGAAAATATTGATGATCGTATGGTTCATTCCATAATTGGGCATGTCCTCCATCACAACATTCCAAGAGTTGTTGGATGAAGTTGCAAAGTACAAGAAGTGGAACTTATTGAAAAATGATCAAGAGTGGAAGGTATGGGAAAGACCACAAGCAACAAGTCATCAGAGTAGGTATTGTGCATTAGAGAATAGGGTAAAAACATGTGTTTTTAAATGCTGGAGAACGAGAGTAGGTAGTTAGCAACGAAGATTCAAGCTAAATAGGCATAGCACATAAGAAGAGGAAATGCAAGAAAGAGAGCAAATGAATAAAGGGAATGCAAGGAAAAGAGCCAATGAAGATGGGGAGAGCGGGCTCAATGTAGGGGGATGAGACTCGAGCAAAATTACATCATGCAAAAGAGAATGTGGGATGGGCATCGTGATGCATATACTAGAGAGACAAGTGCGACGAGATTCAAAGTGATATGAGAGAAAAGAGGAATCATGAGCAAGAGTGTTTTATGTGAGTCACAACAGATACGAGAGATCAAGAGGCAGCATATTATAGGAGGAAAGGAAGGCGAGGGTTTCAAGTGTGGCACTTCTAGTGCGCGATAGATAAACAATGTGTAAGTGAAAAAAATGATTTTGTGAGAATATTTCACATTGAGTCAAATGGCGTAGGTTTCAAGTGTTTTTCTTCTTTTTTTTTGTAAATATTTCTTTTAAACCTTATTAAATCTTCCTATCACAGAATTTCTAAGAAGCTTCTCCCATTTAACCATCCATCCTTAATCTAGAAGTTATATTATCATTTATGCCTTTTTCATATTCTATGATAGATCCAAAATACTTAAACATATCAAATAGAGGTATCACCTTATCTTCTAATAACAAAAAATTATTAATATTATATCCATTAAAATTACATATCATTTATTCAAAATTTATTCTACTAATTCTAAAATCTTATCTTCAAAATATCGCCTTCGTTATTCTAATTTTGAACTTATTATATGGATGTCTCACTATATAGAACAATAATTGATAGCATCTTACACACAACATCATGACCACAAAGGAGTGCAACAAAATATCAAAACATAGTGCTAATATTTAGCCAATTAAAATTAACATAACCCGGAATGATTAAAAAGAAAAACTTTACAAGTATCTCAAACAAGTATAAAAGCATTCATCCACCACTTATGTGATCATAAGGGGTACAAATTTCCAAAATGGGAGTTATATTCAATATACAACTGAATTCCCCTCTTAGAAGCAGAAAAATATGATAATACTTAACTGAGCATAATAATAGACAGAGACTTGGGGGCTGTTTGGGATGACTTTTGATCTTGAATTTTTTTATTTTTTTATTCTCATTTTATTTGTTTATATTTTGATTTAAAATAAAATATTTTTGGCATGCTATAACATCTTCAATTGTTTTCAAAAATACTCAAAATAATTCCAAAAGTGATCGCAAACAAACCCTTAACATACTACATATTCCAAAATTAAACAAAAGAAGATGGCAATAGCAAAACACGTGATATCAGGCCAGCCAAAAATCAGGCAAAATGCCATGAAATTGGCATAAAAAGGCTAAATTACAAATCAGTGCTATCATGCGTACTCTGTCTAAAGCAGCAACACCTGGAAGGGTCTTTCCCTTCAGCAAGCTCCACACAACTGTTGCATTTTTAAACACTTTATATTGGGAAAGAGAACATTCTGTCGCCAGGACAGTTTGCAAGACTGCATTCCCCACAATAGTTACATCACAGCCATTGTTACAAATTATTTCAAGCATGCGAGCCAATTGTGATGCTCCAACTGCACCATTCTCTGATGAAGCAAATTTTACAGGACCAATCCAAAGAACCTTCTATTTACACAGATGATATTGCATTAATAAAATAAAACAACAGGCAATATAAAAGTTAAATTTTCTAAATACAAACATATACAGAGAGATTGTATAGATATAGAACATGTGGAATAAAAACCATATAGAAGAAATTTTTAACAAGCGTAGTTAAATGAAAGTGCTAATACCGTTATAGAGTGGGATTGCTTGATATTTGCAAATTTTATTTCATATTAACATCAAACATCTAATCATGTTATGTCATAGAAATATTGTAAGCAAGCTAGAAATCTTGTGAAGAGGGCATTAATCAAAATAAAGTTATAATTATTTAATGAATTATATAATCGGCTAGGTATGAGAAATAAAACAAAATATAAATCGAATAACTTAAGCAATACAAAGTATCCATATACTTCTATCAAGTTAAATGCATTCAAAGTAATGATAGTAAAATTTTAGTTATAGATGAAGGCACCAAAAAAAGGAAAACGATGTTCTTTTGAACAATTACTAAATGAGTCATAAGAAAAAAAATATTTTTGTAAAAGCATAATTAGATAAATTATAGATTGATCTAAGAAAATGAAGTGAAATCTGCTATGAAGAACATCCGTACAAAATAAATATTTGATCTTGCTCAGGTACCCTATTAAAACTTAAAAGAGTTATAGGTGACATCAAGTACCTTGGTTGAAAAATATTTTCAATAAAATTTTTAAGAGTAAAGGGATGCCAAAATAATAGAAAAGCGTGTTGGTAACAATATTCAAGAAAAACACAATGTTCTGAACTATGATAATTACAGGAGGATCAAACTTAAAAGTCATACATGTAATTTATAAGAGAGGGTAATGGAATACAAACTTATGCAAATTACACCATTATCAAAAAATCAAATTTATTTTATGCTAGGAGATCCAATATGTGTGTAATTTTGTGATAAGGGAACTAGTTGCAAAATAAAAAAGCGAAGAAAAGAAAATTCCAAGGTTTTATTAATTTTGAGAACTAATATGACCGATTACTGTGAGAATCAATCTAGTACATATTAAGGAATAGAAAGCCTGCATCATAGGAATGTTGATGTTACTCTATATACCTTTAATGGAAGATGAACTAGCCTTATCGTTGTGAAGGGCTTAAGAAGTTTCAATAAGTCATACGATTGCTTCCAAAAAAATTGAAAATAAGTTACCTTTATGGAAAATATAATTCTATTAATAAAACCTTTATCAAAATAAGTGACAAGTTAGAATAATGGATTGTAAATGAAAAAGGGCTAAGATTGTACAACAAAGATTTAATATATAATATACACTTTTAAAAGGTATTATTGCTGAAAACCAACCAAAATGGACGCAAGATTACGTGATATTTAACATGTAGAAATAATTATTTTGGGGCCTATGATGTAGAAGACTGAGATATAAGAGAATATTACTTATAAGTTTAAGGTTGGGTAGAAATGGAGTGTCACTGATGAAGTGATGCTGGATCCTTTATTAAAATAGAACACAAAAGCACCTGATTTAAAGTAACTGCATAACCAACACAACCTCATCAAAGTATGATATCACTCTCAAACTCACCAAAGGAAGAGAGAAAAAAAACTTACCACCAAGCTAATTTAATAGAAAAAAAGGAACAATCATTCTTTAATTTCATACTACGTACCTTACAACATAGATTTCCATGGCTAAATATTCTTTGCAGAACGAATAATTTTAAAAGCCATAGAAATAGAAAAGATACAATAATTCTATGAGTCAAAATTAATTAAATTATATAAATAAGAATTTCAAATATTTGCAGCTTCATTTTGCATCAAATCTTGTCATAGCCAATTATAATAGTCTATTTTTATACCCTCTCTATTCCTCCTTGACTGACTTTTTTCACTCCTCCTTGATGTTGTCAGCAGCTTCATGCTTTTCCCCAAGGCTTAATTTGGAGAGTTGCACAAAGAAGAGCCCAAATGTAACTACCATTGAGTTGTAACTTTCACATGAAATCCAAAAGTCAAAAAAAGGCTAATAAAATAGCATCCATGCCATCATATACTGATTTCAATAATTTGCATGAGAATTACGTGTACAAGATGGTGTTGAAAGCATATAAACCACTATTTGATCCAACTTCCTTTTCCATTAAAAAAAAAAGATAAATTGGGATAATAAGCTGATGAAAATAAAATCTTGAACTTAAACAATACTAAATACTATTTTCTTTCTTTACACAGCTCTTGTGGTTGGTCTATGTGATACAAGTGACGGTGTTGCTGCACAGACCCCAGACCAAAAAAAAAAAAAAAGAACTATTTTCTGAAAAATTTAAGTCCAAATAGTTGTCCATCTAATCAATAACTGAACGCTCAACTCTTCAGCAATTAGCCAAGTGCCTTCTGATGCCTATTGATTCTTCCATCTAATTACAATTTTTTATTGATCATTGCCATCTATGAGAGTTTCATCTAAAGATAATATGATCCACCTAAAAGCAAGTAGATGGCTAAAACGCTTAATCTTGAGCAGATTGTTTACTTACAACAGTAGTCTCTAAAGTTTTAGATTGCAAGTCATTTCTGTATGGCAGTAGGTAATCTATATAGAAAGCTAAACTACTATGCATGTCTAATGGAAGGTCTAAATAAGCATTAGGTGTAATTTTTTTAATAATTTTTTAAATAATCATAAGCCCTTGATTGAATTTTTTTATTTTTTTCAAATCTATATAAGAGGTATCTTTCAGGATAAAATGCCAACTAATACATAGTTCCCCAATAAATTTTCAAGTAGATATCTTTTACATCAGTGTAATAAAATAATATCATGGAGACTTAAAAGATAAGTTCTATAAGCTGCAATAAGATCAACTGTGTTGTATAAATCAAAATCATGTTTAGACAATAATAAAGAAACACTGATAGACAAATTGATCCGAGGAGCAAAGATGTTAAACTTAGAAGTATGGAATAAGAAATGATGGGGCATTTACATACAATACAATGGAAACATTGTTATTTACAAAACAGCGACCCACTAGCATCCTTTTGTCAAATTGTCACTCAAATATCAAAATTCATAATAAAACCCCAACACTACTTTTCATTTTTATCAAATTCCCAATGGTTTGAACATGGAACTTTTAAAGACATGGTTCATTAGGTAAAAATAAAATAAAATTCAGTGTCATTTTGTTAATAATAATGTTTCGATTGCCATGTATGTAATTATCCTAAAAAATGATTGTATTAGAGGTATTGCAAAAAGTATCATCCATAGGAGATAAGATAATAAAAAATAGAAGATAAATTTGATGTGCACAACTATGGGTAGCCAATGCACCAAGAAAGTAAAATAAATGTATAAGAATTATAAAGAAAAATTGTTAGACAAAAAAATAACTGATAGAAATCGTACAAAAAGATATAAGAGAATGGGTTTAACATCATGGAGCGCTCAATAGATATGAAATGAAAATGTTGGTTCATAAAACCATAATAGTTGGTATAAGACTATTGATGATAATGAATTAACTTATATTGTACAACATAAATTGGAGGTTTCCAACATTTGAAAAAAAAAATAATCCATGAGCAGACATTTATGTCTTCTATCATTTACATTTCCACATTCTCTATCAATTGTTTACTATATTTAGCATTTTTTTTTTTTTGGTAGTGATGCATTATAGTGTACACCAGTAGCATAAAAAGAGCCTCTAAGCCATTTAATTATCAAAGGTATGGATATATAGGATAAGACAAAGATGAGAACAAAACATTGAAACTAGAGTAGGAGTGTGGAATAAACATGTCATAGAACACTCTGATTAAGTATATGCTCGTTAACAACACAAGAAAAAGCAAATTAAAAAAAAATTGAGAAACATGTCATGGAACACTGTTGCGTTGCTAAGCTCTAACAATAAGGAAGCCGCACAGTTCTGTAATACCTTGCAGTTTGAAAGAAAATTATTAATCTCCTTCAGCGCCATTGGACCAAGATCAAAAGGTGTCCAACCTACTAACAAAGATCCGGTTAGAAAAGCTAAAGAGGACGCTTCAACCTTGTATTAAAAAAGAGGAAAATTTATATACATACCACACAGTTCTTATGTATTTACATCTCTAACACTCAAAGCTTGATTTTTACACTTATAACACCTTGGTGTCCTAAACTTACCCATGAAAAGATGCATTTCACTTCGAAAAAAGTATTGATGATCGTAATTTTGATGTGATGTTCAGGATTTGAGTGGTATGCCTATAATGTTTAGGTGAAATATATGTAGATACATAAGAATTAGATGGTATGCATACAAGACACATAAAAAAAATATTACTCGAAAGAGGCAAGAGAGACGCAATAATGGCAGAATAGAAAAGACGAGTGTGTGGCATAATCTCAACTTCACTGATCTTGTAAGGCATAAGCTTCTTGGTTGTATTGTGGCATTATAATAATCGTAAATCTAGGAGCTTTTCAGTATATGATGATAGTAAGAAATTTAAGTGGATCATGCCTGTGAGTGTCATCAACATTACCATGGTGAGGGAAAATAATCAAAATGGAATGTAAATGCATGGGTTTCAGAGCATGAAGCACATTCCAAAAACTCAACAATCATAATAATAGAGGAAACAACTCATCAAAGAGCCAACAAACAGGAGAAACCAGCTTATAGCTAATTTCCCCAAAAAGTGACAATGATATACCCTGCTTTTGTTAAGAAGGAAATATCATGACCAAAAATATGCACCATTTTTTCGATAAAGAATGCTCTTTTCTGGTTGTTGAACTTTTTCATCTGTTAGAGAGATCGACTCTCCAGATATTTCAATTTTGAGCATCTAACATCGCGTGGATGTTGACCCTCCCGTTGTGTTCTTTTAATAACCTTGTTCATCATAAAATACTCAAAAGTCTTTAATTTCTTATATGATTTGTAATGGAGAGTTTCAATAATTTTGTTAAACCCTCTTATTATGATATATACTAATCATGCTCTTCATAAGGGTGAAACGCCCACACATAACTTCTTTGACTTGTTAATGTCAAATCAACAACTGAATACAACTTAATTTGCGTATGATCAATCCAGAGAATATAGCTCAAAATGTCAGACTAGATAAACCTAATCTGAACTTGAGATCTTAACATATTGGCCAAAAAATAGAGATAAAAAATGTCTTCAATAGTGGCATCAAACTTGTTTTTCTAATATTTCATTTGCTGGCATTCTTCTTTCGGTACGAGAGATTTGCCCCCATCACTTGAAGCCAACTTAGGCATTAATAATGTAAACTATGTCACTTCGTCTAGAAGA
Organism: Phalaenopsis aphrodite; assembly: GCA_003013225.1. Classification (NCBI taxonomy): domain Eukaryota; kingdom Viridiplantae; phylum Streptophyta; class Magnoliopsida; order Asparagales; family Orchidaceae; genus Phalaenopsis; species Phalaenopsis aphrodite. The sequence goes on along the minus strand of NEWO01000150.1, from coordinate 712,878 downwards.
TCATATGTTGGAAAATTATCTAACTAAACTTTGTCGACTTTACTCTTAGAGTATGGAAGATGAAGCTTTAAAAAGTTGTCAAGATTTCAACAATTATTAAGCGATGGCTCAAGTCTATTCTACTCCTACATAAAAAGGATCAAGACTTGAAATAGGACTTAACAACTCTACAATTCACTGGGGAACGAAAAAAGGAAACAGCCTAGCAACTCTTGTAATTATGGAGTATAAGAAAAAATTGAAAAAGAAAAGGGGCATTAACATACATAGCACAGTTCTAATGTATTTACATATTTCACATCTAAACATGAATAATTACACACATAGCACTCAAATCTTTAATATCACATAAAAAATAAGCACAATTACCACTTTTTAAAAGGGAAATACACCTTTGCATGCATAGGTTTAAAGCAATAAAGTGCTATGTATGTAAATAAGAAAGTTTAGGTGTGAGATAGGTATATACATAAGAATTATGTGTTGCGTGTGTAAATTTCCCAAAAGATAAATAGATAAAGTGGAAGCAATATAAATGATCTCTTCCCAAAGAAAATTGATTAGTTTACCAGGCGGAAGACTCCCTGAAGGAAATATTTCAAACAATTCTGGAATGCCATCATTGACACAGTGAAGGTCGGTTGGGAAATATATAGGTATTTTTCTTCTGTCGGCAAGCTCGATTAGCTCTGCCGCTTCATCGAAGGCATCAGGCTCCAGAAAGCTTGAGGGCACAAAAATTCCTGATGCATTCATAATTTGGAATGCAATCATGCCCACAAAGATCAGAACATCACAGATAGAAGCTAAACGAAGTAAAGCAGCTGCCTTTTCTCGAAGTTTTCCTCCACCAATCTGTTAAAGTATGCAGTTTCCTCACAAAATATTCTCTATGTGAAGAAAAAAACTGTTGGGGCATTTACATACATAGAACACAATTCTTATGTATTTACATATCTCTCACCAAAACTTGCGTATTTACACACATTGCACTTAAATCTTTAATATCACACAAAAATAGCACTATTATAACTTTTGGAGAGTGAAATATACCTTTGCATGCATAGGTTTAAAGCACCAAAGTGCAATGTATGTAAAAAAACGAAAGTTTAGGTGTGAGACATGTATATACATAAGAATTATGTGCAATGTATGTAAATTTCCCGAAACTGTTTTCAAATAACAGGACACAGTAGAAATGATTATTCATTCTACTAGTAAAATTTTATGGAAAATTGAATCTTATGGATCAACATTCCAAGTTCGATAAGGGTGCAGGACCATGGCTCCAGAGAATGTATAAATCTATAGTAATTAATAATCAAAACTATGTTTTTTTAAAGCATAACAAAATATATTATCATTCAATGAAAATAGTACAATACAAAGCAATAAAGGAGGGAAATTTACATACATAGAACAAATCTCTTTTGCATTATCTAACACCCAAAGTTTGATATTTGCACTTGTAACACCTTGGTGTCATAAACCTATGCATGAAAAGGTACATGTTACTTTTAGAAAAAACAGTGATAGTGATATTTTTACATGATGTTAAAAAATCAAGTGATATGCACAAAAATATAAATGTTTAGGTGTTAGATATGTACATATAAGAATTGTGTGGTATATATGTAAATGCCCCTAAAATAATTTGTTAGATGAAAAGAAGAACCAAAAATTAAATTGACAAAACTAAAAGAAAAGAAAAACCCCATGGCCAATTTTAAAATCGTCAACTAAATATTTTGGAGGGTGCCAATATAGTTTCTTGCTATTTTTCTCTCCTAATATTTAGAAATTAAAACTACTTACCCTAAAGTTCCTTTGCACTTGAAATGCAAATATGATAGGCAACAGAAAAAAAGCCTGGATCACACATCCCTCTAGCATCAAAGAAAACATTAAAAGCAATAAAAGCAATAACATTGGAAGGGATAGGATTACTAGTCATGTGAATAGAAAGACGGACATATTCTAAGAAAGAATCCGAAGTTGATCCCATGTTTTGAGAACAGGCTATGAAGATAATGTTGCTATCACTATTACATTAGAAGATGAGATTTTTTTTTTTTTTTCCAAATGATGGATCCTCACAACCACGATTACTAGATTTTGCAACTTTGGGTGCTTGAAGCATTATAAGAAATTATGAATAGATATTTTACAAGAAGAACAATAAAGAGGAATGCCTTCAAGATCTACCTACTGCTAAGAGCCATTAGATGTGGAACCAATCCAACTTTGTTTCATAAGAGAAGAAGAAACATCCAATTTAGCCAAACTCTAGCAAAGAAAAAGCCAAAAAGCCAAGCAATGGCAATTCAAATTATTAAGTTAACAGCTAAGATTTGGTTTTGTGCATCAACCTTTCCCGAGATCTTTAATTGGTTGGAGTTCTATGCACTAAATATGATGGTATAAAGAAAACATTTTAGTTATTTTATATAAATTATCCACAAGAGAAGAATAAAGAAAAATATATATGTTTGAGGAAGAAAAAGTCATTTTAATAAAAGCTTGTGCATAAAGAGGTGTAGACTCAACCCACCTTTTTAGGAATATATGATAGACTATCATAAGTTTGGTTAGATGCATGTTTTTTAAAGATCTATTGTGACCACATATAGCCAAGACTAAAAAACAATAGTAAGGAAAAGAAAAAAAAATGATTTTAAACTGATTTCTCTCAACTACTACTAAATTCAATATTTTGGTTCTATATACTCCTACTATGCCACATGATTTTGAGCTTAACTTGTTCTATATAAGATAAATGCCACCAGAGCAGAGGAAACTTATTTCGTCGCCAAATATTTTAAAGGTAGTAAGAAGATGGTAAACGTAGATTTATTTCTAGAGATTACATTTAGAATTTCAAGAAACTAAATAACAAGGAGTTGAATGGGGGCTTTTTGGTATCCTATTTTAATAAGGATTTAAGCTAATTTAGGAGACTTCAAATCTTAAAATTTTGATAAATCAAGTTTCAGGCTACTATTATTTAAATTCAAGATTTGTAAAATCTCGCCATTCACAAGTCTCTCACAAATTTTAAATCTTAAAATAAATAGCAAAATTTAACAATTTTCATGACAAGAACATACTAACTCTAGTTTTATAAAATTTCTTAAGTAATGTTTGAAAATTGTAACCAAACACCCCCTCAAAATGGTAGTTGGTTGAAAGATTTAGCCTAGATTTAGTTAGAATTTAGGCCAAATCTTGGTAAAATAGTTTTTTGAGCCATGTAAATCTTACTACCTCAAATCTTGTTTTCCTCCTATATTAGTATAAATCCCAAATTTAGTCAAGCTTGTATAAATAGAATTTAATAGATTTACATTTTTCCTCATTCAAGCTCCTCTTCTCCTTTATTTAAATCCTAAAACTTCAAAATATTTGTCAAACAATTTATTAAAATTTAATAATATTTAATATCTATCATTTCAAATAATTTTTAAAATTTAATGCAGCATGATTTACTAAATATAAATTTACAAGATTTAATAAATCCTACGAATAGACAAATAGCTCCAAAAAGAAAAGCTTGAGAGGAAAATTGTATTTTCTTATAATTTGAAGTAAATATAAAAATCAATATGGGTAAGAGACATACGATTACCACATAAGGTTGCAAAGTGATTTCTCTTATGTTCTTCAACTGAAGCAGCTGTGCTTCAAAATGAAAACCAGCAAGACGAGCATAACAAAAACGAGTAGCGCCAACTGTTGAAGCAAGAATCTTATGTGAAAGAAAGAAAGCATCATTTACAAAAATATTCGCTCCCGAAGCCAATTGTTCAGAAAAAATTGGACAATTGACAAATTCTTCTCTGAAAAAATTTAAATTTTCGAAGAGAAGGATATCAGCCATTTGAAACTTCTCTGATTTAATCTCCCTAAAACAAGAAATAGTTTTTGCCGCTACAACTTTTAATTGGAGGAGCAATGATAAATAACCTGGAAAAAAAAAAAAAAAAAAAAAAAAGTAAAAAAAAAACATCTACCAAATTTATACCACAACTACTAAAAGGTGGTAGAAACTCTATTGATTAAAAATCTAGCCTAATCAATAAAAAGAAAAACAAAAGAAAGACTTTGAAACCATAGAAATTAAAAGGACTTTAATATTTATCCTTAATACATCTTAGGTTATATACTTACATGAAACGAAAATATATATAAAATAAAAAGGGTATTTACATACACCATAGAATTTCTTATGTATATATATCTATCTCACACCTTAAGTTTAATATTTACACGAGCAAAATGCCAAAGTTGTCCCCTGCTATTTACATGGAGCCATTTTAGTCCCGAATTCTATATAAGTGCCAAATTAGTCCCCATAATCTTGAAATTAGGGTTCGAATAGTCCCCATGGAGGACTATTAGAGCCTGAATTTTAAAAATCTACGGATAAAATTGACACTTCTATAAACTCTAGAGCTAAAATGGCCCCATGTAAATAGTCAGGAGACTATTTTGACCCTTTACTCATATTTACACACATTGTACTCAAATCTTTAATATCACATCAAAAATAGCACTATTACCGCTTTTTAAAAGTGAACTACACCTTTTCATATGTGAAACTCCTTTGGTAGAATGAAGTTGAACTTTTAAACATCATGACACCTTTTGGTTTAACGATGGAATTTGGATAGAAAATCCAAAGTTAAAGTTGCTCGCGTTGGAGTATTCTTCGGATGGGTGACTTCATAGGTGTTACACCAACAAGGCAAAATTGTGAGACCATCAGGCAAATGCGGTCAATGTCTTGATGGGTCAAGGGAGAGAGTTCGGGCTATCACAAATGGCATCAAAGAAAGCATTACACCAACTGAAAAAAAGAAACTAAGTGTCATACAAAATAAAGTATGAGCCACCTATTGAACCCTAGATGGGACAAAGTGTTATATGGTGGAAGCCAACTCTTAAATTTGTTGGTGGATGACTCTATTTATAGATCACTGATGAAGAGGTGAGCTAATTAAATGAGAGATATTGTGAAAATCTTTTAGTATCATGAAGCTGAACTCTTAAACATCGAGGTGCCTTTGGTGTAATGGTTGAATTTTATCGAAATTTCAAAATTAAATGTGCTCGTGTGGGAGCATTCGTGAGATGGGTGACCTCCTGAGAAGTTACACCAACAGGCCAAAACCATAAGGTCGTCAGACAAAAGCGAACAATACCCTGATGGGTGAGAGTTCGGGTTGTCACATCGTACATAAGTTTAAAGCACCAAAGTGCTATGTATGTAAATATGAGGAGTGTACCAAGGAGACCTGTCTCTTTAAAAGTATCTTGTGGAACTTCAGCATCTATGTGCTCCTATTAATAAACATTAACAATTGCTTGCTACCATTGGCTACATAAATAAGCTTAGTTCTGTACGATAGCTCTTATTCTTTATTCCTCATGAATCTTTGCACAAACCTCTACACATTGGAAAACACCTTAGACCCCCATACACAGCCTTATTTCCTGCCATTCTGCTTCTTGGTGCTTATCTAATTCAATGACTGGTAGGAGAAAAGTTATTTCGTTTTTATTCAGATTTGTCTTAAGTTTCATACACTCTCCTAAACATAATTTAGGAGTTGTCTTCAAAAATAACAGAAATTGGTGTCATGATCCCAGCATTGGCTATAATTATCATGATAAATGCTTTAAAACCACATTTTGTCTCCAAACATGTCCCAAACTCCTTATTTTCATCCCGACCTCCTCTCTCATAAGAATCCAATATCCCTCCTTCGAAATTGCAGCTGAAGAAGACTTAGAAACCTCCCAAGACATATATCACCCAGTTTAGCTCCCCTAGATTGTTGATGCTAAGCGCGTCGCATTCTCTGGCCTCGCTTCAACTCGGCCATTTCTGACCAAGCTCCAAGCAAGAGCGCTCACAAGTTTTCATGTGTTGGTGCACGATAAAGTCGCTTGTCCTTTTGTGATCCTTTTTGTGTTCACTCATGCCCATCCTCCTTCACTCTAGCCAGATGCAAGTGTCCCATTTTTATCAGTCTTTTGCATCGACACCTTATGGCATCAGAGTCTGGTTCTTGTTAGGGGCATGTGCCTTCAATCACCCCACTCTCTTGCATCCATTAGGAATATGCTCCTTTTATTATGACTGGCATCAAGCAAGATTGCTCCCATTAACTAGGGATCATGACAATATCATCATTTTGTATCTAATTTGGAGCTTTCTCCCATCACTTCTCCCTTCAACTTTCTCCAGAGTTTTCATCCACTCATGCATAAGTAACCATCCCTTCCCGCTACCTAAGCGTTTGTCGTTGGTGTAGAAGTTGATGCTAATCCCTTCACTCCTGCTAATTCCCTTCACAAGATGATACTCAACCTCCTAGAGCTGCTATTCCCAACTCTTTTACAGTTTCACTTATGCTAACAAAGGGACAGGAGGCTCCTGCTGGTCCATCCAGCCTCCTAACTCGTTTTTATTCTTTTACCGTGAAACAGATATTGCTTGCCACAAGCCGACCACCACCCTTTTAAGTTAACTGGCTATTATTTTCTTGGAGGTATAAATTTCTAATATAATAACTTCATTTTCCAACACTTCAGTTGCGAAGTTCTCATTTGGTTGTCCAAGTTCAATTTCATCTATAAAGAGATTACGATATCAATCTTCTTGAGAGATGCCACAAGCTAACTAATATTATCACCAAACATTGATTATTTTAGATTTTTATCTAGATGTTGATACTATGAGAATGACATATATATGTGTATATTAAGTTGGTTTCATTTCTTTGATGCTTCTATGGACCACTTATTGCCTCTATTTTGGTTGTTTTTCCCCCAATCAGATCCATTACATGAATTCAAGCTATAGTTTTTGGGTTTAATCATTGGAATCATTATACATGGGTGTTCCAACTGCTAAACTCTCTTTGATCATTTGCGGCCCGTTTCTAGTCTAGATATACATTTTTGGTCCTTTGGATTAAGGGTTATGGAAGTGCAATTTGAAAGTTTGCCCTCATATTACAAATTTTGCAAGTATTTGATCAAATATTTTATTGGTTGTTTCAAGTTCCACCTTAAAGGTTCAAACTATTAAGATCAGTTTTTATGACTGCTCCTAACAAAATCGTTGTGTTGTAAATACTCATAATCAATTGGTTTCTCTACCTCACTAGGTGTTACTCCCATGGCAAGGATGCCACAGCTGTTACGTCAATTTTGGCTGGAATGGGAGTGTTATACTTGTAATTATTTCTTTTCTTTCGTATTTTCAGTACCAGTCTATTTAGTTTATAAGGCAGTCTTTTATTTACAGAGAGGTAGTTTTTGGAGTCAACTTGTACTCTCCCCGTTTCTTCACACAGGACTGGGTTTTCTGTATCATGGAGTGGCTCCCAGATGGTGTTCAGTCAGCTTTTTCTTTCATTTAATTTGAATCCTCCTTTGGAATTATGTCCACATTTTTTCAGGTTATCTGGATTTCGGTAGACAGTTTTCTGCAAACTTTATTTTTTGCCTTGCATCTTTCTTTGTGTAGGTTTCTAGTGCTGAGATTTACGGCTTCATTGTTCTTCTTGGTATATTCTTATGATATGAATATAACTTGAGATTTATCTCTTGAGTAACAACTTTTTCTTGTTGTTTATAGTTTGTTGGTTGATAAGACTCCAATTGTTCCTCCACCTTAATCCTACTATTACTATTACTATGCCTTCTCTAATAAGATTGCTACCAAGAAAGAAAAGTAAAATTCAATCAAGCTACTTCAAAAAAAAAAAAAAAAAAAGCTCATGCACCTCCCTACTCTATTATACACCGAATGGAACAACACCCCTATATCCTTAAGGCTGAAATAACCCACTCATTGGTTCTTGGCAACGGTATCTGCAAACAAGAAAATTTGATTTGTTGTCGAGTAGGTGCCACTTGGCCCGAGATGGGATGACACCCATAGAATTGACAAGGCAAGCCTACTAAGATACTTCCCATCTCGATAGATGAACAAAAAGAAAAAGAGAAGTGGCCAATCAATCTCAAAAGAGGAGCCGAGCAACTGAGAAGAGGGGACCTGACATATTAAAGATGAAATGGCATATGAACACAGGAGATTTATGTGGTTTAACTTTGCAACCAATATCCACAATATAGTAAAAAAGGGATTCCACTATAAACAAAGAGAAGAGTAAATAATAAGAAAAAGGCACACTGCATTCAACAAGTGGAGCCCAATAAAACCAAAGGTGATTAGAAAGTAGAAGTGATATTGAAACAAGTTCAAGCATGTAGATCTCAACTCTGATTCAAAAGCAAAAATCAACATTTCCTTGAACCCAGCTCAAAATCAATTTTGAGTAAATTCAAAATTAATTTTTGATTAAGTAAATACATAAATACAAATATTATACTATATGTTATGTTATATCTTGAGTACTCGAACTATACTTAAGCAAGTCTACAGGAAACAAAAATAAAAAAAAAAAGAGTGATACTAAATTTATAGTGGAGCCCGAAATTAAATGGAAATTTAAGTCAAGTCAAAATTTCATTTATTTTTAAGTGATTTTCGAGCTTTCTAAGCAGTCTTAGGAGAAGTAGAACGAAAGGAGTCCTCCTTTACATAAGTTTTAGTTCAATAATAGCATGATCTTTTACTAGGTCTTAGGCAATACACATTTATAGGCAAAATACAAGAAACCTACTGGCAAGTTCCAATATAGATATTACTAGCTAGATAGTTGCCCACAACAATGGAAACAACAAGACATACGATAATTATTTCATATTTTTAAAAATTGGGTTGATAAAATCAAACAAACCCTCCTTATTTTAAGCCTGTTTTGGCAGTCCATTATTTGGTTCCATAATCCTCCAAGTTCTTGACCCTGATAACCCCAATCCTCCAAAAGCACATTAGAAATAAATCCAAAAGCAATCACCATGTGAGGATCTAGAAATTACTGCCTAACCACTGAATCAGAGAGATTTTGCCATAAATGCCATACAGTAATGAGCAAATTATTTTGTGTCTGCTCCCACTGCTCAAGAAAAATTCAATCCCTTTAAACCGCAAACATGCTATTGAGTAAGAATTAGGTTAAAATGAATTGAGCTAAGACTCTATGTCAAACCATATAAACAAATATAATGCTTGGAAATCAAAATGTTACCCTCTCTCAAGCTTCATCAGTAGCATATTTTCAATTACATAAGTAAATCAAAGATTTGAGTGCTATTTGTAAATATGAAGGTTTAGGCGTAACAACAACAACAGCAGCAAGCCTTTATCCCACTAACTGGGGTCGCCTGGATGAATCATTTTTCTCCACCGTGTCCTATTGAATGTCATATTTTTTTTTAGTTCTAATAAATTAAGATCATTTTTTAGACAACATGCCCATATTTTTTTACGATAGGCTGAATCTAAAGCATCTACTCCCCTAACGGGACCATCAGGTGGCAACATTTAATGTGATCAAACCATTTAAGATGACTTTCTCTAATTTTGTCTGCCACTGGAGCCACACCTACCCTTTCACGGATACATTTATTTTGCATTTTGTCTCTATGTGTCAAGCCACTCATTTACCTAAGCATTCTCATCCCAGCAACACTTAACTTGGTTTTATGTCTCTTTAAAGGCCAAAATTCTGCTCCATAAAGCATTGCAGGCCTCACCACCATCTGATAATTTTTTTCTTTAAGTCTAAGCGATATTTTTCTTTCACACAATAGGCCTAATGCATTCCTCCACTTGTAGCTTGAATTCTAAATATCCCCATCTATATCACCATCACTTTGAACAATAGACCCGAGGTATCTAAAACATTCATACATTTTAATGATTTGATCATTAATTGTTACAACTCTACGACTAGATCTACTACCACTAAAACTACATTCCACGTAATAAGTTTTAGATCAACTCAAACGAAGGCTTTTAGACTCTAATGAAGAGCTCCATAATTCAAGTTTTTCATGAACTTATTCTCTAGCTTTATCGACAAGAAAAATATCATCAGCAAAAAATATACACCAAGGTACATACTTTTCTAAATGTCCAGTAAGAACATCCAAAATTACAGCAAAAAGATAGGTCCTTGATGTAATCCAACTGAAATAGGAAAATACTTGGACAATCCTCCTCCTCTTTGAACACAAGTAACAGCCGTAATATACATATCTTTAATGACTTGAATATAAGTCGCATCAAGATCTTTCTTTACTAATGTAAAAGTTTTGAGAAAAATAGGCTGAATATTGAATAGGTTCGATTGTCTTTTCCCTTTGCTTTCATTCCATTAAATAACAATCTTAAAATCTATTTTAGGTACAAAATAAAGTACATATAATCTATTTTAGGTAACTTAATAATACACATTCTTAATCTAAATATTCAGCTAAAAGAGAAATATATCAGAATAAAGATATTGGAAATAAGGAAGCTTCTAATTATAGAAAACTCTTAATTTAGCTGGTCTGATTTCCATCCTTCCTGATTAACATTCCCCCTCAAATTGATGTTGACTGATCAAGAAGCATCAATTTGCCAACAAGAAACTAATAATATTGTCGGGACAAAAAATTCTCAAGCCGTGAGTGCCGAAGTCTCAGAGTGTCAAAGCCCAAAAATGTCGAAGTCTAAAAATGCTGAAGCCCAAAAGTGTCGAAACCCGAAGCCTGAAAGTGCCAAAACCCAAAAGTGTCAAAGCCCAAAAAATGTTGAAGCCTAAAAATGCCGAAGTCTGAAAGTTCGAAGCTCAAAAGTTTTGAAGCCCCAAAGTGCCGAAGCCTGAAATTGTTGAAGCCCAACGGTGCCGAAGCCCAGAAGTGCCCAAGCCTGGAAAGGCCGAAGCCTGAGAGTGTTGAAACCTGAGAGTGTCGAAGCCCGAGAGTACCGAAGCCTGAGAGTGTCGAAGCCCGAGAGTACCGAAGCCTGAAAGTGTCGAAGCCTGAAAGTGTCAAAGCCCAGAAGTATCGAAGCCTGAAAAGTGTCGAAGCCCAAAAATGTCGAAGTCTGAAAATGTTAAAGCTCGAAAAGCCAAAACCTAAGAGACAACTCATGAACCATAACATGATTCAAAGAAAAGCAAGAAATCATTTATCATTGTCGTCCAGAAATTCGAATAATAGCCACAAGAAGGATTTGTTTTCTGTTATACGATCCAAACGTTATTGATTCTTCATGCGACGACAATGACGATTTGTTCCCTGATTTTCCCGCCATGCAGTCAAAGTAGAAGAAATCCATGAGAGCATCTCCATGTGGTCAAAGTAGGTTTTCTTTACCGCTTCCTCCTCACTTCCAACGACCTTGGCTAGGGTTTTAACGTAGCAATCGATCACCTGCTCTTTGGTAGTGTTCTCCCTGCCTTGCTCATCTATAACAATGAGTCAGTGCTCATAATCGCAGTCAGGGAACAGAGGCGTCATCTCAGTCGGCGGGTTTTCACTGAATCCGCCGCCGGATCTTGAGTTGATAGGTGAGTAGGAAGAGTCACCTGACCGATTGATTCTGCAACGGATTTGGTTGAGCCTAGCAGTGTCGGCTCCAGCTACGAGCCGCACGGAAGCATAATGTATCGGACGACGGCGCATGATCTCACCGATCATGAAGGAGACAATGCCAATAGGATGCAAGGAAGAGGGAACAACGGAGTGGAAGAAGCGTTTCGAGAACATTAGACTTCAAGTCGAGCAGAACGACGGATTTGCCCTCGCCGTCGAGATGGCGAAAGCAAAGACGGCCATCTAAGCGACGATGACAAGGAAGAAAGTGTTTTAGGGTAGAAAAAACCTTCCTCCCTTCCCGCAAGAAGGTCGGCGAGAAGGGAATCTTGACGGTTCTTCAACGACTACAGATGATCAAGGCAAAAATTTAGGCTCTGATACCATGTCAAAGTTTTGAAAAAAATAAGCTGAATACTGAATAGGCTCAATTGTCTTTTCCTTTTGCTTTCATTCCATTAGATAATAATCTTACCATCTATTTTAGATACAAAATAAAGTGCATATAATTTATTTTAGGTAACTTAATAATACATATTCCTAATCTAAATATTCAACTAAAAGGGAAATGTATCAGAATGAAGATATTGGAAATAAAGAAGCTTCTAATTACAGAAAACTCTTAATTTAGCTATCTGATTCCCATCCTTCCTGATTGACAACTAAAACTCTCCAAAGAACTTCTCTTGAGACTATATCGTAAGCTTTTTTCTAAATCAATAAAAATCATATGCATATCCTTCTTACTCTCTTTGTACTTCTCGATCAAACCTCTCAATAAAGTTTAGGTGTGAGACATATAAATATAAAAGAGTTGTGTGTTGCGTATGTAATCCTCCATTAAACAACAAAAAATAATTAATTCATGCTCAAATCATTGCTTTATAAGATGCTTTCATCGAGAATAAGCACATAGATCTCCATCACACTCCATGATCTAATCACATGTTTAGAATAACACTTTTAAAAAAGGGATATAAAAATAGCATCTTCATTTGACCCTAAAAGAGATATAAAAATAACATCTTCATTTGAAGTTTAATAGATATAAAAATAACATCTTCATTTGAAGTTTAATAGCTTTCACATCTGAATCAAAGTGAATAAAACTATTAACAGGACTTTACCGCACACCCCTTGGAGCTTTAAGAAAATGGTTCAATTAAAGAGAACTTAATCACTCTCCAATGATGTAGTCTACTATAATCATTACAATTGAAGTATAACTATACTATAATAATCATCATACGAGAATATTCTTCATATATAACCTTTTATCAAATAATCAAGTTGTTCTAGTTTAAAGAATATCAATTTTTTTTTTAGCTTCTTACATTATGTGCAAGCTTGTTCAAGTTACTAAGGCAAATAAATATAAACAAAATAAAAGCAAACAAAGAATAATTATCAAGCCAAGGCTGGTACAAATGAAGAGATAGCCTTATATGCCAAAACAACTCAAGTATAAGCATCAGATGAAGACACTAAAAAGATAGGAAGATTTACATACATACCGCACAATTCTTATGAATCTACAAATCTAACACCTGAACTTCAATTTTTATGTATATGTCACCTTGCCTATGCCTGAAAGGGTGTATTTCACTTTTAAAAGTTAAAATGGTAGTATTTTTTATGTGATATGAAAGATTTGGGTGGTATCAATGTAAAAAATCAAAGTTTAGGTGTTGGTTATGCAAAATACATAAGAATTGGGTGATATGTCTGTAAATGCCCCTACAAGAAAATAAATAGGAATAAACATAACGCAAAACTCTCAGCAAGATTACCTATGAAAGCAAACTAGAGAACATCAGCAATAAGTAAACTTTAACTATCAGCACAATATGACAGAATAAAACATAGGGAAATTTACATACATACCACTCACTTCTTATGTATTTACATATCTAACAAGTAAATTTTGATACTTAAATTTATAACACTTTGGTGTTATAAACCTATGCATGAAAAATTGTATTTCATCTTTCAAAATTTAGAAATAGTGGTATTTTTTAAATAATGTTGAAGATTTAAGCGGTATGCATGAAAACAACAAACTTTAGGTGTAACATATGTAAATATATAAGAATTGTGTTGCAAGCACGTAAATGTCCCTAAAACATATAGCACAACTACACGTATAGATGAAACAACAGAAAAACATCAATTTCAGAAACTTTTGTAAGTTCTACCGAGACTTGGTGTAACAGGATGTAACTAACCAGCAGCGGACTCCGAAGAAAGAACCATAGGGTCAGACGAGCTTCCCCAATTACCGACAAGTAGTACTTTAGCCCCAGCATTGTACAAGTATGTAATAGTAGACAAGGTTCTCCTAGCAAATATATTGTGAATGCTCAATAGTTCAAGAAGTAGATTCGATTCAAACCGTAAAATCACAAATTCTCCATTCAATTTTTCAGCTGGGAAGCTCTCAAGTGTTTGCACATCAAGGCCCAATTTTGATTCACTCGCATCACACTTATTGTCCTAAAACAAGAAATTTAAGACCAAGCAATATCTGAATTAAAAGTTAAATAAGCATGATCCATTATTTTCTAGATCATGGCCGCAGATATCCTTCAGACTACCAAAAAGAAAAGGAAGATTTACATATATACCACAAAATTCCTATGCATTTACATATCTAACACCTAAACTTCAAATTTTACATACATACCCCCTTACCTATGCATGAAAAAGTATGTTTCACCTTTTAAATGTTAAAATGGCGGTGCTTTGGATATGAAAGATTTGGATGCTATAAATGTACAAAATTAAAGTATAGGTGTTAGATATGTAAATACATAGGAATTGGGTGGTATGTATGTAAATGCCCCAAAAGGAAAAAGAAAACACACGAAATAAGTCATTTCAATAAAGGCATACGTTATAAGAATTTGGAATTAACACAACAAAATTAGGATAAGTTACCTCAGATTGAGCATGGCATTTGCCAAAAGATTTTTGTAAATCCCCAATAGAGAGTTTGTAACTTGCACAGGAATACTTCAAGTTAGCTAAAAAAGTAAATAATTAATAAACAAAATATAAAGTTTTGGCAAACAAAGAAACATAGAAGGGAAGTATATAATCCTTACCTGAATTGTACAAAACTTGAATGTTGTGCAATAAGTGCCAATGTTGTCTACATGACGTAAATGGACACAAAGAATTATGCTGTTGAAAAAAGGAACTAGGAGCGAGAAGCAGCCCTAATGCTCCAATCATGCTTCCCTGGTTATCAGAAGTTCTTAAGTAAGACCCAAATGCAATTAATATATCTCATGCCTCATGCCTCAACTTGATGACATGTTAGATATGACGGTTGATGCAGTTATATTTTTTAAGAGTACAAACCATCAAATTCACAAGCATGAAAAAGAGAATGGAATATAAGTTTCAAAATAGAGAATGGGTTGTATGAGTAGTCGTTGATATCATCTGACTTAACCAACACTATATCATATTCATGTGAGTGACGACTCGAATCTTGTGCCTCTTTTGTATTTCCCCTTTTTGATTAATATATAGGGAGCCGAATAACGCTCCTTTCCCACATATATATATATATATATATATATATATATATATATATATATATTATTTTTTTTTATTTTTTTTTTTTTATGAAATTCTAAATTTTAGTCTGACTAAGGATGCTCATGCTCGTTACTAAAGCATGTTTTCAAGGCACTTTGTATAGAGTTGTGTGTACATCTGAAGAAGTGTTTGGATGACAGAGATGAAGACTCGATTACAACTTTTAATAATTAGTAAAAAGGAGCTACTTTCCACAAACAAGTTAATTTTCCTACTCACCATAGAGATGAAAATATCAATAGGAGACTGCATGTGCAAAGACACCAATCAAGGCTTGACATTAGAATCTAAAGCTTTTTGAGATTTACTTGTTGTGGTCTCAAACCTTCTCATAAAGTGTTCTAATATTAAACTTACCTCCCAAGCAAGACATCCCACATGTCATAGGTTTCTACCTTTGGATTACAATTATCAAATATGAATCACCATATTGGGGCATTTACATACATACAGCCCAATTCTTATGTTTTTACATATCTAACACCTAAAGTTCAATTTTACATTTATACCACTTGAATCTTCCATATCTCGTCAAAAATACCACAATTTTAGCTTTTAAAAAGTGAAATACACATTTTCGTGCATAGGGAAGGTGGTATGTAAAAACTAAAGTTTTGGAATCAGATATGTAAATGCTTAAGAATTGAGTGGTATCTTTGTAAATCTTCCTAAAATGAATCCTTCTAAGCATATTGAACTGAAAAGATGAGTAGATTAACAGCTTAGGAGAGTATTAATTCAGAAGAGTCTTACCCATGCATCTTGTCTACCCTTTTGACTCGAAAACAAAAATATATATATTTTTAAAGAATATGTGTTGATAGAAGAATCATAAATGCAATCGTTGCCAAGCATAATCCTCATAACTATGCAAAAACACATGCTTGATCCAGTTTTTAGCTCAAATTTCTTCTCCAAAATAGATTAAAAACTGTAGCTAATTGACAACGAGTGAAATATATATATATATAACTCTTGATAAAGTGTATGAATGGATAGACGTGTCTTCAGGTTTTCTAATGTTCATAATACAGATAAGTCTGATGAATACACCCACAGCAGTCCAAGCACCAGAACAAAAAAAGTAATAATAATAATAATAATAAATAGAAAAAAGAGAGATTTACATGCATAACGCTTAATTCCTATGTAATTACATATCTAACACCAAAACTTTAATTTTTACATATATGCCGCCTTATCCAACGCATGAAATGCTGCCTTCCACTTTTTAAAGGTTAAAATAATGGTCTTTTTGTTGTGATATGAAAGATTTGGATGGTACGAATATCAAAATCATAAGTTTAGGTGTTAGATATGTAAATACGGAAGAAAAAAAAAACTTTAACAACAACGGCAGTGTTTGGATCCTGGTAATCCGAGTGAAAGCAGATGAAAATTAATAACAGTAAAAAAGTGATAAGCTCCCATCCCATCAATGGCCGCCGATCAACAATCGCTCAACAAATCGTTATAGCTTCATTTTATTTCCCTCATTGTTCTCCTTCAATCCAAACAAAGCCTACATGAAGAGCCGCCGGCGATGTAATTACTTGACATGAGCACCGGCGCGGAATTAGCTGACTGCTGTTAGTTTGTGCGAACGTCGGTGAAATGTTCCAGATTTTGTTTACAATCACAAAAGAAGCAGGATACTTTCATCTCTTACAGAGTTAGGGTTTTCAATTTCAAAAACGAAGCAAAAGAAAAAAAAAAAAAATTTTTTTTGAGGAAGAGTCGACCGCTACACTCAAACTGCAGCGAAGTACCAGGAAACAGAACATTTGGATTGAAAGGTGATTAGGTGGAGAAATTCAACAATGGAGGTTTGCAGGAAGAAGAGAATTTGGCACCTTTAGCTCTGTTGCTTCGCCTTCAACCTTCGAGAACCAGAACCCTCGGACTCTTGATTACGGCGACTACAGCGGCCATGGAGGCTTGGAGTGATATCTTTAGCTACTTCCTAAAATATGCTCAGAAAGATTTTTACAATAATAAAATTAGTAAGTGAATATCAATCATCTTAAATATTAAATATAATATTTTAATTCATCTAAATTTAAATATAAGATTTGAATATCACTCGTCTTAAATTAAAGTCTGTTTAAATATGATACTCAATATTTTGGATTTGATATGTAGCTAAACATTCATATTAAATATGCATAGCATTCAAATTTTTAATATTATTCTAAAAATATCAGTGAATTAATTTTTAATATTATTCTAAAAAAATTAAAAATTACTATTGAGCATAGCCAATAATAAGTTTAAAATAGATAAAATTAACTTGTTTTTAACAAAAGCAGAGATTTGAGGAAATATAATTAATGTTAAAGGGTTGACAATAAGCTCTTAATGTAATTTTTATTTTGAATTAATATTAATAATACTTGGCTTACATTTTCATAACCCATCTCACACGTGCTACGGGCTTCCCACGTGTCAATTGACGTGGGTCCCATAAAAAATATCATTATATAATTATTTATGAGCTATTATGAGGTGCAATTTCTATTTGATATAAAATTAAATTAACGTTCCGGAAGAAATTTACATTATATAGGGAATAGGGATGTATTATAAGAAAATATTAACATTTTATTTGTATATGATCCAATTAAATATTAGTAATATATCTTTTTTTTTTAACTCTTGATTGATATGTCATGTTCGTGTATATGATCGAATGTAGCTTAATTGAGCCAAAAATTAGAAGCTAGATAGTTCGTCTGGTTGAACAAAATGTACATCCTAAGCTAGATTTATTTTTTTTGTGAAGTATGGCTCGCTTTGCAGATAAATTGACTAATATTGAATCATATTTAAAGCTGAGCGGGCTGATAAGGATGCGATCCAACGGACTTTATGAGAAACAACTATCAAAATATATGATGATCATAGATGTATAACAGTAGTTCAACTATAATAGTCATAATTGTGTTACAACAAATCAAGTTCTTAGTAATAAAAAAATTTGACTGCAACTGTCATGATTGGTTGCTAAAAACACATTCCATAAAAGTTGTAGCATTAGTTGGTTATAAAGATCATGGTTGGACATTCTAGTAGTAGTTGACTGCATGGGTCGTAGTTAGTCAAATATGACGTAATTGATAATTGTAGTAGTGTCGTTGACAAATGTCATGGTTGAAAGTTGCAGTAGCAATCATCCACATAGGTCGTGGTTGATCACATGGGTTGTAGTTGGTAGCTACAATAGTGTTAGTTGGCCAAAAAAACCGTAGTTGAAAACTGCAATAACATATAGCCAAATATGTTATAGTTGGTCTTATAGATCGTTGTTGGTAACTGCAGCAGCATCAGTTGGCCATAGAGACCGTACTGATAAGTTGTAGTGGTAGTTAGCCACATAGTTTGTTTTTGTTCATTTTTCTCTTTTATTTTTTGAAGGAGTCGTCGTCTTGCCTATTTACAATCATCATATTATTCACTTATTCGAGTAAATCTCCCTTCTAGATAAAATGAACGATACGAAGAAGAGAGGAATTGAAAGAAAGGATATACGACGGTCAATAGGCAAATGAGAGAAAGGAGCGTGGAGTACTTTTGTAAGTGAACTTCGCACGGATAACCCCCAAAGTGTACATCTAAAAAAAGATCGGATCGAAAATAGTTTGGAGATATTCCATGAAGAGGATCTTACAAAGTAACCCACAATCAGAGACCCAAGTCTAAATTTTTGTCATGAGGCAAAGAGCACTTTCAAAGAAACATATTCATTTGGTTAATTACATCTTAGGGTATTCTCATGAAAACCCTTGATAAAAGGGGTCTTACTTACATAATTGAATTAAATTCGATTATTTGGGAAACAATTGAATTTACATCTCAAGGGAGAATCCCGATGCTTTCAACAGATATTCCTGAAGGAGAATCACCGTAACCACTACGGGCAATGACTCCCAGGCATGCGGGGCCCACGAGTTAATATCAAAGATTTGTTAGAGGAATTGACATGACTCAAAAGAAGTGTCAACGAGAAGGAAAAGATTCACTAAAAAGGTAGAGGTTGTCGGGTCAGGATACCACGGATTTATCAATCTAAGCTATGTAGAACTTAAGTCTACTAGCTGTGAAGGTAATCGACCCAACCCAACTGGAGACTCATTGTCAAAAATTCATGAATTGTGTCTTCCAAGAAAGTCTTGGTAGCCCTAAAGTCAGTGAAAAGAAACTCTAATCCAATGACTATAAACAGGTAGAACTCAAGAGGTTGGGCTTATGCTCACCAAAGATGGCAGAGCTGACATTGGAAAGAAGAGAAAGGAGGTTCAGTTATAAAGCTAGAAACATTCGCACGAAGAACTTGTACCTCGTATGGGTTAGGGATGTCTGCAACATCCTAATCATATTAGTAAGCCTCATAGGTAAAAATTTATGCTGGGACAGTCGAGTTAGAGAAGCACGTGGACTTCTACTCCGGTGTATGCATGTAATGCAGTTGTCTACCACAATTCTATAACGTGAAAGTGACCAAAGAAAAATATGTTGAGATTTTCATACATATTTTATACTAATTTTTATGATATTGCACTTTAAAGAAAGGTATTTTTGATGTTTTGTTGCAGGTATGATGAATTATGGTCATTAGAGCAAAAATATGCAAAAAGTAGCGATTTGGAGCGAAATGACCAAAATATGAAAATTTGAACTAGGGCGCCGATGGCGAGAATTTCCCGAGACTCCAGATCAAATAATTTAGAATGTCAGCCGACAGCGAGATCGACAGTTATCTCAAAAGGTGCATTGAATGTGGACGATTTTTTAAGGAATGCTTAGGCAACTCTTGGGAAAACTCTTCTACAATTCTAAAAGAAGCTTTTGGCCGAAAATAGAGAGGCTCCTGGGTGGTTAAGGAGGCTCCAAAAGTGTTAAGCGTTAGGAGTGTGTAGAGAGTTTAATTTAGGGTTAGATTGTGAGGAATTCTTCGAGAGATTGGAGGGAAAGTGAGAGATTTCTTCCTCCTTGTTGTTTCAAAGAAGAATTATGTGTGTTGTAAAATGAGATGTTTTACTTCAAATTCAAACACTTTGAATATGTTTTACTTCAAATTTAAAAATAAGTAAAATGAGATGGAAAAAAAAAGTAAAAAAAGGTGATCCTAAATATCCTCCAAGTAAATAAATTGCTTGAATAACTTAAAAATACTTGGTTATTAAATGAAAAAGTTTGGACAGTTTGGCGTTCAATTCATCTATGATCATAAATAATATCTTCTATACTTCAAAAGCAAGTACATTATAAAAATTTAGTCAAGACTTTACACAAAGCTTTCTTAAGTCTAACTGTCCAAAACTTTTCATTTAATAACCAAGTGAAAGATGTGATTACACCTTCACACCTTCACATGAAAATAAGCAAAACGATGGTCACATCGTTACATGCTAACATTCAAAAAGGCGAAGAAGCACATTTTGTGCCTACACAATGATCAAGGAGTATAGTTATCTTGGAATATAAATGAATGAAGATAATTATAGGCTGCTACATGAACAAAAATCTTAGATGAGCATTATGAGGTGAGGACATATATTTACATCTATCCTCCTTCTTAGACATAAATTATACTCTCTCTCTTTCCATCTTTGCACGCACCCATGTGTATGGTAGAGTATTAAGAGAGTAAGAGTGAATAAGGACAGGTTGAAGGAAAGGGGATTTGGGGAGGAGAAGGGAGGGTATCAAGATAGGAAAGTAGGTAGTCAATGATATCAGATAATTAAGCGCAAACATGATTGATGAGAAACAAGAGGTGCAAGCATTGAGGACAAATGCACAAAATTGTGTTCGTAGAATGAGGCTTGATCATGATGAGAGCGAGGCATTCAATTTATGGGGGTGGATTAAAAGCTAAGCCATAATAATAAAATAAAATAAAATAAGATTTAAGAAAAAAATTTAAATAGGTGTTATATGTCTTAAATAATCTTATTTGTATTTCAAATCCCATCTAGGGCTTGTAAGAGAAGTTATTTGCTACAAAATATTATTTTTTTATTTTGAATTTTTTTTAAAAAAAAACTTTGAAATGATTATTGCATTCAAGTCAATAATAGATTTGTGATCAATCACACACTATTTAACTTATTTAAAGCAAAAAGAAAAAAAGAAAAATCCCTTGCATCCAGTAATACGTTTAATATCAATATGTCATAAATTTCATGAATAATAATCATGCATCACAAATGTCAATACATATCAAATGACCACGCATTATTATTGTTTATGTATGGTGGGAGATTACATTTTACATCTAATTATGAAACCTTAATTGTCAAACTATCTTCACTAGTCATAATTTTAATTGACTTATCTTAACAAACATGAAAATCACCTTAAACAAACTCATCATTTATCTCATGTCAACAAACTCATTGTTTCAATGTTGATCATGACAACACCTATTGAAGAGAGTAGTAGTTAGCACTAATCATATGATATAGCTTCCTTATAGTACAAGATCATAAAAAATAATTCAAGGAACATTTGGCGTCATTCCACCTCTT
This sequence comes from Phalaenopsis aphrodite, assembly GCA_003013225.1. Taxonomy (NCBI): domain Eukaryota; kingdom Viridiplantae; phylum Streptophyta; class Magnoliopsida; order Asparagales; family Orchidaceae; genus Phalaenopsis; species Phalaenopsis aphrodite. Next base: position 691,237 of record NEWO01000150.1, on the reverse strand, counting down.
AACAGCTAATAAAAGTCATGTATATTCAAGAGTGTAGTTATCATTCTCGTCTTTTCTAAGTTGTTGAAGAAGAACGAGAAATAATAAGACATTTAGATTAATAACAGTTTTATTTTGTTAAAAATGTTACTTTTGAATATAAATTCTACATTTACGTACAAACCACTGAATTCTTATGTATTTAGATATCTAACACGTAAACTTTGTTGTGAGATATGATGAATCACGAAAACATAATCCAGAGATACAAAACAAAAAACTTTTGAGCATAAGGCATAAAACAAGAAAATAACATAAAACACGAGGTTTAATGTGGCAAAACATGAAAACGAAAAAAAACCAACGAACCACACCACACCAAGAAATTTACTATGAAACGTGAAGAACTGTACAAATCACACATCACTCAAGCTTTTATACTCTTTGATAACTTCAGAACACTCATTTCGTTGCATGACAGAAAATTGAAATTCACACTCTTCCAGTCGGTAAAACTGAAACTTTAAACGAAGAGGGGTTCTAATTCAGTTGTTGGCTCTGGGGTACTACAATAGTAGTATTGTAGCTCTCCAATGGCCATTGGGCATGAACTTTCGGGCATTGCAGTGTCGTGTTTTAAGGTTTCAAACTTGTAATGGACATAGTGACGTTGTCTTCTAGGTGTATGGGCATTAAGTACATTAAAAACTAATAATAATAATAATAAATTGGGTTCACAGATATTCATGCATAAATCTTTCATATCAGATAAAATCTTTGTTGCGAGATATTTTACTTTACTTTTGTACCTTTATCTTGTCAGAATCTCTCATACTACATAAAAAATTAAGATAATTTTAACTTTTAAAAAGTGAAATATATCTTTTCATTTATATAAAAGGTGATATGCATGTAAAAATAAATGATTAGGTGTTGTATATGTAAATACTTAGGAATTGAGTGGTATATATGTAAATCTTCCTAAAATGAATAGTTATAGGTAGCAAAGTAAATTATCTTTTATTTCGAAGTTCTAATCTATTTTATTTATTAAACAAGAAGTAGCATTTTTTTTTTTTGAAACCCTTTGCAGGTAGTTAGAACTGCATGTCATATATAGTAGGAGAGAAATTTCAGAATAAGTTGAAGTGTTTTCTTGATTTATGATGCAATTGTGGTTTAGATGAGGGTGCATATTTAAGATCATATAATTTAAATTATAAAGTGGGAAATAAACCAACTTATGCTTAGTTTAACAAGGCAATGTAGCACCCAACACCCATTTGAAATGATCCACCATGTAATGGTATTTCAACAATCATAGCCGTAATAGGTCACGAAGAACGTAGTCAATTACTATGGAGGCAGCAATCCGTCGTGAATGTCGTAAAGGTGGCTCTAGTGTCAACTTATCATAGAGATGGTTGTTAAAAGTCAATGTATTAATTGTTACAATGCGTCATAGATGGTTGTTTCAGGAGCGTCGGTTGACCACAAAGGTCGTATATGAATGCTTGTAGGCTAACAAATGTATGACAAGTTACTATTGGCATTCACATGGTGCCTAGACCAATCCAATCCTCTCCCTCCATAAGAGCACCTATGAAGCTTGAAAAGTAACATCATGGCACTAATAACAATTTTGAGTTAAATGTTACTTCCTTATCAAAGTTAGATAAATGTTATTGTCAACTAAGTTGTTCATGTAATAATCAATGTTGAATCACATGACTATATACAATCCAATTTTCATAATAAAGTATAAATAATTGAGCTTGGGGGTTACATCTTTTCTCTTGCAATTTAACATAAAATTTTGGATCGCTTTAGAATTTTCCATTGGAAAACAGCTTGCGAAACTACATCAAATTGTCTGTTTAAAATATCTCAAGTTTCAACTTCAGTCATCATCAAAGAACACCAAATTAAATGAAGATTCAGATATTGTGGTAACATTTACATGAATTATTATATTTACTTTTCTAGTGTGGTCTAATAAGGCTAGACATCAACTATAATTGTTGCCTTACTATCAGCTTTATAGAGTAAATTTTAAAAATTATATAAAATAAAGAAACTATATATATGAGAGAGAGAGAGATTGTTACGTGTCGAAAGATTCACAGAGGACAAAAAATCACGGGGCCTAGCCCAATTAGATTGATCAACTGCAAGTTTTTGTTATTGTCCCACAAACAGGAAATAATCATATTTGAGATATCTCATTGCACAATAACCATTGCACTCTTTTGTAAGGTGTTTTGTTGCTCTGCAATGTATGTTGTAAATTATACCGAGACTTCGTTACAAAGTATGATGTTCCTACGTGTGGCGTACGTCATTACTTCGCAGGGACCATCAATGATGATGAGTAGGGGGTGGCTGATGATGGTTAATGGTGGTCAGAGTGTGTGGTGGTCGACATTGGCTTACAGTTACGAGAGTCATCAATAGGTCTTTGAATCCAAAACGACTCTAAGATTCCACTCCTTCCCTCCAAGTTCAAGTCTTCATCTAGCTTTTGGCTTTTGTCCCATTTCATGAAGAACGTAAGAGTCAATTTATAGATTTCAGGAGTGACATTTTCTGTAAATAAGCAATAAATTGAAATCGCTCCATCAGAAAACTTAAAATTATTCTCATGATTGTATGGAATTTTAGGAATGTTTGAGTGTCTTAATAATGTCAGCATTACATGATTTTTTTTTGAAAAATATACATTAGCTGAATTCGTATGTATTTACTTATCTATTAGTTTTTACATGCATATCACCTTATTTATGCATGAAAAAGATGTATTTCAATTTTTTTAAGTTAAAAATAGTGATTTTCTTATGTGATATGAACAATTTGAATGGTATAAATATAAAAGGCAAAATTTAGAAGTCAGATATATAAATACATAAGAATTGGATGGTATGCATATAAATGCCCCAAAATAGAGAGATTTACTTCATAACACACAATTCTTATGTATTTACATATCTCACACATAAACTTCATGTTTACAGATTTAGCATTTTGGCACTTTAAATCTATGCATGGAAATGTATATTTCTTTTTAAAAAGTACGAATAGTACTAATTTTTAATGATATTAAAGATTCGAGCGTTATGTGTGTAAGTATGAAGGTTTAGATGTGGGATATATAAATGCATGAGAGTTGGGTGCTATTTATGTAAATGCCCCACAAAAAATATATTATAAAATTTCACTTAAGAAAATGAACACCATAAGAAAAACAATCAAGTCATTAATAAGTAACTAATAACATATAATGCACTAGAAAATTCACCTTTAAGGAAAACATAACCTATCATTTCAATCACCTGTACTGGACTCGGCCTCATCCAATTGGCCCTCTTTAGTCGGTCATTATCAATTGTCCCTCTCTAGTTGGTACTCTCCAATAACCTGACGAGAAATATGACCAGACAAAATGCACATATCATATATATTCACATATATATAAATAAATAAATAAATATAAATATATAGATATAGATATATATATAATACCTTATCATTATTAAAACTTTAATTTTTTTTCACTCTATCTTTTTATATTTTCTTATCTAATGTTTACTATTATAAGTTTAAATAATAATTAAATTGAAAGAAAAAAATCCGTACGAAACAGGGGCGAGAAAAGCTTAGGTACGGACGAAGTAGGCTGCTGAATTATGCGGGTCGTTGCCCCACCTACTTTTTCTTAAAACACGTCTTAAATTGATCCGGCAACATGTTCGGCCAGGTGGGGTCGTGTGGGTCACTTTACTGTAACTGTGCTTTGACCCGCACCGACTGTACGAATTTCTCTTTTTTAATATACAGAGTTGAGGTTCTATAAATAATCATAAAAATACAGTAAAAAATGAAGAAAAAATTCTTATTTCCTTTTTTGAATGGTCTAAAAAATATATTTATTAATTTAAACTAATGATATAATAAAATTATAAGTAGATTGAGGAATTAAAAAGTTAAATAATAAAAATTATTTAATATGAAATATATTTTTTAAAATATTTTTAGTAATTTAAAAATAAAGTCTTAAAATTTAATATATTTTTTATATATTTTATATTAACATTTTTTTTAAACAATGGTTTGAGTCGAGTTCAGCTTGAGCTTGAGCTGGGCTTGTTAGCTCATCAAGCTTGATTAAAGAGCCAAATTTTTAGTCTATTTGGCTTATTTACACCTCTAACATACATATTGCTTAGTTCTAATGTATTTATATTTCTAACATTTAAATTTCAATGTTATATACATGTCATCTTATCTGTGCCAAGGAAGGACGCAATTGGCTATTTTTTTAAAATTAAAATAGTGGTATTTATGATGCCAAAATGTAACATTAGGGGTATAAATATGATATGCATAATGTTGGTGCTATTTTTGTAAATACATAGGATTGGGTGGAATGCATGTAAATGCCCCAACTAATCATAAATAGAGCAT
>NEWO01000150.1:611422-686412 GCA_003013225.1 Phalaenopsis aphrodite | reverse complement strand
CCAGGTGGGGTCGTGTGGGTCACTTTACTGTAACTGTGCTTTGACCCGCACCGACTGTACGAATTTCTCTTTTTTAATATACAGAGTTGAGGTTCTATAAATAATCATAAAAATACAGTAAAAAATGAAGAAAAAATTCTTATTTCCTTTTTTGAATGGTCTAAAAAATATATTTATTAATTTAAACTAATGATATAATAAAATTATAAGTAGATTGAGGAATTAAAAAGTTAAATAATAAAAATTATTTAATATGAAATATATTTTTTAAAATATTTTTAGTAATTTAAAAATAAAGTCTTAAAATTTAATATATTTTTTATATATTTTATATTAACATTTTTTTTAAACAATGGTTTGAGTCGAGTTCAGCTTGAGCTTGAGCTGGGCTTGTTAGCTCATCAAGCTTGATTAAAGAGCCAAATTTTTAGTCTATTTGGCTTATTTACACCTCTAACATACATATTGCTTAGTTCTAATGTATTTATATTTCTAACATTTAAATTTCAATGTTATATACATGTCATCTTATCTGTGCCAAGGAAGGACGCAATTGGCTATTTTTTTAAAATTAAAATAGTGGTATTTATGATGCCAAAATGTAACATTAGGGGTATAAATATGATATGCATAATGTTGGTGCTATTTTTGTAAATACATAGGATTAGGTGGAATGCATGTAAATGCCCCAACTAATCATAAATAGAGCATTTAAGGGTAAATAAGCTAAATTCATGCATTAATTAAAATCTTTTTTAAAATATTAATCAATTATAATTGTACTATTTGTAGAAATTTTAAAAAAAATTACAGGCATAGATAAATATTTGGGTCTTGGCAAACCAAACAAAGGAGGGAGAGAGAGCACATTTTGAGGGGAACACCATTATTCTAAATGAGGGTGAGAATTCTAAAGAAAGCAAAGAGAGATTTCTGAAGGAGGAGCTCAAGTGAAGAAGAAATATTTTTTTCTTCTTCGTTCCATTTTTTTTTATTTCTTTTTTTTTTCCCACCATTGAGAGGCTTCTTGCTAGAGCTGGGAGAATATTTGAAGAGCTTGAGAGAGCTAGAGGGACAATAGCAGTCAACCCAACCATACGTTTTTTGATTGGCTAACTTTGTGGTGTATTCATGGGTTTGATCGCCCACGATAGGCAAGTTGGCATGGGCACACACTTATTGATTGGTTGTTTGTCTCTTAGAGGAAGCCCTGGATTAGAAATCACATGTGTGGCCAAATCCTTTGTGAAACCAAGTGACTTCTTATTGCAAGCCTTATACCTAAATCCTAGTGGGTTGGAATCTCAAATTCTCGTGGCTTTGACACTTCCAAACTTCCTTGAAAGGTTGGAATAGTTGGATCTAGAGGGATGGGAAAGAATTTAAAACTAAAGGTTTCAAAAATATTTGTAACAAGTCTGCCCTACAAACGATGAAGGACTTCTGTGAGAGATCAGAGAATGGAGTTCTCCATGTTTCCTTGCCAATGTCAGAGGCGGCTAAACCGCAAATCCAATAGCTAAAACCCTAGACTCCTATGTGAGAGCCTTAGTGGAGTATGGCTTGCTATTGTATCACATCTCACATGTTGCATTTTACACACTGCACTTTGCCTCGACTGACTGCCCCAACCCGATTGGCAATGCACTCTACCTCGACTGGCCGCCCCGACTTGATTAGCATTACACTTCGCCTCAACTGACAGCCCTGGCCCGGTCGACATTACACTTAGCTTTGATCGGTCAATCGGGTCGATGGACCGGGTCGGTCTCCCCCGACCCGGTCGACCTGACACTTTGGTTTGATCGGTCGCCCCAGCCTGGTCGACCGACCACTTTGGTTCGATCGGCCACCCCAGTCAGGTTGATCGACCACTTTTATTTGATCAGTCATCCGACCTTTGCAACCATTCCTCCACGACATACCCATTTCTTCATGTCATTGCCTTCGCAATATATCCATCTTTTGGGCCACTGCCTCCACATCATACTCATTATTTAAGCCATAGCCTCCACGACACACATGCCCTTTTAGGTCACTGCATCAATGACATTGCCACTCTTTCGAGTCAATGCACCTCATGTACACTCAACCTTTCAGGTCAATACTTCCACGACACACCCATTATTTAAGTTGCTACCTCCATGGCACGTCCACCATTTCAGGTCATTGCCTCCATAATACACCCATTATTTGCTACTACCGCCCGATATGATACTTACTCAACATCCATAAAGCATCAACAACAAATAAATATCCCAATTCTTTGTCATATTTATAAGACACGCATGACAAGAGAAATAAAAGGATAACTGATTATTAATTTTTTTCTTTTTGATTTGTATGACACTATTAACTAGTAATTTCTCTGTCCTTATCATAGATGGCGTCACTAAGGAACATAATAACTCGGAGAACTAATCTGTATACACCAGTATTATGAACATAAATCTCAAAGAGAACGATTAACCGACAATCCAATGCCAAGCCTAAGAAGTCATGCCTCTGAGCCCAAGATAGAACAAAACTCCGAAAATAATTTCCTGCTTGGTAGCCGCAAGATCTGTCAAGTGCAAGACACAAATCATCCCGACGGACTAGAAGCAAGCCTTGTAAGACTTGAACTTGAACCAATTAACCAGTGAACCACGACTCACTTGACGAAACAAGTTTACCCATTAGTCGACTAACCAACCGAAGCGGCATATCTCGTAGAACCGATTGACTAGGCCTCTTGTCAAGACAGTTGACCATATTTAGGCTAAGTGGTTGTCTCCTCTAGACATAGGCAGATTTCAGTCTGCTGAACAACACAAAATGTCACCCGACGGTTGATAATATCTATTTAAAATGACAAGTCATTATAAACCATTATTTTTTTAAAACGTTATGACAACCATAAATTCAAATTATACGCATTGATTCTACTAAGTGTGGTTACCATAACAGTTATGTCTTTCTTAATTGTACTAATTGAACCACTTTAAATAGGTTGTTCCAAGAGGCATTAAAAAGGACCAAATAGGATCTAACAAGAGGAATATTAATCAAAAAGATCAATGCTTTGTGGATAAACTTATGACGGAGGTGGTGTATACATACATACATGCATACATATAAACTATTAATTATTTATAAAGAAACTATATATAGACACTAATAATCATTTACTCCTTTGCCTTAAAAATGGTTAGAAATAAGAATTAACAGAGAGGGGAAGTGAGAAGGGTCTTCTTTAGCGTGAATGACATGGATTTAAAGAAGAAGGGCGGTTTTAATTACATTAACATATAACTCTAATTCCTTATTTATAGCCGGAGGATTTATAATAATCACTAAATAAAATGAAAAATAAAAATGTATTAAATTTTTTGCAAAAAAAAATTATTAGTTAATTTATTAGATTAGCAGTAGTTTTTATTTAATTCAATAACAAAGCAGTTCTATTTTGGTGATTATTTTATTTATTTAATAATTATGTTTAATCAGCCTTTTATACATTAATTTAAGCATGCATTCAACAATTAATTATGCATTTAGATAACATTTATGTATGTATTTCGTTAATAATATTTGGCTTTGGCTTTGGTTTCGGCTTCATGCTACTTAACCTAAAATTATAGAATTTATGACATGAAATAAACTTGTAAATATAATTAGGCTTTTTTAGTAGCTACTTTGCCCTGTCTTTTTTTCTTTTTTCAAATTTTTTTCACATATAAAGTTTTGGCTATTCTCTCGTTACATTTCTTCTATCAGTATGTATATTGAATCTTCGTAAAATATTAAGACGTTAAATTATCACTCTCTCACAATGAGTCCTCTGACATATAATCATAGTTATGCAATTTCAATGGTAGCAACGAGCTAGAGATCTATATATTTGACACAAATGGTGAAGGCTTCAAGTTAAAGCCTTTTTGGCCTTGACCTACACATAATATTTAGGCCCATTTTAATGAAAGAATTTATCTTAATTCTTATCCATATTTTCTCCCTAGTTTTATTCAGTAATTGTAAAACATTTTGATAAAAAAAAGTAGCATAATCTAATAGCAACAATATTCTACAAATAAAAGTTGTAGCATATACTATCATAAATCAGCCGCGCTCGTGCAAGCGTAGCCTTAGCTCTTGTTTAGCTTATTTGAAATTAGTTTTGTTTGAAATTGTCTCATGTTTGAAATTCATGCTTGCAGGCGTTTGTGCTTGGCTCGATCTACTCATTTTTATTCGTATGTGCCTACAAATTGTCTCTTTAAAATTAATTAGAAAAAAAATGTAGGTAGTTGGCTTCAAATTTGCACAATTCTTATGGAATAAAAACACAAAATCATATATGACCATATCATATATAGTGATTTAAACTTAGATATAAATATATAAAATATATGATTATGAAAAAAAAAAATATAATTTTCTAATTTTGAGCTAAAATTATTTGAACAAGATCGAATAAATGTTTAGAAAAAACTTATGATAAGGTTCCAAAAGATATCATTCGGAGAGTTCTCGAAAAGAAATGTGTTGATATGACTTATATTCAAGTCATTAAAGATATGCATATTAGAGCTGTTGCTTGTGTTCAAACTGAAGGAGGATTGACAAAATATTTTCCAATTTCTTTTGGATTACATCAGGGATCGACTTTAAGCCCATATCTTTTTTGCTTTAGTTATGGATGGTCTTACTGGACATCTACAGGAGGATGTACCTTGGTGTATGTTTTTTGCTGATGATATTCTTCTCGTGGATAAAACGAGAGAAAAAGCCCATGAAAAACTTGAATTATGGAGGTCTACATTGGAGTCTAAAAGCCTTCGTTTAAGTAGAACTAATACTGAATACATGAAATATAATTTAGTAGTAATAGCTCTAGTGACAGAAGTGTGACTTTGGGTGATCAAATTATTAAAAGGTGTGAACGATTTAGATATCTTGTGTCCGTTGTTCAAAGCGATGGTGATAGAGATGGGGAAGTTAATAGCAGAATTCAAGTTGGTTGGTTGAAGTGGATGAATGCTTCGGGCCTTTTGTTGATAGAAAAGTACCACTAAGACTTAAAGGAAAATTTTATAAGACGGTGGTGAGACCTGCAATGCTCTATGGCGCTGAATGTTGGCCTTTAAAAGAGAAGCATAATAATAAGTTAAGTGTTGCCGAGATGAGAACGATTAGGTCGATGAGTGACTTTACACTTAGAGTCAAAATGCGGAATGAATATATTCGTGATAGGGTTGGTGTAGCTCCTGTGACAGACAAAATTAGAGAAAGTCGTCTTAGATGGTTTGGTCACATTAAACGTCGACCATCTGATGATCCGATTAGGAGAGTAGATGTTTTAGATTCGACTTATGTTAAGAAAGACAGAGGTAGACCTAGGAAAACTTGGGCTTATCGTATTAAAAATGATCTTAATTTACTAGAACTAAATGAAAATTTGACACTAAATAGGACACAATGGAGAAAAAAAAGATTCATGTAGCCGACCTCACGTACTGGGATTAAGGCTTTGTTGTTGCTGTTGTTATATATATATATACCACACCATAATTTAGAAACTTTTCTGAAGCAAGTTTATCCATGAACCCAATCGGCCCGGTCTGACCCGGCTATCGAACCGGGACAAAGAAGAAGATATGAATATGATTCGGGCTAGTACCACTCACCTAGACCGCTTTTCAAAAATATGCAGACATGTCAAAATCGTATTCGTCATCCCATATCCGGAAACCCTAGATTTCCTCTTCTTCCCCGTCCCCGAATTCCTCTCCCCTTACCACAAATACTCCACTCCCCCGCTGTTACTACCTCTCCACAAAACCCTCGCCATGCCCGGCCCCACCTCCCTCACTCTCATGCCATCACCATCGTCCCCCTCGCCGCCATCCCCACCGGCATCGGACCTCTTGATCTATAATCCAATCGCCGTTCACTCCTCTGGCGCCATCACCGCCGAACCACTTCAGATGCGGTCTGAGATGGCCGATGTGAGAGGGAAGAAACGGGAGGGAGGATCGTCGAAGGATCGGCACACGAAGGTGAATGGGCGGGGGAGGAGAGTGCGGTTGCCGCCGATCTGCGCGGCGCGGATCTTCCAGTTGACGAGGGAACTCGGGCATAAATCTGACGGGCAGACGATCGAGTGGCTGCTTCGGCAGGCGGAACCCTCTATCCTTGCAGCCACCGGCAGTGGAATCAACCAGCCCCCTTCCGCCACCACAGCCACCTCATCTCCGGCACCATGTCCTCCTTCTCCGCCTCCACCGCTGGCGCCGCCCACCGGTTACTTTCAGTTCAGTGGAATTATGGACTACGGTGCCGCTCTGAAGGGCTTTGGTTTCCCCGCGATGTCCGACGGAGGTGAGGATTTGGGGGTGGGATTCCGGCATATGCCGTACTACACAGCAATGCTGATGCGTCCGGTGAGCGCCGACGATGAGGACAGCCGCGCCGCCATCGCGCAACCGCAGGAGGATTAGCTGATCTCTTCTGTTGGGATTGTGTGATTTATCCTCCGAGTAATTCTCTGAAGCTGTTCGGCGGTATACAGTAATCTTTCTATATGTAGAGCTAAATTTTAAGTAAATGCTGTTAGATGTAGCCGTCTGTAACCCTAACAATAGTTCGTTTTTTCCAAGTGCGCGCTGCTTCATTTGTTTTGACTAGATCCTTTGTAATTTCTAATTTTTGGTGTTGCATGGATAGTATTGATGAATCTGAATTTCATGTCCATAATATATATATATATATATACACACACATATATTATATTGTAATTTGTATTATATGTATAACATCATTTTACGTGAAACTTTGATGCATTCACACTAATTGTTCATTTAGGGCGGTGGTGCGGTTACAGTGCCGCATTGCACCATAGTTTTGTTTATTTGGGTAAACTTTTTCTGAAAGCTCGAAAAACTCCCGCTAAAATATGTTTTTTCCCATCACTTCTGGTTAGGTGCGGTGACAACTTTCTAGTTGTAGTGCGACTTAAGGTATATTTGGGGAGCTCTTGCTTATCCAAATAAGTCGCTTATCTTGAAACGCGAACCACGGGTTTGACCTGCATTCCGCGTTTAGTAGAAAAAAATCAACTGCGTTTTTGGATAAGCCGCTCAAACGCAGCTTCGAAATGGTGAGACGACGTTTTCAAAACACCGCCGCAACATATACGCTGCCCCAAACAAAGCCTTAAAAAAATTATAATAACTACTACAACTTTTAAATATCAGATTATTATTCAACAGTTTAACTTAGTTGCAGTTGCCTCAAACAAATCAGAAACATATAATATTTATTAGTGATTATAAATATTTTGTGGTATTTGAAAGCATAATTTAAAGACGATCTAATAATAAATATAACTTAAATCTAACCAAACATAAAAAAAAAAATTCAATGCTCAATCAAATCAAAATTTGTTGCTTTTTGTCTTTTTTTTTTCACGTGTTTCTTCTTTTACAGGACATAAATCCAGATTTAATAATCAAATTACAAGATGAATTTAAGAATTTTTTTACCGCAGACGCTTAGGATTTTATCTCCGTCGCACTAATGATTGGATTTATTGGATTTGATAAATCTTATGTAACATCAATTCAGTCTGCAACCAAACACGTCCTTGAGTTCTTAAGGAAGGTATCAAGTCTACGAGTGTCTGTTATATATGATTACTTGTTTTTAGATTGGGGCATTTATGTGCATAGCACCCAATTCCTTTGTATTTATATATCTGTCTTCTAATTTTGCTATTTATGATCATATCTATCAAGTCTTTCATTTCATGAGAAAATATCACTATTTTAACTTTAAAAATATGATATAAATGTTTTCATGCATAAATAGGACAAAATATATATTTAAAAATTGAAATTTTAAGTGTTAGATATATAAATACACAAGAATTGAGTGGTATATGTAAATCTCCCTCTAAGATTTAAGGATTCCTATGAATGATCCTTTTGATTATATTAAATTTTAATGAACTTATGTTTAATATAATTATTAAATGATATATTAAGTTAATATGTGATGTAGAGAGTTTAGTATATTAAAAAAAGGAAAGATGAATATGAGATACCTAAGTTTTTTTTTTTTGTTGTAAAATATATATTAAAAAAATAATGTGATTTAGAACTCTTTGTCGTTCTCTCCAAAATTTCATTTAAAGAATGCCATCTATTATAATTTTCATATGTATATTTTTATAAATTTAGCAAAAAAATATTAAAATACATATCAAATAGTTTTTATGATGAGCATTTGATTATAAGAATTTTTTTAGCATTTAATTATATTTAACCAGTGGGAGATACACTCATTTATCCGCTGAATCTCTCCGATGAGAGTAGTGCTCCGTACCGCCGTCTTCTATTCAGCAACCTCCAGCATCTCTTTCTACCGTTCTCTCCCTCGAAACCCTCTCCTACCCCCTCCTCTTCTTCCTTTCTCCTCACTTCTTCGCAGCTTCTCCGACTCCTCCTGTTCACTTCCGCCAATGGTGAAGACCACTCCTAATGCCGCTGCAAGTGCTGCTGCAGGAGGAGTAGATGGCGGCGATGGCGGCGGCGGACAGGGACCATCCATTCCATTCTCTTCTTCTATGGAGACACAGTTTGAGCACTTCCGCGACCAGCTGGAAGAGTCAGGTAACGTCCGTGAGCGGATCCGATCAGTGGCGTCGGAGATAGAGGCTGTTCTTCGGGTCATGCATGCGGACCTTCTGTTGGTGCACCAGTCCATCCCTCCTCCAGGTTCGGTGCTTGAGATGCAGATTTGGGTTTTGTTATGGTTTAGGTTTTTTGATTTGGGATTGCTTTGATCGGTGGCAGAGGTGTTAAAGAAAGCTAATGCTCAGATTGGAGTGCTTAGGGGTCACTATGGACGGCTCGCTGAGATTCTTCGTGAGTGTCCTGGGCAGTATTATAGGTGAGTTCGTGTTTCTTCGCAGTTCGACGGTTTGTGAGGCTTTTTTTTTTCCAGGAAATTTGTTTTTGGTTTTTAGCGGTTTTGGTGGTTAAGGTATCATTCTGATTGGAGGAGCGAGACGCAGACATCAGTTTCTTTGCTAGCTTTTTCACATTGGCTGGGGACGGGGAGCCTACTCACACATGCAGAAGCTGAGAATAAGCTTGGATGTGAGTTATTCTTTTCTTGCTACTTCTTCTGCCATTGTGCCTCCCGCTTGTTTCATTATTTTTTTCGAGCAATGCAATTTTTATTTTGTTTTGTTTTTCTTGTTAATGTGCTTTACTTTTTTTTTAGAATGATTATTAATTTTAGGGCTGTTTGGCTGCAACAAGGATGTAAATTTAGTAGGTTTTGGTAAATCCTGTAAATCCAGAATTAGTACATTCATTAAATTCGTGGATTTAGCCGGTAGTGAAGCTAAAATCGGATTTAAGGGGTGTTGGATTTATGTGTGTGAATCTTGCCATTTGGCCTGATTTACGGTAAATCTAGTGCAAAATGTTTCTTAAATGGATCTACCAAACAACCCCTTAATCTTGGATTTCCTTCCTCTTATCTCGTGCACTTTACTCTAATTTGTGTTGTGAGATTATTTCATGTGGTTTCCCCAAGCATTTTAATGCTATTTTGCATGCATTATTTTCATTTATTATGTTGCATGAAGATTTTCGTATACAATAGTCTTTTGGCATTCATTTTTCTAGGTAGATACTATTATTTTCTCTTATTATAGTGAAGATACTATGGTTGTTCCTCATTTTGCACTGCAAAAATGTTTAAATCAACTAAGTCAGTTTTCATTTTCTGATTGCGAGGTGCACATTGAGCGTTATTATTGGTCAAACCTATTTTTCAACATAGAGCTTTTCGTGGAGATCATGAAGATTTATATATTTTTTTTCTTGATTTTACTTCTTCCTTTTGTTTGAATTTGTTTGATTTTTCCATTTTTATTGAATTCAATCCTTTAGATGTGAGAGGATTGAAGAGAGAAGAAATTTGGAAGATTGAGAAATAGAGACTTCTCAATTTCTTCAAGAAATTGAGAGAGATGATCTGAATTGGAGTTTTTCCCAAAGAGGGACAAAAGAGGGGGCCTTGGTAACTATTCCATTTTTATAGGTGAAGTGATAGAGATGTGATCACATAGGTTGAGTAAATCTTCATTAAAAGATTTGCCAAGAACAGAAGGCCACTATTGGGGACTTAGTGGTCGAGGAATGAAAAGAAATGAAATTTTATCCAACTATATCTTGAGATCTTTAAAGAGGAAGCTTTAAAGAAAACCAGGGGTGAAAAGTCTGTAGGACCGGATGATATCCTAATTGAAGCGTGGAAATATTTAGGAAATTTTGGAGTTTCTTGTTGTACTTAACTTTTTAATATTCTTTTTAAACTAGAAATATGCCTGAGGAGTGGAGGAAGAGTATTTTGGTCCCATTTTTAAGAATAAAGGGGATGCACAAGAATGTACAAATTATAGAGGAATTAATTTGATGTGCATATTTTAAAATTTTGGGAGAGGGTAATTGAACACATGTTAATACGTTTTACAAAGATTTTGCACAATCAATTTGGATTTATGCTGGGTAGATCTACTATGGAAGCTATACATTTATTGAGAGGTTTGATGGAGAAGTTCAGAGATAATAAGGAGGTTCTACATATGGTTTTTAATGATTTAGAAAAAGCTTACAATAAGATTCCAAGAGATATCCTCTGGAGAGTTCTTGAGAAGAAAGATGTTGATATGAATTATATTCAAGTCATTAAAGATATGTATACAAGAGTTGTTACTTGTGTTCAAAAAGATGAAGGATTGTCCAAATTATTTCCTATTTCTGTTGTTTTACATCAGGATTGGCTTTAAGCCCATATCTTTTTGCTTTAGTTATGGATGGTCTTACTAGATACTTACAAGAGGATGTACCTTGGTGTATGTATTTTGCTGATGATTTCCTTCTCGTGGATAATACGAGAGAAAATGATCTTGAAAAACTTGAATTATGGAGGTCTACCTTGGAGTCTAAAGTCCTTCATTTGACTAGAACTAAAACTGAATACATGCAATGTAATTTTAGTAGTAGTAGCTTTAGTGACAAAAATGTAACTATTGATGATTAATATATTAAAAGGTGTGAACGCTTTAGATATCTCCGGTCTATTGTTCAAAGTGACGGTTATATTGATGGGGTTCTTATTAGTAGAATTCAAGTTGTTTGATCGAAGTAGAGGAATGCTTCAGGCTTATTGGGTGATAGAAAAGTACTGCTTAGACTGAAAGGAAAATTTTATAAGATGCCGGTTAGACCTGCAATGCTCTATGGCGCCGAATGTTGGCCTTTAAAAGTGACACATAAAACTAAGTTAATTGTTGCTAAGATGAGAGTGCTTAGGTGGATGAGTGGCTTTAAACTTAGAGACAAAATGCGAATGAATATATCCGTGATAGGGTTGGTGTAGCTCCAATGACGGACAAAATTAGAGAGAGTAGTCTTAAATGGTTTGGTCACATTAAACGTCGATCATTTGATGATGCGATTTGAAGAGTAAATGTTTTAGATTCAACTTATGTTAGAAAGACAGAGGTAGACCTAAGAAGACTTGGGCATATTGTATAAAAAATGATCTTAATTTTTTATAATTAAATGAGAATATGACACTAAATAGGATGCAATGGAGAAAAATGATTCACAACCGATCCAACTTGGTGGGATAAATGTTTTGTTGCTGTTGTATATCTTGAGGTCTTGGAATTTGAGCATGAAATGAGAACCTCAAATTTAAAGTGCAACATATAATGGAGATTCTTTTCAAGGAGATTGATACTCTTATAACCTTTAAGCCTTAGCTTAAGTTGTTATCATTAAAATCTTTTTGAAATTACTCAACAAAGTCTTAAATTTTTTAGAGTGTCCTCAAATTACTACTCCTAGAGGAGAAGCTTCCACTCGAATTTCACAAAGTTTAGTTCTTTATTGGAGTTCCTTCTATAAAGAAAAAAAAGGGCGTCGTTTAATCTGTGGGCACCCAAGCAGATTAGAGCAGCAACGGCGAAGCATAAGGCGTCGTTTGTGATCCCGACTCTTATTTCCGTCAGCAGCGTCGCTCGCGCTTCCTCGCCTTCTTCAGTTCGAAAAGGGAAAGCTCATGCTTCCGTCACCGAGAGACGATCTTCTTCACGCCGCTTCTGTCACTGAGAGACGATCTTCTTCACGCGAAAGGTGGGATTCTCCTGGATTTTTTCTTTTTTTTTTCTCCCGCTCTGATACCATAAAAAACAGAAATTGAAGAGAAAATTCGTTTTTTCTTATGGATTCAATTCAAATTGACCTACATATAGGAGTCTCTCCTCCTTAGATAAGGAAACTAACTAAATAAGTTTAAATAATTTCTTATTACATTGCAAGACTAATTAAACAAGGTTTGGTACAAATATCACATGATATAAATAAGGAAGGAGAATAATATCTGTATAAGAGGAAAGGTAATAAATTGTAATTTGAATTAAATCTTTCAACATATTACAATGCATATTATTTTAGATTTTCATGCATCTACTATTGTTGGTTCATCTTCCACCAATCACAAGGGAGAATGGCTATTTACCTTCTCTCTAAAGACAAACACAATGATCAAGCATGTAGCTTCAGGGTATAAGGGAAGGCCCCACCAATCCGAACGATAAAGGCGGACAAACAAATAACTCTCCCTCCACCACCCAAGGACGTTTATACTATTGTATCATCTTAGCCTTTAAAAGATGCCAACCGAATTGAAAGAAAGAAATTTGTAAATGTCAAAGAAATGCCTGCTCTCCTTCCAGCTCCTCATAATTAGGGATTTTATGCCTAATTTGGCAATAAAGAAGAAAGTTATGCATGATGTCTCTTTTTGTGATGATTATTTCTATTTCTTGCGATAATGTTTTTTATGATTTGTATTCGCTAGAAACTAAGACTGGGAAAGACCTATTTTGTTCTAACTTGAATGTTGTCTGCAGTATAAATCCTAAAACCTAAGATATTCAATATCATTGAGGGAGCTTATTTTCTTCTTTACTATCGCTAGTTAGTTATAAGGGGTTGAACATGATCAGTTAACATGTATATATACCAGCGCTTTCATATATTATATTTTATTTGTATTTTTCATTTCATTCAATACATTTCTATGATAAACCTTGCATAATATAATTAATCTAACAAGTTAAGAGACATATATCATTTGCTTCAATACCGACAATACATTCAATAGAAAAGATAAATGATGATTGAATTTTTAATAACAACTAATTGAACAAGTTTCGATATCATTTGTTACAATTTGCTTAGAAGAAGCAATATTATTACTATAAATCAGATATATAAGTACCCACTGTAAATCCAGTAGACTTGATTTCCCCACTATAATCTTTACTCCACCTCCATCTACAAATTAGACATTCTTATACATTTTTTTTAACATAATTTAATCACCTTTTCTAGTGATATAATTAATGTTTACAAACCCTCAATTTAATATTTAACATATCATTCCGATCAAGCTGCTAATCTTATAATTTTATATCAAATATAGATATTATAATTTTTTTTTAATTTTTTTACTTTGCCCTCTTTAATTTATATAAGTCTTAATTAATTTCCCCTATTATTCAATTTTATAACCCATAATTAATATTTGCTTATTATTAATTCAACACTTAATATTTCTTCACATTTGTATTGCTAAATACTTTATCGGTTACAATCTTAGTTCTATCATTATTTGCCATGAAGGTGTTGAGCTTAACCCATCAATGATTAAGACCATTCTTGATATAGAAGCAACGAGGAGATTTGCTCAGTTGATATTCCTTCAAGGCAAAGCTTGCCTTTTGTGATGATTTATTTTAAATGTTATCCTTTTACCATGCTTGCTAAGAAGAATTATTGATACTTTATACAGTTACATGGGATGAATTGCTTGGACTTGGGTTAATGAAATGAGCAAGGATAATGTTTTATACCATCTTAATCAACTACTTATTTTGACAGAGGAAAGTTGCGCAGCCTTTAAGAAGCATGGTATTGCATTAATTCTCATGATGCTAATTCCACAACACTATGTTCTTCCGCACAAGATCAACAATATATTCTTAGTAAATTAGCAACATTATCACGATATTTAGTTCATTGGTGTATGATCCATTTCTAGTTCAACATTAATTTTGTTGCTTGTCGGGCAATCAAAGACATGCTTTAGATGATTCCCTAGTAGCCTATTTAATTTTTATGGATTCTCCACTCATTGATATTCTGTTTGGTGAGCACATCTCAAGTATAGTGGCCTAAGATTTCGTTTCTTGGGAGTTACACTTTGATGGGGCAACTTTAATGAGGTTTTTAAATCCGGACCAACTTTTTAAAATAAAAGCATACTTGGGCCTTGTTTTAAATATCTCAAGTTTAGCATCCTTTATTATTCCTATTGTCTCTCAAATCCATAAATGAACGAAGAAGAAATATTAAAAACTTTGGTTATTGGCTTTAGATTTTGTCATTTATACGAGTGTTCAATGAATTAGGATTACGGGAAATCCACAACCCTTTAAATTGATGAGATCTTTAGATTCCTCAAGCTTGAGCTCCTTCTATACCATCGATGTATTATGAAGCTGTTGCAATCTAATGAAATACTTTGGGCTTCTTCACTTTATTTTCAACCATTACGTTGCACGTGCGGGCTCTATTTGAATGAGTTGAGTGATTAGTTTGGTATACTGGTGGCCCACCAATCCCACCCCCACAAAAACTAAAATCACACACACACACGCGCTATAATGATATATGGATTTTATCTTTTTATATTGGTCGGCTCTTAGTAAACATTCTTATATCCATGTTTTTCACAAAAGCTATTGAGTTGCTGTGATATTTTCCGTCTGACACCTTGGCTATCACCTATCACGCCTTATTGTGCTACCCTAGTTAGATTTTCTGCAATTTTTCAATTTTAAAATTTTTTTTTATACTTGCTGCTGAGGTGCCTTAGTGCTCATCATATATGTTGATAGCACTCCACCAAACACTAATTTTGAGTTATATGTGCAGTGGATGCTTCAGAGTTTGGCCTGGACATTGAGGACTATCTTACAGGTTTCTGACTTTGCACGTTCTTCAAAATTTGCATTAGCTATTCAATTATTCCGTGTGTTTTGACAATGGTTTCCAACTCACGACACCAAAGTTTGATCAATCAATGTACACGAAAGCTAAAACTGCACCAAAGGTTCTGTAAAACCTTGGGCACAAACCTAAAATAGCAAAATGCAGTGAAAATTGCAGAAATCCAGCAATCTCTTAAATAAGCAAATATGAAGAAATTCATGAAGAAAATTCCAGAAATCAGTTTTTGTAAGAATGTAGTAAAATTGGCTACTTGTATGATTCAAACATATATCCATGCAATTCTATGGCGTCATTTTACTATACTTTTCTTTGATCTAGAGAACTGTTAAATTTTAAATGCACTATATGCAAGCATTTTATCATAAATTGAGGAGATGAGATGGCCATGAAACTTTCTCATCCTTGATGGTTCTTTCCATGTTCTCATTGCTAATTGATGTTTTATGTCTTAGGATCTAGGGTTTACACATATCTATCATGTAAAGTCAAAAATAATTCTACCAAACAAACAAATTTTACAACTCAATTTATTAATCTAAACATTTTCTCGCTATGTTCAATGAAAAATCATAAAACAATAATGTTTTTTGGAGAAGGATCATTCACCTTCTATGAAAAATTAACAAAAACAAATTTAGGGATCTTGTAATAGAAGGTAATTAAATATGATAAAATTTAAATCACACTTTCTACCAATAACGTAAAAATTTAGTAGATGACTTAAAAACGAGAGAAAGAAAATGAGGAAATTCATCAGAAGTGGCATGCATCACACTCATTCGAGAAGATGACTTTCTTCATACTTTCGAGTCTTTTACTTCATCAATAGAGTTAAGTCCCAAAAGAATAATGAAAAAAAAAAATTCTTAGTATTCAATGATTTTATTTGTATATATAGTCATCTGATAAGAATAAAATAAACATAAAAATGCAACTGTTGAAAGAAGGACTCTTGGGAATCACATAGATTTCATTAGCGAATTCTTGGAGGAGCTGAAAGTGCTGTAAGGTCCACCTTTGCTGTATGTAGTCTTATAAAAGAGAAAAAAATCCATGTCTGCTAAAGTGTCAACGTTATAGTTATTGCTGTATAACAAGCTGCAGAAGAATCCACACATTGACATAACTTGCAAGAATAAGCGCTGAAGACTAACTACATCAATTTTTCCCTAATTGGAAAAATTAGCTCTTTATATATTGGAAAATTTACATAACCACACAATTCTTATGGATGTACATTATCAAACACCTAAAGTTTGATTGCTGCATTTATAATATATTGGTATTATAAACCTATGCATAAAACACTGCATTTAATTTTTAAAATGTTAGTAAAAGTAGTTCTTTTGATGTGATGTTAAAGATTTGAGTGTGATGAATGCAAATATTAAATTTTGTATTAGATATGTAAATACAAAAGAATTGCGTGGTATGTATTTTATATTCATCCAACATATTTTGGGAGTATTTTATAAAGATATCCATGGATGATTACCTCTAGGATTTAGTTAACCTACTTACCCTGCTTTCCTTACCACTACATCAAAGTGGTTTGATGCCTTTCAAATGAAGCAATTATTTGTATTGGAATTTAGGGATTTTTTGTTTTAGTATATTTTATTATTAGTTTTTTTGTATTTCTAGAATCTAGTATTATTGATATGTCATTATTTATATATTTTTTTAATTTTTATAATGCGGAGTTATGGTCGGTTTTATTATGTTCCTAGTATTGGAGCCATCCTCCTCATTTTATGTTGTAATCATTATCTATTAAATTGTAGAGAAATAATTTTTTTCTCCTCCAAAAAGTTATATGGTATCAGAGTCCACTTTTTGCATGCGAAATGACGATATAATCCTATGTAGATTCTGTACCCCTCCACTCTCGGTTGCGCGATACAGTTGTCATTTGTGCTTTATGGGAAGAGAACGATTGGATCGTAGAAAACCCCTCACGATACAGTTGTTGGAAGACATTGAATAGATCACGATATAGTCACCATTAAAGCTCATCGGGAAGAGAACTACTTGATTGCGGGAAGAACGACTGAAGCGCAGTAGAACCCTTACAATATGGTGGTGATTAGAACCAGCTGAGAAGGCAACGCATGGGTCGTGACAAACCCCTCGCGATACAGTCGCGTTCGGAGTTAGCTAGGAAGGAAATGGGCTGTTCGCGGCATTCAAAGACCCGACCTCTATCTTTCCTCTAGCGTCAAAATTGCGCAGGTTGAGCTCTCAATGATGAGATTCGTTTCAGTATGGACTTTCTTCGCCACCTCTACTTATCTTTCTCTTCCGTCTTTTTTTTATTATTCAACTGTGAGCTTCTCGACGTGCTTCTTATCTGCTGGTTTCTCCTTAGTCTTCATCACCATTGGATTTTGTAATTCCAGAGAAAGAGGACATGTTCTTTTTGTTCCTCATCTAGTTTTTATAGAGAAGACTTCAATTTCTGAGTACTGTGAGCCGAAGAATTGAATTGAATTGAATCGAAAGTAGGCCTATTATATACTCAATTTGTCTCAACCCCTTCCATTTCTTCTCCAATGGAGCTGCCTCCATCAACTTCTCTAATCAATTTTAAGCGTTAAAATAATTGACGATTGAAATCTTCTCTCCTCTGATGATGTACAAGTTGACGATGTCTGACTCCCAAAGAAGTTCTACTGTTTTTATTAGTTCTAACAATTCCAAAACCAATTCGCCCTAGCCATGGTGGTGCTAGCATTGCAAAAAAATCATGTCATACGAATGTGTGGGCTTTTTTTTTTTTTGAAAAAAGATTTTAAAATTTAAATTTAATAATATATATATATATATATATATATATATATATATATATATATATATATATATATATATATATATATATATATATATATATATATATATATATATATATATAATGTAATTTTAATTTTGTGAAAATGGTTTATTTTATTATTTTTGGAAAATATTGAGACCGAATAGACCCCATATATCTAATAGTTTAAATGACTGAGCACGATACCATAAATGATATATCATCTCGAAGGATGAACGTATCACTCATTGATATGCTTAACTATCTAAACTTAAAAGTTTATGACTCTATTTTGGTCTGCGAAATTTATAGTCGACAAATTTTCCTATCTAATATACAGATTAAACAGGGTTTAGATTAATATGGGTTCTTAATTCTCTATAGAGACAAACCCCTATAATTAATTACATTCCAAATGACCAGAGTCATTTGAGAAAACTCTCGATAATGATCAAATGTTTCGTCTTCAAGAATTTAACGTTTCGGTTTTCACGATTGCTTATAGGAAAAGTCAAGTGAGATATATTCAATTAGGAACAGTTATTTTCAGAATCAAAAGGAGCAAAAGTAAGAGATGTCAAAGATACTAAATAAAATTCAGTGACATCTCAAACTAACCTATGGTTTGACTTTATATCTTTGAAAGAGAAATTATTTGATGTTTTAGTCTAGCAAATTATTTAGATATTCAGGACTTGTGTCTACATTTCATATGTAAATGACCTAAGGAAATATGAGGAATTATGTCGTACCAGACGACGACCCTAGAATCCTAAAAATTTTAGGACTTATGTCGTGCGATATAAAATCGTAGAAATTCCTAAAAGATAGTATATGAGGTTTTACGTTGTGCCAGACGAACGACCTCGTCGTCCTATATGTATGTTATTTAAATCTATCGAGCAATTAAAAAATATTTATCGAATAATTGACAACAAGCTCATTCGTAAACTCTTTGAAGCTTAAATCGAATCCAAATAACACGAAATTTCACTTTATACACAATTTCTATAATTCTCTAAATAATATAATTACAATTTAACCATTATGAGTAATCCTTTCAGATTTCAACGGCTAAGATTAATTCCACGTTTAAACCAAAGAGTTATACCATTGTAATGAAGTAGGAACAATCCTGGACATAAAAAAATTCTTTTTAAATCCATTGATTAAAACAAGATACGAAATCTAAGTATAATTCAAAACCCATTTAAGCAAAGTAAGAGGGCACATTCCTCCAGGATTTCAATCTATGCATTTCTCGGAAATCCAACTTTAACATGATGGCAAAGATCACTAGGTCAAATTACTACTAAAGAATGAGAATAGATTTACATGCATACCACTCAATTTTAAGGCAGCAAGGAAAACTGACCCAACAAGGGGCTAAAGCACAAGCTACCACTTGATATCTTTCATGGATGAAGGAGAGCCAGAGGGTAGAATCGAATCCTACTGGTGGCCAAAACCAAACTATCATCAAATAAAACCGATCTCAGCAACGGGGCAAAACCTAAGCTTCCATTAAACAAAATTGAGCCCAAAAAGGGGCAAAACCCAAGTCACCATTAAACAAAATCGAGCCCAGCAGGAACCTAAAAAAAAATCGAGCAATCAAAAGAGCCAAAACTGAGCCGAAAAAAAAAAACGAAACCGAGCCATCAGAGAACAGAACCAAGCCCAGCAAGGGGCGAAAATTGGGCCATGACTCGAGATACTAAAGCAGATATCCAAAACACCAAGTAACTCCAATGAATATTCGAATAGGAGCTGTAATAGCAAAACTGAGATACTAAAACAACTTTCAAAACCAGAAAATGATTTCTAATCATGTATCCGAATAAAGGGCATCAAGAAGAGCAGGAATTAAGCTCCTGAAATAATTATTCAAAACTAGAAATAATCTCCAACATATGTTCGAACAAGGGGCAGCAAGAAGAGCAGGAACTAAGCCCCAAAACTAATTATTCAAAACCAGAAATAATCTCCAACATATGTTCGAACAAGGGGCAACAAGAAGAGCAGGAACTAAGCCCCAAACAATTATTCAAAACAAAAAAAAAAAATCTCTAACATATGTTCGAACAAGGGGGCAACAAGAAAAGATCAAAGGAAGAAAATCCTTGCTATTAAAACTTCTTGTGATTAGTAGCGAATTTCGGAACAGAAAATCTTGAGCAAAAAAAAGTCTTCTCAAAGCAATTTCAGAAAATTCTCAAGAAGGCATCCAATGAAGTATAATCCACATTACTAAACCAATGTCTCACTAACTTTAAGCATGGTGGAAATCTAACTATTTCAAGGGTTCCGCATTAAAGAAGATAGTTCCAAAACTATCTAGAAATACAAGCTCATATATCCTCAGCCTTTAAGCAGTCTAGAAATTAATTTAGAATCCCAAACTGATTCAAATTGAATTCCATTGTATGATAGAAGAAAATCTTCCAATCATAAGGAATATTCCACAATTACACAATAGAAGAAAGTGAAATTATGAAATTCTTGCCTCCACACGTTTGCTGAAGTAAGAACTTTAAAAGATTGAAGAAAGAAGAAGGTCGTGAGACAGGATTTCAGAAAGAAACCAGTTCCTCCAATGTTCGCCTCTAAAACTTTCTACAAACTCGTGATACTCAAAGCCAAGGAAATTTCAGAAAACATAGAAGTTCAGAGGTAATAGAAAATCCAAATCCAAGAATAAATCCCATCTTTTTAAATCTTACCCACAAGGGGGTATTTATAGCCATCGAGAGGGCAGGGGGCTCACGGCAAGAAAAATACCCCAAACTCAAGAACGAGAGGGCTACCAAAATCCTTGTGCGGGAAAAGCGGTTACAAGAAAGTGACCGACAGAGCGACCGACGGTGAAAGTCGGTTAAGGCCGACGAAGAAAGAGATGACCAGGGAATCAGAAGGAAACTTTGAGATTCGGTCAAGAGAAGAGAGGGGAGAAAGAGTTTGACTACGGCAAGAACGATTCCGAGAGGAGGGGAGGCACGTGTGTGAGGGAGCTTAAATTTAGGATTTTAAAACCCTTTTATATAAAAAAAGATTATTATTATTATTTTTATTAAAAGAAAATATCAAATTTTGTGCAAGCGTGGCGCCCCAATAAAATAGATGTCATTTCTAGTTAAAATCGACGTTCAAGACGCGACGATGTGTCCGTTTAGTCATCCGGGGTCACCCGGACAAGTCCGTCAAACATCATACCAAGTTAACTTTAATTCGCACGTGTTGTGACAAAAGAAGTTATTTTGGTTCAATCAGAGCTGTTTAACGAGCAAATTGATGACCAGTCCTCGCCTAAACGACAACCATAGTTAAACATATTGCTCTTGGCAGAAAGTCAAACGTTGAACGCCGTGGTGTCCACCTATGTCTTTCAAATTCCTGTAGGAGCTCAATTTGAGCTTCAATATGTCGGTTTTTCAATTGACTTAATCTAATGTTGAAGATTTGAACCTGTTTATATGAAACTTCAAAGAGCGAAGAAATGACTCGATTTTCTAAATATTGTAGGTTCCAGTCTAGTCCTCTAGGAGAGTTAAATAGGAAACCCTAAGGGTAGATTTTAGGCTCTTGGAAAAGGGAAAGAAAGAAAGAAAGACCTCAAAATTGAGGTCAACATAATGAGACATGTTGGAAGCTTCATGGTAAACCAACAAACTTAAAATCAAAATCTAAACTTGTAAACCAACAAACTTAAAATCAAAATCTAAACTTGGAAGTCATGTCAACCAAGCCACTGTTGATGAATTCAAGAGTCTTCTACCAACTCAGATGCAATATATTCATTAAGGAGCAATAAGAGCACCTAGATAAGTTGTCTCAATCTCCAAAATTATTGCTGGCCCCATCTTGCTCTTTAATACAAAAGTGTAACTCTCTAGTTGTTGAATTGTTATGTGTTAACTCAATTTATTCATTCTTGAATAATTGATTCCGATGCAACTGATCATATGATTGGTTGTTCAAAATTATTCTCATTTTACAGACTCTGTGCAGACAATATATGGGTCAAAATTCATTAGCCAGAGATAGCAATGTTCAAAAAATTTTGGAGTAGGTTAAGGAAAACAGTTTGAAGGTCTGTATTAGACAAGATGGCTTATTGAAATATAAAGGCAGCGTTTATGTTTCAGAGGTTGATAATTTGAGACGGGAAATTCTTAAGGAGGTACATTTATCTAGCTATACTATTCACCCTGAGAGTCATTAAATGTACTGGAATCTTAATGAAACATTTTGGTGGCCGTGATTGAAGAGAAGCATGATAGAATTTGTGATTAAGTGTCCTACAAGTCAGCTAGTGAAGGCATAACATCAACATTTTGGTGGTTGGTCATAGCCTTTACCGATTCCAGAGTGAAAACGGGAGGAGATTTTTATGGAGTTCGTGATTGGGTTGCTTGGATCACGTCAAGATTGTGATGCTATTTACGTAATTGTTGATAAATTGAGTCTGCCCATTTTTTCCCCATTAGACACACATATCTTGTTGAGTAATTAGTCAAATTATATGCAGATTAAATTGTGAGATTGCATAGAGTGACAAAGTCTATTGTCTCCAAAAGAGATGATAAATTTACTTTCAGATTGTGGAAGAAGATTCAGGAAACCTTCGGTACCAGATTGACTTTCAGTATAGTTTCACTCTTATACTGATAGCCCGTTAGAAATGCTTATTCAAATTTTGGAGGATCTACTAAGGTTATGTGTTCTTGATTTTGGTGGATGATGGGAATCAAATATACCTTTAGTAGAGTTCGCTTACAATAACAATTATCAGATTAGTATTGAGATAATTCTATATGAAGTTTTGTATGGTTAAAAAGTGTAAAACACATTTATGTTGGGCTGAAATAGGTGAACGAAAGATAATTGAAGTTGATGTCATTGAAAAGTTTAGCCTGATCAGAGGCAGATTGAAGGTAGTGAATAATAGAAAAATGAAATATTATGATGCTAAACACATACCAGTGGAGTTTGAAGCTGAAGAATTTGTCTTTATCAAAGTTAGTCTTTGAAGGGTGTGCAAAAATTTGAGAACAACAGGAAAAATGAGCCCCAGACATATTGGTTCATATGGGATTGTTGAGAGGATTGAAAACGTGGCAAACAAATTGGTTTTATCAGTTCATTTGCAAGGAGTACATAGTGTTTTTCACATTTTTTCACTGAGAAAATATATTGCAGATGAGTCTGGTAGGTTGATATTCGATTGAGTTGATATTCATCCTGATTTGACATATTGAGGAGCTTGAATGAATGTTGGATTATGATTTAAAGAAGTTTCTTAATAGAGATGTCCCATTTGTAAATATTTTATGGAAGCACAAATCAAAGGATAGTGCTTTGGAGAAATTTTTGATATGGAAGAAAGATATTAACAACTTTTCATTTGAGGTATGATTTTTTTCATGATTATTTTCAAATTTCGAGGATAAAATTTTTATACAGAGAGGAGATTGTAATAAATGAAATAAAAAAGATAAAAAAAATTGGTTCAACATATAGCCATCAAGTGGTTTGACTATTGGAAGTCGAAAGGATCTCTTTTTGTTTATAGCCTACAAAGATCGGATGAGAACGAGAAAGAGAGGAGAGTGGAAGAAATAGAAGGAAGGCATGGTTGTTTCTATTCCTAGCTTGCGGTTTCGTTGAGGAGTTTCGAATCCGACACTAATGCCGAGCTGAAGAGAAGCCGTCGTGCCCTAATACGAAAGAAGAAGGGCGGGGGAAACCGTGTCAACAACAAAAGTAGGAAAAAAAGAAGAAGAAAAAAAAGAAGAAGCCGAAGGAGGAAGGATTGTGCGACTTTTCCCTACCATGTGACACATACCGTGCTCGATCGACCAGGAGCTGTGAGGGAGGAGATTGGTTTGCCATTAGGGTTGCAGTCGAGACCCCATGCCTAGCCATGTGAAGGAAGGGAGGAGGCGGTGTTGTGTTGGTGTAGAGTCAAGCCACGCTCGAAGGAAGAGAAGCTCATTCCCTTTCAGAGGAGAAGAAGCTTACGTGCTGCAAGAAGTGAGAGCTTGTGCGTGCGTGTGTGCTCGGACAAAGGACTTAAAGGTAAGTTTAAGATTTTTAATTAAATTAATAATGTGTGTGTGTGCACACGCGTGTGAATTTGGACTCTAAGTATAGAAACTTCAGCTTGAACGGAGAAAAGTTGGTGAAGTGTGCGAGCTAAGGGAGGAAAGAGATCAAATAGAGAAACTTATAAGGTAAATATCAATAATTATGTTGTTATTAGAATAAATGATAAACTTCTTTAAATTAATGTTATTGAATTTTATTCAACTATGACGTGTGAAAGAAGATTGATAAAACTTTGGGTTTATAGGAAGAAGACAAATAATTTTGAAGTGAAAAGATTTTACTTCTTTTAATCATAAAACACTTACATAGTTAAATTACTATCGTTCTTTAAATATTACTGTAAGAAATTTACGAGTTTTAATTAGGGGTGTTGATGTAAAGGTGCAAAGAGTCTTAATTAAAGAATAAGCGAAGAGGAATCCAAGGGAAAGAGAAAAGCATTTAGGCTTCAGGTAAGTAATTATTTTCTTGTATGCACTAAATTAAAGTGTTATTAAATAAAGAATTGCATTATTACTTCATAGAATGCTTTTATAATCGAAGACACTGTGGTTGATTTATTACTTTTTAGTGGTTCTTTTATACATATTGGAAGTTTCTGAAAATAAGTGGAAAGTAAGTTAAACATTAATATCGCCCGACCATTGTTCCTGACTTGGTTAATTCTAAGCTATATGGTCGGATCATGACATTCTCAGTCCGCCTAAACTTTTTGAGGGGATTGTGATAGGAAAAAAATGAAGTTTCATGAAGATTAGGGCAACAAAATATTTTATTTCACCAAACAAAACAACACATCCCGAATACATGAAGGATAAACACCTACAATTCGAAATGTAGGCAATATCTCCCAAACCCAAACCTTAATAACTATAATTTGAGAGGTATTCAATCTCTCCCAAACTCTAACTCTAAGATGCAAGACAACAATCACAAATAACATCTAGCAATAACATATTAAACTATATTTATATCCCACAATAATAACTAATAAAAGATTAAATTGTCATTTTAGCCTTGTGCCTAGAATATGATTTCAAATTATTTGGCGAGCTCCAGGTGACAGAAAACACTGTAGGTTCCTGTCTAATATTACTCCCCTTCCAATAAGACACATTGTCCTCAACGTGGCTGGGAGCTGCGGTTTTGCGTGAAATTCTATGATTCATTTTATCATTTATTATAGGAAATAAAGTCTCCTTTCTATGGACAAGAACCACCCCTCCATGGCTTAGAAGCGCCTCTCCTATTCAGAATTGATCAGACTCACCTCTTCTTCTAATTTTTCTTCCAGCGCATCTATTTTCTTGGCCACCATTACTCTCAGGACTGTTGTAGATTACGAAAGCAGAACTCTTATATGCCGCGATCCTATCGTTGGCTTCTCAAGCTCAAATCATGACTATATCAGTTCAGTCACGTAGTCGGACGAACGGTCTTGCCGATCTGAAGTGTATCGTGATCACATCATTGGCTAGAGTAGCGACCGTATCACAATATTTGGTCACAGAGCGCCGTGATGGTACGCCACGATCCGATCGTTGGCTCTGATATTGATTTGATAGAAAATAGATGAACTTCCATAGAGATTAAGACAAAAAAAAAATATTTCATTAACATCGAACAACACAACTCGAATACATAAAGGATAAA
This sequence comes from Phalaenopsis aphrodite, assembly GCA_003013225.1. Taxonomy (NCBI): domain Eukaryota; kingdom Viridiplantae; phylum Streptophyta; class Magnoliopsida; order Asparagales; family Orchidaceae; genus Phalaenopsis; species Phalaenopsis aphrodite. The sequence goes on along the minus strand of NEWO01000150.1, from coordinate 660,696 downwards.
CACTTATATTTTGAGAGGAAGGTGATCTATCCCAAATCTTAAATCTAAAATTTAAGACAATATTTATACATAACATAACCCTAAACATATAAGCTCTATTTTTGCTTACAATAATAATAATAATAAAATGACTAAATTACCCTTTTAGCCTTGCGCTAATATAAAGTTTTCAACTTATTTGGGGGGTTCGGGGTCGGTCTATTAGATTGTACGTGATTATGGACATTATTAGACTTCTATGGTAAGAGGTGTTACGCATGACAATGAATGCCAATAATGGCATGATTTTATGAATAAACCATCTTGCATTATTTTTACTCAATTTTCTTATGTTTACCCGATGTATTTTTAATAACAAAAAACTCTATAACCAATCAATTTAGACTGTCCATTGAAATTTATCATCTCTGCTCAATTTTCCGTCGATAGTATCACTAAAACTTTCTCATTGAGAGTTGATGTTATGGGAGGATTCATGGCTTCATGAGTGACATTGTGCTATTTTCAATGTACGGTAGCATTGGTTTTGTGGAAAGCCGAAGCCACCTGTTTAGTAGGCTAAGTTCCCCAGATATACAAGTAACCGGTAAAATATTATTTGCTACTGAAACTTTTCCTTTTATAAAAGCACACGATTAGTTGTTCACCTGTATCGTCATAGATGTTTATTTTTTGGTTCAATTCTCTATTTTAGCGAAAAATGCATTACTGATGTTTATTGTTCTACTTGTTTTGAGAAGTTATTATGTACTTTCTATTATTTACTAATGCAAAGCCATTTCTTCTTGAATTTTCATCTACAGGCCTGTGCTTTATGTCCAATGAATTGGTAACTCTTCTCCACTCATCACATTAAATTGTGTTTTTTTTTATTGTACGTTTTATAGTTTGTCAAACAAACGATACTTCATCGTATTCCCCTGCAAGTGCTTTCTTCTGTCTTTGCTCTACTGCCTTTTCTCAGATGGGTTATTGTTTCTGCTTTCGTTGTAGTCTGGAAATATTTTTCATGATTTTCTAATCATCGCGAACTCAAACATGATATGATTCCCTTACAGTCTACGCTTTGTTAAAATGCATGCACTGCTGAGAAGTGTTCGCATGTTCAATTCTAGCTTGGGGAAATTAGAAGGCAGTTTTGTTACTTCTTTTTCTCTGTAGAGTGAGTTTCTGTTAGTTATCTATATTTATGGATTGTTAAAACAGAAATATGAAACATTAGTGCATTTGTGTGCCTTTAGATGTTTGCCATTATCATGCATTTATGATAAAATAATTATTGATCCCTTTTTAAAGTCGATCATAGTTTCTTATCCTTTAAACTCTAATGCAACGAATTTATTGTTGAATTACAATGGATTAATAATGGTACTTGTGAATGACAAGTTTGGTTCATTTTCTGGGTAATGGAAGGTGTTGTTTATATGAAAGTGGAAGGGATTAGTTTGGTGCAGAATTTTAAAATATATGACCAAACTTCCAGATTGCTTCATTGTGGATAAGAATTGTCTATATTCAATTTAAATTGCAGTACTTTGAACTGAAGATAGATTATACATTTGACTTCAGGACAATTCCTTATTGACTGAAGATAGCTTTAAAAAGTTGCAAATACCTTTTTTAAGTTAGCCACGATGCTCGTCCTAATTGAAATGTATTTTTTATATTGTTAATAATAAAGCCTGTTTGTTGCCGAAGCACCAATTAGAAATCTCCAATGACCTGTGATAAATAATTTAAACGTCATTTATTCCCACGCTTTTGCAATTCTACTTTTTCATATTTGTTTGGTTTTATCCTCAACGTCATATTTGTTCAGATGCTAACAAGGAATTTTTCTAAGGGATGTATATATAAATGTTCAATATTAGATAAGCATTATGTATGGATTTATGTGAAGGTGTTGACTTCTGATTAAGTTTGGGTATAATCCTTGAATGTACATTGCATTAAGTTCCAGTATGGTGATTAATAGAAAATAATAATGACTTTTTGTTTGTTCTTTAGTGGTTGTGAACTTGGGCTGGATAATCTCACTAAACTGCCGTGTCTTTTTTTATTAAATTTTCTTTTGTAGTATTTTTTTGTTTCTTGTTTTGCAATTTTATTATTTTTGTATGGACGGAGGGTAGATTAGATTTTGATGGAGTTTTTCATGCAATCTGTGACTTGGCGGCTCTTTGAGTCTTAAAAGCTTTTATCCATGCTAGGCAATAATCAGGAGTAGTTGATTTTATGTTGGCTCGAAATTATTGGGTGGGCTGTATAAGCATGATATTTGATGATATAAATGTTAGTTCAAAGAAAATTGATGTATGGTTTTTAAGGCTCTCACGTGAGATTATATTCTCGAGTGGAAATAGTTTCATGTTAAAACTGAACAAAAAGTGTCGAGTTCATAATATTCTAGAAGTGATAACTTTTGGTAGGGCTATAAATGAATAAAACTAAGCCGTGCGAGAGCTTGATCGTGCAAATAGCCTAAAAAGATAGTAGGATTTACACCGTACCGTACGGTAACATTGGAATCTTAAAAGTGTCGGGACTTATAATTGCACAACAGAGTTGTGCAAAAGCCTAAAGATAATAAGTGAGGATTCACATTGTGTTAAGCAAACTACATCGAATTCATATGAGTTGTTATTTAAACTAAAGAAAATGTTTAGTTGTCGTAAACTTATTGTACTGTTGTAGATCATCATCCTCCATTTGTTATATCCTGGTTGCGCTGCTCACGAAGACTTGCTCCATATCCCATGTAGTGGTAGTTGTGAGTGTGCAATATTGTTATTTGGCGACTTACTGTTGTATATCTCATAAACCAGACTATATCCTAAATGTTTTGTAATTAACTTAAAACATGCATAAACAAACTATGTTATAAGGAAGAACAATAAATGAAAACAGTATAAGGTCTGATAAATAAAAACAATATAAGAAAATACGTTAAAGTGTTATAATTGTACTATAAACTTTGGGTACCTGATTTTTCTTGTTATTGTTGCACCTGTAAATGGGATCAACGTCGCATGTAACAGTATAGTAGAGATATTCAACTAGCAGGACAAACATGTGTTTATGTATAACAGAATAAATGACAGAGTAGCACATGGAAAGTCCTAAGGAAAACTGAAATCGACCCACAGAGACTCAAAACAAATCGTAGAAAAAAAAGACAAACAAATAAAACAAAACACATCACATATAAAAGGCCAAGGGTAGGTGATTTATATGTGACATTTGGAATGTCCCCAATTATCATAAGGATTTGTGTGTAAGATTCAAGCTCAAGCCCCGGAGCATTGAGTTTCATTTTAAGTCAAGTTATGAAGAGAATTTCATTATTTAATTTATTTAGTCATGAACCATAGCCTAGTGCATACATTGTCTATTGCTTTAACTAACTTGTGATATAGGGTCTTGCCTAGTTTCAGTGCCTATTTGAAAATTAGGTAGATGAACTCTCACCTAGGGTGTGCACCTAAAATCTAGGAGGCCTACACTTTAACTTGAGCTTGAAGTTTTTAAAGTGTTATGTCCTCAATTAAGTGTTTTCCAACCAATCCTCGAACATATTTAGATCAAACTTAGCTCACTATTAATCTCTTAAGACATAAGGGGGTAAACCTATAATTTTGGCAAAAAGGTTCGTGAAATGTGTTTCAATCCTAATTAAAACAATTTGGCTTAAGTCTATCTAATGCTTAGGAGTCCTAATTGATAGCCTATTGATCTATCAATTCATGCTCCTATTCTTGAATCATTTAAGCTCTTACTTTCTCCGAATTATAATTTTATCCTCTTACGTAAAAGAAATAGTGAATGGTTTGGCTACCCTATTTCCCTTTTAGGTTTCAATCATCTTAACAGACTAAGTATCAATTTTTTTATTCCCTCTTCTTTATTTTTTTATTATTTTTTTAAGGCGGTAAATCAATCCTGAAAATAATTAAATTAAAAATTCTCATTTTTAACGTAACCGTTGGCAAGAAAAAGAAAAACAAAACCAAATAAGTGGAGGAGACCGACCCACTTCTAAAAGAAGATTCAGCTAAGCACGGTGCAAAATTGCAAGTAAATCGGCCTAAAAGCATTTAAATTATTTTAAAACAAATAATCAAATCAACTCCAAAAACATAAAGTAAATTGGACTCGAAAAGAGCATTTGAAGTTTTCAAGACAACAAGAATATAACATTTAAAATGACATAAAAGTAACGTTTTGAGACATCCAATTTAGTATTTAAAAGAAGACCAAAATGAAATAATTCAAATTTTCAAAAAGAAAGAAGCTCCAAAGACTTTAAAATCTTCAAAAATCAAAATTTTTCGAAAAACATCCAAAATTTTCAAATAAAACACTTAAAAGTTTCCAGATTTTGTAAAAATAAAGCATTGTCACTCTCCCAAACTTTTCAAATAGAGTTTGAAAAGTTTTGGATTTTTCAAATGTAAAGCATCAAAGCATTTGTAAAATTTCCAAAATTTTCAAATAGAACACTTAAAGCTTCCAAGTATTGCAAAAGTAAATCTTTGCCACTCTCCAAACTTTCCAAATAGAGTTTGAAAAGTTTTTCAGATTTTTCAAATGTAAAGCATCAAAGCCATAAGTCTTTGCAAAGAGAATATGCAACATTTCAGATTTTTTTCACATGAGTATAGTACCAAAGTCATAAGTCTTTGCAGAGAGAATATGCAACCTTTCAGTTTTTCACATGAGTATAACACCAAAGCTACAAGTGCAAAAGGGAATACGCAAACTTTCAGATTTTCACATGAGTATAGCACCAAAGCATTTGTGAACTTTCCAAATTTAATGGGAGGGCTTTCGGATTTTTCAAGAATAAGACACCGCCACTTTTCAATCTTTGTAAACAAACATAAAAGGCTCTCGGATTTTTTTTAAAGTGAAGCACCAAAGCTCTCCACACTTTTCAAATGTAACATGGAAACTTTCATATTTTTGTAATAGTGGGGCATCACAACTTTCATGAATTACTGCATAGGAATTTCCCCAACAGACAATGTCATATGCATTTTTAATAAATCAAAACATTAAAAGTATCCATTCCAATAAAATACATAGAGCTAACAATGAAATGAATTAGAGGCAATTTACATGCATACCACATAATTTGTATGTATTCATATACAACTCGATAATTTTAATGTGATATGGAAGATTGGGTGGCTTAAATGTAAAAGGAAAGGTAGATATGCTAGACATGTAAATATTTGATGAATTGAAAATCTGTACACTTGCTTTCAATGTTTAGATATGTATGTGAATATGTGAACATTAAACAATCTCATATATAGGTTTCAAAGTTCAGATATTAGATACTATTGTGCGTTTAGGTTTCAAAAATGCAAGAGAATTGCGTTGCATATATGTGTCTCAGATTTCAGGCACAAAGAAACCTTGCTTAATTTTTTTTTATTTGAAATCCCCTCCGTCAAAGTAATTAGCAGATTGTATATACCTCAAACAAATCTTTTATGTTTACATACCTTAACTTCTAAACTTCTATACACGCATGAGTTAAAATCCACGGTGCTAAATATGTAACACATTGTAATTGACAGAACTTGTGACTAAGTTCTAAGCTTCATCACCCAATATCAGATACGCAAGCATACAGGAATTGCACATTGCACATCAAGCTTTCCAAATACTGTAATAATCAGCAGCATAAAATACTAATCGCATCAAGCTTTTCCCATAATAAAGAATCATAGGTGAATGAACATTTGTTAAACTATCTGCCAAAGAAAAATCCATAAATCATAGTATAGATGAGACAACATGCAACTTTGGCTTGAAAACAAAGAAAGTAAAACTAACAGGATCGTTCAGAAGATGTTTATGCATATGAACCTTTAATATCAATTTCCTTCAAAACTTGTAATAAATCTTAGAACAGAGTAAAGAAAGAAGGAACTCCTTACTCCAGATGCCCAAAAAAAATGCAAGCATAAGCCTTAAGAAAATTTCTACAGCACCTCCTCACACCAAAATTTCGGCCAACCCTAAAGACCTCCCTAGATGAGGTTTTTATAGGCAAGGAAGGAATAAACCACCACCTACCAGCCGGGATGATGGGAGAGGAGCATTTTGAGAGCAAGAACAGGCGGCCTAGGGTAAAGGAAGGGTCGGTCAGGTGGAGTTTCGCCATTGGAGAGCCGCTCGGTCGAGCGGTCTGCGAAGAAGAGGAAGAGTCGCGCGAGCAGGTTCCTGAGCTAGGTCACGCCCGAGAGCGGTCGATCGCGGGAGAGGAAGAATCGGGCTTGGACGTGAAGATCGCGAGCGGGAGAGCAGTGCAGAAGTTAGGGCAGTCGCGAGTCTGCATGCATGAGCAGGGGTTAAGTGGGATTTTCTTTTTATTTTTTTTATTATTTTGTTTTATTATTTTGTTTTATTTTATTATATTATATTATTTAAGTATATTAATAAGCGTGTGATTTATTCGTGCTCTGAACCCTAGCAAATAGATGTCATTTCCAGGTAATTTCGATGTTCTGGACGCGCTAGCGCAGTCCGTTTCATGATCGAGGTCGTTCAGACAAGTTCATCGATTTGCGTGCAATTTATTTGTGTGTGGAATTATAATAATATGGGTGTCATTCTTAGGTAAAATTAATGTTCTAGACTTGCCTGCGCAGTCCGTTTCGTCATCCGGGGTCATCCAGATAACCTCGTCGACGATCGGGTAAAAAATGCGTCAAATTTGATTTGTCTTCAAATTTCGGGTTCTTTATCGGTTATTTAAAAAATTAACTTATGTTTCGATTAATTGTGAAGTTTTTACAGGTGTAGGTGACGCGAATTGTGGTATTTGTGTGTGCGAATGTACGAAAGTCGTTATAGGTGTCCTAAGACTTTTAAACCCTACGGGATGTCTCTTTGGGCGTCCACACGGTGGTCGTTAACCACTGGACCAAATGATGATGGTCTGTGAACACAACCACTCGATCAAATGGTGATGGTTTGAGACCACTCAGGCAAGACACCACAAGAGAATTAGGAAGTGGTTCGAATTTCTAAAGGGGTGGGTCCAGCTCTAGTCCTCTAAGATAGTCAATAGGAAACCATAGAGTTAGATTCTAGGATCTAAGAAGAGAAATGACCTCAAAATGAGGTCAACAACGCTCTAGCTGATATAGAAGAGAATGAAGAAGGAAGAAGAAATATGAGGAAGGGAATAAGTCACCACTTGCACCCCGACCAAAAAGGAGGGGAGAAGAGATCGGCTCGTCATGCAATGCTGAATTTGAGCCATGCTCGAAAAAGGGATGAGCGCATATGGTAGTGGGAAGAAAAACTTTGTGTGCGCTCTAGCTGATATGGAAGAGAATGAAGAGGGAAGAAGAAGAAATATGAGGAAGGGAAGAAGTCACCACTTGCATGTTTGGGAGGCTTCGATATTTAAACCTCGACCAAAAAGGAGGGGAGAAGAGATCAGCTTGTCATGCAATGCGGAATTTGAGCCATGCTCGAAGGAGGGAGGAGTTCATACGGTAGTGGAGTTGGACTGAACGCTCGACGGAAGAATGGAAGGTAGCTTAGTGCGCTGTTACTGTTTGAAGTAGTAGAGGAAGAGGAGCTGGAGCCCTAGTTGCATGTTAGAGCTACTTTGGTGTGAAGGAAGAATAAAGGGGAAGTGAAGCCTCGCATGCGGTAAGAACTCATGCATGTAAGGGGCTGAATCGAGTCGGGATTGAAGAAGGTGAGATTTGGAAATTTTTACTTAGGCAATATTAATTTAATATAAGTTTTATGGATTATATTAATGCTATAGGCATTAAAGTTAATGTTTGTTAATTTTTTTCGAAAATCATAAATCAAGGAATGCAAGTTTTGGAGTCATAAATTATTGATTTTACACAAGAAAGAAAAGCATGCAAGTAAAAAAGGAGATCGGTCTGAGGAATTTATATGATAATTGTTAATGTTATTATTGTTATTAGAATAAATGATATAATTAGTTAAATTAATTTTATTAAATTTTATTCAATTACGAAGCGTGGAAAAAAGTTATTTGGATTTGAGATTGGTAAAATATTGATGATATAGTGAGGTGGAGTTAAGGGTTGTGCATTTATTATATAAGTTAATTTAATAAAATGTCATTAAAAATATATTGAATTTTTCTTGACTTAGAATATGTGATTAGAATCGAAAGAAATTTTAAAATCCTTACATTTCTACTTTTAATTGATATATGTGAGAGTAAAAGGATGTGAAGTGGAGGTATAAACTTTTATAGAAGGTCACTTAAAGGTTAAGGCGAGAAATTACTTCTTATATGTATTATTAAATTATTATTATTAGAATAAATGATATAATTAGTTAAATTAATTTTATTAAATTTTATTCAATTAAGAAGTATGGAAAAAGACTATTCAAATTTATGATTAATAAAAGATTGACTAGTGATTTGAAGGTGAGTGATATGCATTTATTATGTAAGTTGATTTAATTAAATGTCTTTAAAAGTATATTAAATTTCTTTAGACTTAGAATCTGTGATCAGAATCGAAGGAGAATTTAAAATCCTTACACTTTCACTTTTAGTTGATATAGCTGAGAGTATGAGGAAGTGAAGTGGAAGAATAAACTTTTACAAATGTCACTTAAATGTTAAGGTGAGTAATCACTTTATTATATGTATTAAATTGATGTTTTATTAAATAAAGATTTTCAATATTGATTCAGATATCTGCTTTTATAATTATATGCATGTTGAAGAATCATTGAAATGAATGAAATGAAATGATAAAAAAAAAGAAAAATGATTTTTTAATGACTTTAAAAGGAGATATTTAAAAGAAATGAAATGTAAAGGCTTAAGTCATACACGTTTTCTCCTAGATGATACTGACAGGGGATGCGATGTATCCCGTCCGTGAAAAAGGAAATGAAAATGATAAAGTTATACATTCGGGTGCAAATTTTGAGGGTACATACAAATATAATTTTGAGGATATTTTGGAGTATGAAAATAATTATAATATGACCTTATAAATGTTAAAAATGGTAAATACTTAAATTGAAACTCGAATGATTAAATTAAAAATGAAAGCTTACAGTTTGATTTAGCAATAGATTGCATTTTCTTGGGGCATTTATGCATAGCATTTTCATATTATTTTATTGCATAAAAAGGTTATAATTGCTCACCTAGTAGTGTCTTATTCTTGAAAATTAATGATTAATTTTAGAAAAATATTAGATTGATCTGACAGATAGACGAGACATCATTTACATGAGGACTATTATTGATGGATAGTATGTTGTGTATTATGATTGTAGTTATTATATTGTTTACTTCTGAGTAGTGATATACTGTTATGTGTTGGTTTGAGATTTTTTACTTGCAGACTATATTGCTTTTTCTAGATGATCTAATTTTCTGTGTAGTGTACTTTGTAATTTCTTAGAGACTCTTGTATAAATTAGAAGTTATGATAATGTAAGGAAAGTGATTGAAATGTTAATTTCAACATCTAACCGTCCGTTCCTGCCTTGGTTAATTCCGAGCTTCGTGTCTGGTTGTGACATGTATCCCTTTAATGCCTTTTTAAATAAGGATTGGGAGATCGAGAGTCATATTGTTTTTTTCGCACTTAGGGTGGTAACATATCTCTGAATTTAGCTTTGCCATAATTAAATTGAGTTCAGTTGAAATTACTTTTGATCATAAAGTTCATTCTTTGAGTTTATTTTGATCATTGTTGAGAGCCAGAGTGAAGAGTGAAAGTCTCATCTTAAAAATTAAAGGTAGAGGTAGAATTACTAAGAATCACGACACTCAAATTAGTCAGTTTATAAGCACAACAATGTATGCTGACAATGTGGAAATGCTAGGCACATGAAAATGCATGCATGCGAAAGGGTTTGTCAAAATAAAGAAAAGTTGGTTAATTTTGCAATATGGGCCTATGAGGCATGAATATTGGATTCAAAATGTTTTTTCTTTTTCCTCACTTCACGTTAGGACTTATATCAAACAATTCTACTAGTATCTGAGAAGTCTATCTTATTACTATTGAGCCTTATATATTATGGAATTGGTGATATAAAATCAAAATTATCATTGATATTATATGCAATCTCAAATTGTGATGCTATTTAAGGCTTGGATTGGAATTCAAACTCGATTTTCAAAACTAGCACTTGCAAGATAACCCAAGGTATTAAGGTGATGGCACGTACATAAAAAATGACGTTGCAAATTTTAATATTTTTAACTGAGCGGCAATAGATTTGAACACCAATTTGTGCTCATGACATTGCAAGTTAAAACATGCTAGTGAAAAATGGATGACAATTTCATATTAAAAGGAAAGCTTCTAAATTTGAATTTTCGGTTTATTTTATTTATTTATTTTTTATTTTGTGAAGGCTGTATTCTAAAATGATAGGGGAAGGCTAAACTTTTCAAAGTTGAAATGGAAGCTCACCTTAAAAGTTAGGGCTTATTATATCAATGTTCTAGTATTGTCACTAGTACATCCCTAGGAGACTCGATCTACATGCCACTTTCATTGCTAACCCCATAAAAAATGCATGTATTTAGTTTTGGAAAGTAATTATGTTGTATTTGATAATTTTAGAAGGTTGAAGAACTGGATAGAAATTAAAAAAAATGTTTAGTTTTGCAAAAAGGTTTTTCTCTTAAAGTGTTTTTGGATGTCTTTCTTATGCATTCTATTTGTAGGATTAAATTAAACCCTAATTTCATGAAATGTTATTTATTTCATGTGAAATTGATGATTTTTGGTATTTGTTTTTGGGACGATCAAAATAATATGATATAAGAAGCAGCATTGTTATATCGGCTAAAATCATCATGTTCTATGAAAGTTCTAATAATGCCAGAAAGTAGATTTCCACTACTAAATAGGTTTGAGACGGAGGAGATTTCTGAACTTGATGTGCAAGAAAGTGGTTAGCAAACTTCTGAGTGTTGAGATGAAGTTGAAACAAACCTGCATGTCATTTTGGTGAGATTTCATGAAATGTTTAAGTTTGCTAATTGGGTAAACTTCTCTAGCATTTTTTTAAATTTGAGAATATTTTGATGCATTTATCTGGACTAGAAAGTAAGCTTTTTATATATCTGTAGACATATTTAAGACAATTTTACCATACTATGTAATTCCTCATGTAGTTTTTGTTATTATGCTCTACTATTTTTTTCATACATGTATTTACATTTCTTTTTCAGCCCAGATATGTGGTCAATCAAGTCACTGATGGTGACTATGACTGCCCGAGAAATTTGCTGAAGTTTCTAACGGAGCTACACTCAGCTTTTAGGATGCTTAACCTTCGCAATGACTTCCTGCGTAAGAAATTTGACGGTAAATTACAATAAGTTTTTGCCTATTAAATTAACTGTAAATTGAAATTATACTTTTATATAATGAGATTATTTATGTTCTTCTCTTTAATTTATATAATAGGCATGAAATATGATTTGCGACGAGTTGAGGAAGTGTACTATGATGTGAAAATCCGCGGCCTTGCTCCAACAGAATCCAACCCAGAACCAATTGCTTGAAGGCAGGTCAACAATTCTTGCCTATATGTTTTCAGCTTAGGAACCTCTTGTGCCGTATTCATGGTGGGGGTGTCAAATCTGTTTCGGGGGTCGAGTTCGAGTTTGACCCGACCCTAATGCTAAACATTACAGAAAATCATACTCGAATTCAACCGCCCTCAACTTGGTGACCAGTACCCTACTTTTGTAACATGTTTAACATAAAGCATAATAGCTATTTGGGTCAACATTGGGTTAATTTTTGGTTGGCGGATCGATTCTGAGTCAATTTTCGGCTGCAGGTAAACTCAAACTCAACTCGAAAAATTAAACGGACTAGAATTCCTAATCCTAAGCGAACCCAAAATTATTGGGTTAACACGAATCCGGATTTTTTTAGTCGAGTTCGAGTCGAGTTGGCATGCCGGGTCAATTTCTTACACCCCTAATTCATGGAGTAATCATGGTAACCATTCTTTATGAAGATGCAGAAAAAAATTTCTCTGATCATTTTGCGGACTAAATTTTGTTTAAATTTTATACAGATCAAACAAAAATCATGCTAGCAAACTTCTTATATTGGTAATTCTAATATTTTGCGAATGTTATAGCTTTCAAAATCAGTTGTTTTCATTAAAAATAGTACTTTTTTTTTCTTTATTTTTCTCAGTGTTGCCATCTTATAACCTGACAATGTTATTATTCAATCCTGAACCAGCTTGCATTTATGTCTGATCTCCATCCAGATTAAGATTTATGTTCCCCTAAACTGCCAATACGTTTGAACTTCATAGACGAGTGCTACCAAGCACACTGTTTACGCTTGCATGCCTAGGTAGGATGGCATGCATGTAAAAAATGAAGTTAGGTGTTAGAAATGAAAATACATAAGAATGAAGTATCGTGTATGTAAATCCTTCCTTCAAATTTTGTGATGAACAATCTAAGAAGCAAACAAGAATGGAATTAAAAGCTAATGCGATCTATAAAATTTTTATCACCTTATAACAGCTAATGAAAGCTTGTAAATGATAAACATATTGGGCTCCAAGTTTTGAAATAAAAAAATAGCTCTTAGCTTTTGGGTACTAGAGAAAAGATTTTTTTTTTTGTTTGCAAGAATGTTTCATTTTTGCCTTTGTTTTTGTTGACTGAGACTAAAACTTATTAGCCCAAAACAATCTTAGATTAATGGTAAAAGAGTTTAATATAACTTGCAAGTAAACGCTTAACTACTTGTATAATAAACAAGATGCTGTGATTGTCGGTGTGTTTTCTTTGATATCAGTATGAAATAAAATATATAAGTGACAATTTTGTAAGCATGATGAACCTTTTGATTTTTTTATAACTCAATGTATAAATTATAACTGGTTCACATTTACAGAATGCAACAAATCTGCAGACCGAAAATGTTGTCTATGAACTGCAATGACTTAATTAGAGGTTTTTTCTTTTTATCTATGTATTAATTGAAAATGCTACATCATTTTGAGAAGGATTACAATGCTCATCAATAAAATGTTTTAGAAGTTTTATGTAATTTTGTTATTCGCTGTGCAGATTTAGTGGAATTTGTTTCAGAAGATATTCAAAGTACTCGAATATTCTCTTCAACCTCGCTCTCCTGTTTTAACTTGTATACTTGATGAACAAATTCACATCAACTTTCATGTGTTTGTAGATGAAATAACTCATGATTGCTTATCAGATATCCTTAGAAAGTTATAACTGAAATTAGTTTGTGTTTGGCTCGACTGCTGGCATGACAAACTCTTCAGTCCCAATAATCTTTATTTTAATGATTTGTTAGGAACATGAGTTTGCTGCTAAAATTAGGTACTAATAAACATGTTGATAAGCTCGATGAACAAAAATATTGAAATTGATCATGTATGTTAAAGTAGAGACAATAAAATATGACAAAAATTAAAATTATAATGCGTGTAGCAATCATCAAAATCAAATAATGAGGAAACATTGAAAGTAGGACTCTACTTGCCATTATGTAGCTCCTAAAGCATACACTGTCAGGACCCTGCGTGTTAACTTAGCATTAACTAAGTCAGGAACTCAATCAGACAGTATTAACATTTAATTTACTTTCTTCAGACTTTCATGATTAACAACCACTAAGAAACCACAATATTCTAAATGAAAATTTAAATCATCCATAAATAACAACATAGTCTGCAGACAATCTCTCATACAACATATAACCATATATCACTATCTCGAAGAAAACATTACAAAAAGAACAATATAATCAAATCATAAAATAATACATATCAGCTATAGTCATCGTCCTAAAAACTAAATCCATCATGTCAGACATATTAATCTGCAGTTGAGGTTCACTAGTTTTCATAACTTTTAATATATAAAAAAACAATTAAGAAACCACAAAATATTTCAAATAAAAATTTAAATTATACAGAAATAATAACGTAGTCTGCCTCATATGCAACATATAAAAGTATCACTATCCATAAGAAAACAATACAAAAAGAAAAATGCAATCACATCATAAAATAATTTCTATTAATTGTAGTCCTGTAAACTAAATTCATTCTGTCAAAAATATCAATCAACAATTTTTTTTGAAAGAAATAATTAAGTTCAACAGTAAGTTTTCACGACTTAATAAGCAATTACAATCTTATTATGCAGTAAAATCATATGTAAATGTTATGCATGAATGATTAGAAGAAGTATAGTATATTACTTAATATAACTGTAAGCTTTTATTTTAAATTTATCTCTTTTCATTTCAATTCAAGGATTAACTCTTTTTAAACTCTTTAAGAAGTCATCAAGATTACAGTCACACAGAATGTATCTGCAAAATTATACTCGTAGCTACTCTAACAAATTTGCACCTTAAGTTACATCTTTATTTTTTTAATTTTATTTTACATTCACTACATCACATCATCTGTTAGTATCATCTAGGGGTAATCCTGATTGACCCAAACCCTCACATTTCATATCTTTTAATTACTTTCATTTAAAGTTATTGAAACCATTGTTTTCTTTTTTTTTTTCATTTACATTTCATTCATTTCAATAATTCTTTAATTCATATTATGCCTCTGATTATAAAACCTGATATATGAATCAATAATGCAGTTTTTTGTTTAATGAAGCCTTAAATTTCAAGAAAATAATTAATCTTCTTTGTTAGAAGACCTTTGTAAAAGCTTATTCATCAACTTTATTTTATTTTCAATCTTTTACCATTTTCAAAATAAATAGCTTTCTTCCAATCTTCCTAATTAAATAAAATTTAATAACATTAATTAAATTAATTATATCATTTATTTTTAATATTTAAAATTACTTCATCAGTTTCTTGGATCGATCTTCCTCCTAGCTGAAATTTCTTAAACTTGAGTCCTGATTCAAACAAAGTGCTTATTAGCATTAATTAAATATGCACACATTTAAAAATTCATTAAATTAATTAATAAGACTCTAACTCGCCTTTCTCTTCGGCTGCACGATTAGAGCTTCAACTCTGTCTATCACGTGCGAGCCGCCTCCTTTCTCTTTGCTATGCACTTGAGTCTCGACTTCCTGTCCTCTTCCTACTGTCTCAACTCGACTCAACATAATGCATGTGCCTCCTTTCTCCTCTAACTCTACACGCGAGGCTCTACTTCTGCACACACGCACAAGCCTTCTCTTATCCTCAGCTAGGGTTCGAGCTCTACTTCTCTTCTCGCACTGGATGCTGATGCCTCCTCCTCTTTCCTTTAGTTAGGGCGCGTCGTTGAGTCCTCGTTCAGCGAGCTTTGAAGCCTCCCATGCCCGCAATCGGTGACTTCCTTCTCCATCTTCTTCTTGTATCTTCTTTGTTCTTCTTTTCCACTCTCGAGCTTTTTATTCTTTTTCTTGCTCTCTCTATTTGAAGAGGGTATATGAATACTAAGTCCAAAAAGTAGATACTCTCTTATTCAATTATTATTATTAGTAATATTTTTATTTATTTGTTTGTTTTATATAATTAACTTACCGTTATTACAAACAATGAGGAAAAGTGGTGGGTAGGCTGGACATGGTGTTGCTCTATGTTCGGTCACACGATATGTGGTGGGGACAACAGATTTTGATAACGGAGTGATTAAATCTAATGGGTTAGGTGTTATTTTGTAGCCTAATATGATGTTTTGGGTGTGAGTGTAAATAAGAAAATTTAGATGTGAAGTTTGTAATATAATAGTAATATTCATAATCACACTTACTCATGACATAATACTTTAGGGTATAGCCTCCCACCATGAGATTGTGTGTATTACCTTGTTCTTTTATCTTCCCTCCATGCTTTCAATCTCCACCTTCATTTTTAATATTTATATCAATGAGGGATTCCAATGTTACTCAACCAAGCCTTGACGAACCTGAACTCGAGCTTGTTTAATAAACAAAATTAAATTTGATCTAGTCTTGTGGCTCAATAAACTCAATTCATGAGCTTTTTAACGAGTCAAATTGAAGCCAGCTCCGTTTACTTACATCCCTACCCTGAGAGACTTCAGATTTGTTTTTTAAAGTACGGGGAGATAATGTGTTGTTTTGGATGTTCATCTCTAAGTCTTAAGACTTGTGGGTCATTGAGGATCAAATTAGTAAAGTCTGTGCGGAACTATATGGACCCCTCATTATTAGTTGTTCCTTCTTTTATAGATGACTTTTTTGACAATATGAGATATCGGCATGTGTAGATTATTCCATTTGGGCCTCAGTTAGACAATTCATACATTTGCAGTATTGCTGCCGACTGTGAGTTTAAAAGTAGTCAAATTTATACAGGAATGTTTACATTCATAACATACAGCTGTAATAAAACTCGTTGGCTGATTTGCTGATGTTCAGCTCTTTAAGTAATTCTTGTTTGAATCGTTTCGTTAAGCGATCAAGTCGAATACGATCTATTTTTTGGGCTCGAATTATAAATGAGCTGAACACTATAGTCCTTTGTTCAATCGTGTTTTGGCTCATTTTAGCTTGAAATAATTAAAAAAGAAACTATATATATATATTATTTTTAAAATAATATATTATGTATATTTATATTTATTTAAATCATGATAGTTTATGGGGTCAACTGATGTGTTTTTTTATTGCATAGAAATAGAAATGGTGTATGTTCTTATTTAATATCATATATTTAATTTTCTAATTAATTTAAAGTCAAATTGACTCGAACATAATCTAGAAATAAGTGTAAATATTTTTCTCGATCAAAATTCGTTAAACTGTTCATGAGTCATTTCGAACGCGGACCAATTTCAGAAAAAATAAATAAATGGATGACTCGAGCACGAACACATGTTTAAGCTCAGCTTGTTTATACTCTTATGTACTCATACCACTCCATTTCAATGTATTAGGATTCAAGGACTAAATTTAATTTTTTTAGATTTATACTCTCTTATGGTCTACATTGGAATCTAAAGGCCTTCATTTAAGTAGAACTAAAACTGAATACAAGGAACGTAATTTTAGTAGTAGTAGCTCTAGTGACAGAATTGTAACTTTGGGTGATCTAATTATTAAAAGGTGTGAACGACTTAGATATCTTAGGTTTGTTGTTCAAAATGATGGTGATATAGATGGGGTTGTTAATAGTAGAATTCAAGTTGGTTGGTTAAAGTGAAGGAATGCTTTGGGCCTTTTGTGTGATAGAAAAGTACCGCTTAGACTGAAAGGAAAATTTTATAAGACGATGGTGAGACCTGCAATGATCTATGGCGCTAAATGTTGGCTTTTAAAAGAGAAGCATAATAATAAGTTAAGCATTGCTGTGATGAGAATGATTAGGTGGATGAGTGGCTTTACACTTAGAGACAAAATGCAAAATGAATACATTCGTGATAGGGTTGGTGTAGCTTCTGTGACGGACAAAATTAGAGAAAGTCGTTTTAGATGGTTTGGTCACATTAAATGTCGACCATCTGATGATCCGATTAGGTGACTAGATGTTTTAGATTCGATTTGTGTTAAGAAAGACAAAGATAGACCTAGGAAGACTTGAGTTTACTATATAAAAAATGATCTTAATTTACTAGAACTAAATGAAAATATGACACTAAATAAGACTCATGGAGAAAAAGGATTCATGTAGCCGACCCGACGTGGTGGGATTAAGACTTTATTGTTGTTATTGTTGTTGTTGTATACTCTCTTATCAATGCATTAAAATGTGTACTTGATTAAAAAAAAGTTATAATAGTAACATTTTTAACGTGATATTAAAGGTTTGATTGGCATAAATGTAAAAAAAAAAAAAAGCAGAGGTCATTTGTTAAATACATGGGTTTTGGGCTGCAGGTATGTAAATGTCTTTATAAAATGATGCGATGTGACTTGAGAACTACTATGATATGAAATATGACAATTAACATAAGGTGGGCGGGGCGGCCGCCGGCCAGCTTTTAATCTTCACCGTCCATCTCACGTTGAGAATTGCAGACCTTATCAATTTTTACTTATGGAGTATTAATCACGTGATTTAAATGACACGTGCTTAAAATATTCCCACTTTATTTAGAGGCATTTACATACATGACAACAAATTCTTATGTATTTACATATCTAACATGTTAACTTTATTATTTTACATTTATATAATCCAATTCTTTCCTATGATATTAAAAATAACAATAGTTTTAATGTTCAATGCAGAAATGCACATTTTAATGCATAAGTAAGGTGATGTGTACGTAACAATTGTAGTTAAGGTGTTGGATTTTTTAAGGTGCCTCTAACTTGAAGTTCTTCTTTATGTGCTCAGATAGGGGTGTAAGTGAGCCAAGCTAACTCATGAGCCGGCTTGATGAGTGACTCGTAAATTGATCTCCATGAGCTAACACATCAAGCTGCCCCCGACTCAATTTACTAGATCGAGAGTAGGCTCGTTCAAAAGAAATAAACAAAAATATACTTAAAATAAATTAAAAATTAAGAATTTATTTTTAAATATTAAAGATATTTTAAAAATAATATTTTATATTTTATCATAATTTATTTTTTTTAATTGTATTGATTCTCTTAAATTCTCATTTCATTTATCCTTTATTATAATAATAATTTAAATTAATATTTTCTCTCATGTTAAACAAGTACTTATAGAGTTAAGTTCGAGCTTGAAACTTAATTAATTATTCAAGCTAAAATCAAGGATGGCTTGAGCTCGGCTCAACTCAACTCGTGTACGCCGTTAGATTAGGCCATGCGAACTTCAAATAAAAATCAAATAACTTTGAACAATACGTTTTTGGGACAAACATAAAGAACGTGTCATGTAAATTTCAGAACTTTAATGCAAATTTGATTAATGTTTTATTTTTTCACATGTATTTCACCAAAATATTTTTATCACATAAAAAAAATATTTCTATTTTAAGTCCTAAAAGGTGAAATAACTCATTTTATGTATGTATTGATGAAGTGGCATACATGTAAAAATTGAAATTTAAGTTTTACATATGTAAATACATTGAAATTAAGTGGTATTTATGTAAATCTTTCAAATAAGAAAAGTAGTTGGAACATTTCTTAGTTATAATCATCATTTATATAGATTGTGGCAAGCATTTTTTTTTTATATTAAGATATATATATATTTTCATCATAATTCACACTTGAGTCAATAAATGTCGAATCATTTTTCATGCTCAATAGTTCCATATAATCATTCATATTTGACTCACATTTGTTTCACATGTTTCATCCCAATAACAACCTTATCATTCGAGCCAACAAGTTTGACTAGAACTACACTTTATTCTAGTGTGAACTAAACATGTTGCGCCGCATCAAATAATAAGTTATTATTATTATTATTTTATCAAGCATATGACATTAATGCATCTTTGTTATATATATATATATATATTGCACTCAAATATTTTAATTGGCCCCTTTTCACAATAAACTAATATTTCATTTCAAATAAGATTTCTTACGTAGTGAACAAGTAAACTTTGTTTGTAAGATTAATGCCATCAAAATCTTTCATATCTCATAAATAATATCACCATTTTAACTAAAACAAAAAATGTTGGAATACTCCTTCCAATGTATAAGTGAGATGGTAAGTTTGTAAAAATTGAAGTTTCGGTGTTATATATGTAAATATTTAATACTAGAGTGGTAAGTACTATTGAGAAAAATATTACATCAAGACTCATAATGCATTCGAAGTTCAATGATAGGGCGCCACGTGTCAAGTGGGCTCCACCGTTTTTAACACTGGCCAATGCCAATATATTATGATGGGGCCCAATTGACACGTGACGCCCTAACCACTGAACTCCGAACGCAAAGTAATGATGTAGTATTTTCTCATATAAATGTGTCTAAATGCCTACCCTTAACATGCCTACCGTTAACTATTAGAAGTGATGCATACCTTTTCATTTTGAATTGTGATTGAATTTTCTTCACAACTAAGGCCTTGTGGAGAAATTCTTTTGTTGATAAAATCCTTAGAAAAATTACAAAATTTAGATTTAACGAGATGGACGTGTTTCTTCTGGGCAATACCAATAACATAGCGTGTCTAAATGCAAAAAAGAAAGATGCATATATTTATATATATATTTTTATATATATATTTGCAATTATAAAATATGTGTTTAATTTATATGGGACAAATGCATCATTCAACAATTTACAAGAAGCAAAATAAATTAGAGTATAGTTTTTTTTTTTAATTACTTGTAAGCATGCCATTTGCGAGGTTTGTTACAAGTCATGGCAAAATTCTCTTTGAGAAACAAATTTGGGTCAAGATAATCTAATTTAAATTTATTGGAAGATTTACATACATACCACTCAATTATTATGCATTTACATATCTCATGCCTAATTTTTACATAAACTGTATTTCACTTGTCAAAAGTGTGAAGTATTCGAATGATATTGTAAATAATAAAATTTAGATGGTAGATATGTAAATTGGTAGGAATTGAGTGATTGTATATGAATGCCCCTCTATTTTAGTGTAGATTTCGCTTTTAAAATTGATATCTAGTATAAAATAGGACATGAAACTTATTACCCACATTATGAAATATCTCAAAAAATTAAAATAAATACAACAATTATAACGACAAAAAATAAATACGTACAAATATTTACTGCGAAATTTATATATATTAAAACAAAAAATAAATACGTATTTATTTTTTGTCGTTATGATTGTTGTATTTTATTTTATCTTTTAAAAGAAATCATATACGAATCTCCAACCACCCCTAATATGCCTCATAATTCGAGTACCATTTTCTTAAGGCCAATTGCGCCAGAGGAGATTCGAACCCCCAACCTGAGAGATCTTATACCGTGGATGCCAACCAACAGACCGTGATACGTGGTACTAATCATTGTATTTATTGAGAATATTTGTCACATTTTATGGTAACTAATATCTTAATTACAAATAATTGTTTTGATCTTTCCTTATATTGTCATATATCTTTATTATGTATATATTTTTTGAAAAAAGAAATCGTCATTTGACAGAGACCTAAATACTAATTTCTCATGTGTTATGTCCCATGATAAGAGGCTGCGTCATGTGCCTAAATATTTGAGAACCCACCATCACTGGGTATCGAACCCGTATATATATATATATATATATATATATATATATATATATATATATATATATATATATATATATATATATATATATATATATATATATATATATATATATATATATATATATATATATATATATATATATATATATATATATATATGTATATATATATTATATGCATATTAGAAAAAAAATTTCTTTCACATTTTCTTATATAAAATTCTAATTTCATCCTTATCAAAAAGGTTTTTATGACTCTGACCCCCCACCCCCTGTTTCTTCTATAAATAACCGAGGCTCCGCTGCCGGCGTTCTGCAGCTCCCGCAGCCAATATGTCCCTCAAGCCGCTGCTTATCCTGCTCCACCTTCTCCACCAAATCTTCTATCCCCTCTCACTCATCCTCCGTCGAATTGGACTAACCTCAATTTTCCACACCGCGCCAACGGATAACCAGGAGGTACTCTTCTCCGCCGACCCTTCGCCGGCCATCTTAGCCGCCGCCGAATCCATCAAGAGCCAGCTGCCTATCGTCGATTACATCAGCTTCGCCAATGGTAAACTAGCCGGAGAAAGTTGGGAACCGCCGCCGGCGTGCGCGGTGTGCCTTCAGTTCATGGAAGCGAGAGATCAAGTCCGGGAACTCGGGAACTGCCGCCACGCGTTCCACGTGTCTTGCATCGACAGGTGGCTGGACCTCGGCCGGTTCAATTGTCCTTTATGCCGGTCCGCGCTGCTTCCTCCGCCGGCCGGCCGCCGGCGCGGTCCGGTTTTTTTCCTCAAGCTTCTTATCGCCGGCCAAGCTTCTTCTTTTCATAGAAGCTGCTAATTTGTTTTGAATTTTAGTTGATTTTAATTACCCTTTTAAAGGCAATTAGTTGTAATCATTACTAATTAAGTGATTAATTACAGATGAGAGTTTTAGCGAGGAAGATGATGTGGATTTTCTTTTTTATTTATATAGGATTGATTAATATAATTTGTGTAAAATGCTTAAATAGTCCCTAATTATTTATATAAAATTATTGTAATTTCAATATTTATGAAAGTGTCAATTTCGTCCCAACTTTAAATTTGGGTTGAAATAGTCCCATGAAAGGCTATTAGAGCTCAACTTTACGAGCAAATATTCTGCCCGGACGTCTACATAGTTGGACGGCTAACGACAGACCGCCACGTCAAGGACGATGACCTGTATGGAGGCGTGGCCGCCGGATGATTGGTCGTCTGAACGTGCGGTGTTTGGACGGAAAATTTTCTCCAGTTTTAGAGGTTGTTTGGTTGCAAATTGGATTTAAGTTAAATAAGAGTTGATGATTTATCAAAATATAGAGTGACCGAAATAGCGCTCGAGAGCGGCGGCAGAATAATTCTCTTAAATTTGTTCTTACAATTGGATTATTTTGGTACTTCTATAGATAATCAGGACTATTTTGGCACTTCAATTTTAAGAATTTGAAAGATTTACTGCTATTTAATATTATGTAATTACATATCTACCACCTATTCTTCAATTTTATTTGCCATCTTATATCAAAACTTGTATTTCACTTTTTAAAAATTAAAATAAGGGTTTGTCTTCGTTATATGAAGTTTTGGATGGTATAAATGTAAAAAGTAAAATTTAAGATGTAAATGCATAAGAATTGGGTGGTATATGTGTAAATGCCCCTAAAAATATTCCAAAATTTCTCATTTAATTACTTTCGATCTCAATCATTCAAAATTTTTAAATGAAAAAAAAAACTGATTTTTCCATTAATTATTAATTACATGGTCAACCCTCAAATTGATTAGGGCTGATTAAAAAATCAAATTAAAAGAAAAAGTCAGCATCAAATTGAAAAAAAAAAATTTCGCTCGACTAGTAAAATTGAGAGCAGTTATTGGAATATAATATTTTTTTCACTTATTTTATGATTTATGAATATTATCGCCTATTTATCACATTATTAAAATAGTCCATCCTTTAAATAAATTTAATTAATATAAATGATATTTACATCATCATGACTAAGCCATAATTTAATCCTGATGAGTTAGTGGCCCCTTAATCATTGAACTTAAATAATTAATCGGGTAAATGGATTTAATTAAATTAATTTATTTCTAATTAATTAGTGATGCAAATCCAGAAGAAATTATGGAGGAGGATTTGGAAAACCAGACAAATCAAGAAGAGCAATAAATCCTAATTTTAAATTAAAAATTCAAATTATGGAGGAAGAATTGGAAACCGAGACAAATCAGGAAAGATATTAAATCTTAATTAAAGTTTCAAATTCAAATCCAAAATTCAAAATTCAAATTTTGAATTTGAATTAAGAAGCTCAATTAAAGACTCCCGTTTTAGAAGTTAATTAAAGTTTTTCTTTTTCATGTTATGTTTTCCTTTATTTGCTTTCCTAAAAGTAATTTTATAGGTTATTATTGTAATATGTTTCTATTATTTAAATTGAGTAAGAAAAAAAGATGGGGCATTGACTATTGCTACTAATTCATGAGTTCTTTTGAATTATGTTTGTGAGTTTCTAACAGCGCAGAGGGATTCTGCTTTGCCCCTCTCTTGAGTTCAACGAGATATTGAACTTAAGGGAATGCATTAGCTTGGTATCAAAGCCGACTGAAGTTCCCTCACTACGAAGTCTTCATCTCATACTTGTAACTCGCAGTGGTAGCTCATATGCCATGGCGAACAACTCGCACCCAAACAACCAAAACCCTATCAATCATCACACAAATCAACCCCAGCTACAGCACCAAATCCACCAACTCACCACCGCTTTAGAGCAACTCACTCATCGGCTTGAAGTTATGGAGGAACGCTATGCGCAAACGGAGTATGGCCCTAGTAATCAACGAGGACAAGAAGCGGCTAATGGGAGAAAAAGGGACGACAACGACGGACACACGGAGGACGTAGAGGACAATGATGAATCTCAGTAGCTGGAGAACTGTGAATCGCGAGTCCGGCGCCACGGGCGGAGTTTCCAACGAGGACAAGTCGAACGTAGTCTAGATTATCAACCTCTAGACAAACTCACCAAGAGAATGAAGATTGATGTGCTAGACTTTTACGGGAAGCTGGAACCCAACGCGTTCGAGGATTGGCTAACATAAATAGAGGGTTATTTCGATTGGTTTTCCGTCTCAGAGGATAGAAGGGTTTGGTACGTCCGGATGAAGTTGAAGGGGCATGCATGAGCATGGTGGGCAAGTGTGGAAGAACAATTAAGACGTACACGGTGTCCAGCGGTCTCCAATTGGGAAGAAATGAAGGAGAGGCTCAAGGAAAAAATATTTGTCCATCGATTACAAGCAAATGATGTTCGAGGAAATGTTGCAGCTCAGGCAGGGGCCGATGAGTGTGGATCAATTCACGAACCGCTTCCACGAGTTGACTGTCCACAACAAAATCGTTGAAACCGAACAACAAACTTTGGCTCGATACCGCACTGGCTTGCGAAGTGAGCTACGTAGAGAGATGTGGACTGCTCGCTTAATCAACATCGAGGAGGCGTACCAGTTGGCTCTCCGCATTGAGTAACAAATATGTTCTACGATGATGAGAAAAATGACAGCGACAGACGCAAGACAAGAACATGTTACTCCAACTCTTCCCAAAGAGCATCAACTCTGAAAGATCACTTCAGAGTCGCGAAAAGTGGAGACTTAAAGGGAAAAACAAAGGTTACCAGCGACAGACCCCAGTGTTATAAGTGTAAAGACTTCGGACACTATGCCTTCGTATGTCTGACAAGAGACAAGAAATTAGCCTTTATCTGCGAGAAAGGGCTATTGGAGATGGAGGTGGGCGAAGACACGGAGGAGGAGCATCCTGATGGGGATATTCACAGTGAAGAAGAACAATTGAGGGCGTCAGAGTTACCCAGCTACGTAATCAAGAAAATATTGACGGGATCAAAAAAAGAACTCCAGACCAACCCCGAGTGGCAGCGGACCAATATTTTTCATACACGACTAGAGCATAACGGTCGGGCATTGAATGTAATTATTGACAATGGGAGTGTCATGAATGTGATTTTTGAAACCGCCGTAGAACAAATGAAATTAAAGACATAAAAGCACCTCGCTCCCTATCGGATTAGTTGGGTTAATGAAACTAATTTTGTCCTTGTGAAGGGATGGTGTTTGATTAATTTATGAAACTCTTCGATCGGAAAGTAATTTATGACGGGTNAAACTCTTCGATCGGAAAGTAATTTATGACGGGTATGCTAACACTTACTCCTTTGATTTTAAAGGTAAAAAGTTTGTTCTAGATCCCTTACAGGTTACGGATTTAAGGCAAAGAAGGAAGTGTTCCCAGTTATGGCGATGTACCCATTCAATCGCACTATGCATGACCACCAGATGCTGCTTATCATAGTCACACGTGAGGCGACGCAAGGGGATGATTACGTTCCACTAGAGCTCTCAGCATTGCTGGAAGGATTCCAGGATATCATGTCAGATGAAATGTCGAATCAACTCCCTCCCCTTCAGGAAGTCCAACATGCTTGATCCCCTGTTCAACTTTGCCCAACATCCCACACTATCGGATGAGTCCAATGGAAAACGAAGAACTTAGTCAACAAATTCAGCACTTGCTAGGCAAAGAGTTTACTCGAGAAAGCCTTAGTCCCTGTGCTGTTCGAGTTTTGTTGACACCGAGGAAGCACTTGCTAGGTAAAGGGTTTATTCGACAAAGCCTTAGCCCCTATGTTGTTCCAGTTTTGTTGACACCAAGGAAGGATGGTAGCCGCAAAATCAACAAAATAACCGTGAAGTATCGATTTCCCATCCCACGCTTCGACGACATGTTAGACTCGCTAAGTGGCTCTTCTATTTTCACTAAGTTAGATCTCCGGAGTGGCTATCACCAAATTCGGATACGACCAGGGGATGAATGGAAGATGACCTTCAAGTCAAAAGATGGGTTATTCGAATCGTTAGTTATGTCTTTCGGATTTACGGACGCTTCCAGCACGTTCATGCGGGTCATGACGCAAATCCTCAAACCTTTTTTGGGTAAATTTGTTGTAGTATACTTTGATAATATATTAATTTTCAGTCAAAGAGTGCAGGAACATTTGAGCCACATCGAACAGGCACTGAAGGTCTTGAAGGCGGAACAACTCTTTATTAATAGGGAGAAGTGTTCGTTTATGAAGACAAGTGCCAAGTTCTTCGGTTTTATCATCTCAAACCATGGAGTTGAGGCCAATCCCGTAAAGGTGCACACTGTTCGGGCATGGCCAACACCCCGGAATTTCTTTGAAGTCATAAGCTTCCACGGTTTGGCCACATTCTACCAACGATTTATTCGCACTTTCAACACCATAATGGCCCCAATCACTGAGTGCTTGAAAGAAAAAAATTTTCTGTGGGGTGCTGCGGCAACAAAAGTCTTCAATGAGATTAAAAAAAAATGGGACAAGCACCAGTACTCAAATTGCCAGATTTCTCTAAAATTTTCGAGATGGCGTGTGATGCTTCGCATGTGGGAATCGGAGGTGTTCTGAGTCAAGAAGGTCATCCCATTGCCTTTTTCAGTGAGAAACTCAACGAGACTCGCAGGCGTTACTCAGTTTTTGATATGGAATTTTATGCATTAATTCAAACATTGAAACACTGGTGGCCTTATTTAATCCATAAGGAATTCATTCTTTATACCAATCACGACTCTTTGAAGCACTTAAATTCCCAAAGCAAAATGAATGCAAGACATGCATGTTGGATGAATTACCTACAACAATTTGAATTGTTTATTAAGCATAAGTCTGGGGCGGAGAACAAGGGGGAAGACGCCTTGAGCAGAAGGCCTCATGTGTTACATTTATCTACCATCAATACTACAGAATTCGACAGTCTCAAAATCGAGTATGTCGATGACAATGATTTCAACAAGGTATGGAATGATCTCAAACACAACCGGCCATTGGGTAATGACTACATGCTACGGGAGGACTTCTTATTCTTCAAGTCTCGCCTCTGCATTCCGCGCGGGTCAATGTGAGAGTTTCTAATTTCCAAACTCCATGGTGGGGGTTTGGCAGGGCATTTCGGGTATGATAAAACCTATGCTATTGTGGCTGATCGTTTCTATTAGCCTCGACTAAGGAGAGATGTGAACATCGTGGTTGACCGGTGTCGAGTTTGCCAACTCAACAAAGGGACCAAGCAACAGCCTGGACTCTACACACCACTTCCCATTCCGGACAAACCATGACAACACATAAGTATGGACTTTGTTCTTGGGTTTCCCAAGACTCTTCGGCAACACGACTCAATCATGGTTGTGGTAGATCGCTTCTCTAAGATGTCACATTTTATTCCATGCCACAAAACCTTTTATGCATCCAAAGTTGCAGCAATATTCATGAAGGAGGTTGTCTGTTTACATGGTGTCCCATCCTCTATAGTGTCCGATAGAGATGTCAAATTTGTAAGCTATTTTGGAAATGGGAACCAAGTTGATGTTTTCAAGTGCATTTCACTCCCAAATTGATGGTCAAACTGAAGTGACCAACAGGAGTTTAGGGAACTTACTACGCTGTCTTGTTGCGGATCATGTTACCAGCCGAGATATGGTACTTCCTCATGCAGAGTTTGCCTTCAATAACTATGTTAATAGATCAACAGGTTGTGCTCCATTCGAAGTGGTTTATGGGTTTCAACCCAACACTCCACTAGATATCAACTAATTACCATTGCCACCCAAGCCAAGTGAGGCTGCATCGGATTTTTCTAGTTATATGCAAACTACTCACGAAGAATGCAAGAAACACCTTAGGTTCCACACAAATTCTTATGCAGCGTCAACAAACTCAAAACGTAAGGATCGTCAATTTAACAATGAGGATTTGGTCCTTGAAATTAGGAACTAATGCCTATGTTATTGAGCTACCCTCCAACTTCAGCATTAGCCAGTGTTTAAAATTGAAGACCTTACTGCATTCAAAGGAGATGACCGTTACTTTTCTGCACTACTAGCTCGAAACGAATCATCGATCATGCGAATGCCAGAAAATACAATACCACGAGATGAGATTGCTGTCATTCTAGACCATCAATTTGTTTCGACTCGTCGGGGAGGATATTTCAAGTTCTTAGTCCAATGGAAAAATCGTCCAAATTCAAACTCGTTTGGTTACAAGCATCTGAGCTCTAACGTTTAAATCCACATCTTTTTGGTACTTACCGTCAACATAACTTGCCGGAGTCAAGTTCTTCAGGAGCGTCGGCAATTGATGCAAATCCAGAGGAAATTATGGAGGAGGATTTGGAAAACTAGACAAATCAGGAAGGAATTGGAAACCGAGACAAATTAGGAAGGGCAATAAATCCTAATTAAAGTTTCAAATTCAAATTCAAAATTCAAATTTTGAATTTGAATTAAGAAGCTCAATTAAAGGCTCCCGTTTTAGAAGTTAATTAAAGTTTTTCTTTTTCATGTTATGTTTTCCTTTATTTGCTTTCATAAAAGTAATTTTATAGGTTATTATCTTCCCAGTTGGGATGAGAGGTTTGTAATATGTTTCTATTATTTAAATGGAGTAAGAAAAAAGGATGGGGCATTGACTATTGCTATTAATTCATGAGTTCTTTTGAATTCCGTTGGTGAGTTTCCAACAGTGCAGAGGGATTCTGCTTTGCCCCTCTCTTGAGTCCAACGAGATATTGAACTTAAGGGAATACATCAATTAGGCTACATAAATGTGCCTAATTCAGCTTAATCAAACTCATGGCTTGATAAGAAAGTTTAATGCTCTTTGGGGAAATTGAATTGAGTTGAGTTTCACATTGAATAAAAAGGAGATTTGCCAGTATACCACTCAATTCTTATGTTTTTTTTCAAATCTAACCTAAAATTCATTTTTTACATATATGTCATCATCTGTATGTGTTGAATTGTTTTAGTACATGAATGCCCCGTATTGTTCGCGAGTTCATACAATCAAATAAAGATCATATCTTCAGGATAGAAGTTTGAAAGAGGAAGATAGACATGTCACTAGAACTCGTGCTTCTTAATCTCTATTTGCTTCTAATTCATGACTTAGCGGAAAAAAAAAGTGAGAGAATCCCTTTACATGGTCATGAAAAGCAAAGCCCTAGAGAGCTCCTTTGACCTCTCTTTTATGCATGAGAGAAAAGAAATATAAAAATTACATTTCTTAGGGTACTATGCATCCTCTAGCATATAACAATGGTCTTGTAGGTAACAATGGTCATCCCGGTGGTTGGTTCCTCCTAGGCTAGATCGAGCACATCAGCAACCGCTTCAACATATAACTTAGCTTGAAATAACTCGAACTATGGACATACGCCTCTAAAGACCAGAAGGCCTATTAATCCTTATGACTTATCTTTGAAAAGAGTTTTATTAGAGTATATAGTTGTATTATTTGAGTATAAATGTGAAAAATAAAGTTTAGGTGCAAGTTATGTAAATACATAAAACATAGTTGGTATGTATGTAAATGCCCCAATAAATTTATTCTGGTCAAACATAACCTATGAAATTAAGAGAAATATTTGACTTGAATGCTCGCTCAAATATCTTTGAGATTTGTGCGAATATGGTTTGACACATGGCATGAGTATTTATGAGGCATTTGATGAACTATCATTGCTGTCCAATATCTATCATTAATACTGATTTCTTTTTTATGTTTTACCAAAAACATTTAATTAATTATTATTTTAATGAACTATTGACGTGTCCATTATCTATATTATTTATATAGGTCGGAAGATACCAACCTAGAAATTTTCATACATATCATACAATTATTATGTATTTTCACATCTAACCCTTAAATTTTCATATTTATATTTATAGCACCATAGTGTTATAAAATTAGGCATGAGAAGATGCATCCTACTTCAAAAATAATAGTAGCGAGGGGATATGCATGCATATATGAAAGTAAAGGTGTTAGATATGTAAATGCATAAGAATTGTGTGGCATGTGTGCAAATGTCTTTTTTACTAATACTAATTGCGTAATATTCCAAACTGAAATTGTTATTCCATTATATATTAGAATTTAGTGAAGTATAATAATATTAAAATGTCATTAAAATTTGATTGATGAAATATTATTTCAAGCCTTGAGCATCACCATTGAATTCCCACCATTGAATTCCCCTTCTTTCCATCGAAGCCGTTGGTTTATTTCCATGGAAAAAGTTTGCCGTTAAAGAAATTATTTATTTATTTATTTTAATAAGAAATTCTTATTTTGAAAAATCATATTTTTTTTCTTGGACTTGACTTATGAGCTTATAATGATTGAATGCTATAATCTCACATGTTAATATTGTGAAATTAATTTATATTTATCTCTATTTTGCAATAAACAAACTTTTAAGTGAATAATAATAATGATGATAATTTAGACCTTGTGTTAGAGCTTCATGATTCATACAATCGATGCAATTTTGCTTATGAGAAATAGTTATTATCATATATATTTTTTTACCATGGTTATTTTATACTCTCTTATAGATGGCATTGTTATTTGGAAAATTTACTTGCATAGCACCTTACTTATGCATAAAAATAGGCATTTCACTTTTTCTAAAATTTAAAATAATGATATAAAAGATTTGAATGGTATAAATATAAATAGTAAAGTTAATGCGTTAGATATGTAAATATATTAGAAATTGGGTTGTATTTGCCGCGACTCTTTGGTTGACAGGGTTTGTAAAACCTATAAGGTCACATGTTCAATCTCATCCATGCGCGGAATAGAATTCGTAGGCACATGAAGTTTGAATCTTTTTGAAAAAAAATAATAATTAGAAATTGGGCAGTATGTACACGCATGTTGAGTTACTTGGTGATTGTTTATTGAGAAAAGTTCGATGACATTTGTTATTTATGCCTAGAGCTTGGCCAATCACTTCTTGTGATTATAATATATTGTGGGCCTTTATATAAATAAGTCATATTAATTTATGTTTAATTGAATTATTTGCTAATTTTTTATTATAGAAATAAAATTATGTGTTAATAGTGAATTTACTAAACTTGCTCGAAGATCATTTAATTCAATGTATAAAATTAAAAAAAAAAAGGAAATTACATACATAACACGGTATGTTTCACTTAAAAAAGATAGTGATGATATTTTATGATATTTATGTAGATATTCCTATGAAAATCAGGAGAATTACCTTGATCAGATATTAAGTAGGGGCATTTACACACATACCACAAAAAATCTCATGTATTTATATATCTAAACCACCTAAACTTTCATATTTACACGCATACATAGCACTGAAATCAATAATATCACATCAAAAGTACTGCTACAAGTTTAAAAAGTAAAATTCATCATTTTTCACCCATAGTTTTATCAAACCAAAAAGTTATAAATGTAAATATGAAATTTTAAGTGTTAGACATGCAAATACATAAGTATTGTATGGTATGTATGTAAATTCCCTATCAAATATTGCCCCAAGAAACAAAAATCAACAATTTCGGGAAGAAAATAATATCAGAATATCAACAACAAGAACAAATATATAACTGAAATTAACTCAATTATCTCTGCTGGTAAAGAGAGACTACCAAGGCAAGAATTCAGCTAACAATATATTGGCCAACAGCTAGACAAAAATATATATATAAATCCATACAGAGCGGTAGAAATAGGCAGCTAAAGACATCAGAGAGTTCAATTATTTGATATGCAATAAAATCCAAATTAATTTGAAAATTATTATTATTATTATTTATTTATTTTAAAATTACACAAACTAATATAACAATTCCTGGAAAACTGGATCTACACTGCATCCCCACTTTCCGTGGTACAGCTCTAAGAGCTTCTCAGCAGGTGTCACTCCTGGCATGGAAGAATTTTATGCATTAGTTGTTCAAAACATCCAACTGATAAAAATTTCATTAACTTTAACAGGGTAATTATGAAAATGAGAAAAATGTCAATTTCATCCTAATATACAGTTACAAATTTTTTAAAGTATTACAAAATTACTCCTAAACTATTTATTATTTCTCACATGCCAAATTGAATTGAAAAATTATCTAGTGTGTTCTAAACATAAACTCCAACATTTCAAAATATAAAAGAATTTATTATGAAATCTGAATTAAAATATAACAATTCTTACATTTATATCATTATTTAATAATTTATATGATGTTAATATTCCATTCCAGAGACTCATTTCCAAGCTATTTTCCTTCTTACCTATGAGCTTGCTAGTGAGAGGAAAGAAGAGAAAGAGACATGGCAGGTCAAAGATCTTCAAGTCATCCATCAAGTCAGTTGAAAATATTGTTCAGCTGAAAACAGGCTACTGTTACCCTATTTCAATTTGAAATTTTAGATCTACAGAGATTTTAAAATTTTTCAGTACGTAGCTTTTTGATATGTCTTATGGTTAATTAATTTTTATTATGTTAGTATATAAATGCTAGTATTTCACATGATAATTCTAGTTGTATAGTATTTTATACATTTATTATGAGTATATAGACACTGATAGAAAATCTAATAGAATAATAAAACCTTCAAGATGGCATTTTGGACATTGCACACGTAATGCTCGGGTTTTCTGCAATGCACTATCGAAGGAAACTCATCAAGTTTTTAAGGGGAGGCAACGGGGAGCGTGTATCTCAGTTTTGAATGAATTTGAAGAGATGAGCATCGTTGAAGCAAAGGAGACACCACAGGAGGAACGAAACCCTTTTTTGAAGCGGAAAGACATCTGCTTCACGAGAAGCAAAATAGAGTAAAGTGAGCAAGGGAGAAGTACAGTGCCAGATATAGGGGTGTCAAATCGGGTTTGCTGATCGGGTTCAAGTCAATGTATGTAAATATCAAACTTTAAGTATGAGATATGTAAATACATAAGAATTGTGTACTACACATGTAAATTTTCCTTTATTAATATCATGTCCTGAATGCATAGATGACGAATTACTTGTCATGGTATGGTTTACGTGAATGGATTGTTTCTTCATAACTAGCCAAACATATCCCCATCCAGAACATGGTAAGCTTCCATATGCATATTAAACTATTTTATTGAGTACCACTAATGTGTTAAAAGACAACTACCTTTGAGTATTTCCCAGGCTCTATGCTTGTCTAATGATAGGTCAGCTTAAAAGATGGAAGGAGAGAACTTCAAACCAAATCTAGCTAGGTGTATCAGTACAGATACCTAACTAGCCATGCCGTCCGCATAAATTTGAATGAACTCAAAAAATCTAGTGTTGGTGCACTATAATAACAAGTATATTTTATGTTAGCGTAACTTATGTAATTCCTTGGAGCAGATAATATATGTTGGCCTCATGTCTTCCAAATTAAAAGTTTTGTATTAAAAAATTTTAAGTTTGTTAAACTTTCCTTGCATTGTTCTTGTAGAATGTGTTAACTGAAACTTTTTAACGTCAAATTTTCACACAAGCATGCGATGAATGGTCTACTGGATTGAGTCTCGGGATGTGAGTCGAGCTAACTTGAAATCGACAAGTAAATGAGTTCACGAGTTGAGCCTATCGATCAGCAAGCTAGAGCTCGCGCTCGAGCATAATCTAACTCAGCTTGAGTGCTCATCAAGACAGCTCAATTACATTAACTAGTTCATTAATTAATCTTAATTTTCGTATAATAAATAATTTTTTTATTATTTCATATCTTTTTAATAAACTTTTATCAAAATCAAGTTTTTGAGCAGGACATAACAAGTGCAAGCCGAGTTCGATCTCAAGCTTGAGCCAACCATATATATCATGAGTCGAGCTCGAGTTTAGTGTGGCTCAAGCTCGCGAGTCGAGCTCGAGCTTAGTGTGGCTCAAGCTCGACTTGACTTGACTCATTTATAGCCCTAATTCAATCAAATGCATTCTCTAATTGGATCCCGGCAACTACATCCAAATGAGCAAATCCGGTTGGTTCCTATCAAGGTGGTAGGATTCCTTTCCCTTAATTATGGGTCTCAACAGATTGAATTTGAGTTTCATAATACCCCCCACTGATAGGATATTCAATTAGATCATTTTGAACCTGGAAAGTTAGGAATTGTGATTGGTAGGACAAATGCATTTAAATTCTAAAATTTCTACGTCCGCAAAAATTGTAAGGCAACAATTGCACCAAGCATGAAATAAGGGTTTGAGTTAGTTTGAAAGGAAAAAGGTAACACATTCAACAATGTAGCAGTGATGCAGAGTTACACGGAGTGGTAATCATTTAGAAGAAAATACAGTAAAAAAAAACCTTTAGAATATGAATAACGATAAAACAAAATATCAAACAAAATAAGCACAGGCAAAATTTGAGTTTAGAAATACCGCATCCTTAAAAACATAAGACTCTTCTATTGTAGTTCTATTCTCATCATGCATCTTGGGTGAAATAAGAATTTTTGGCAGGAAAAACCATAACTTCTCGGGAGAAAAGTGTCATAATGATCCCTTGACTTTTTGTAGAGGGTCATTTTAGTCTCAGAGTTTATAAAAGTGTCATTTTAGTCCCCAAACTCTTTGAATATGGATTGAAATAGTACCTAATGATGCCTATTTTAACCCCACTAAAAGGACTAATTTAGCAGTTTTATAAACTCTGGGACTAAAATGACTCCATACAAATAGTCAGGATACAACTTTGACACTTTACTCAATTTATCAGATATTATAACATCAACCATTAAGGCAAGACAACAAACATGTGCATAGCTTCATCTCATAGAATGGCATGGGAAAACTTAGTGATGAGTACCTGTTGCAACTACCTCCGCGACTTCTTTTAAGAAGCCAGCTTCCTTGCAAAGCCTTCTTTCCAAGCCATCCTGCGTCAAAGATGTACGATAAGTGAAACTATGTCTCAACTTCATACATTCACATAACTGATACCAAGGCAAAACAAGAAAGGGGCATTTACATACATACCACTCAATTCCTATGTATTTACATATCTAGGGCCTAAAATTTAAACTTTACATTCATCTATACCACTCAAAAATTTCATATCACATCATAAATACCATTATTTTAATTTTTAAAAAGTGAAATATACCATTTTATGCATAGGTAAGGAGGTACAAATGTAAAATTGAAATATAGGCGTTAGATATGTAAATACATAAGAATTGAGTGGCATGCATGTAAATTTTCCAAAAAGAAAAAAACCTTAGCTAGTGCCAAAACATCTTCTGCCACATGTCTTAGAAGCCCGCTCCGGAATGGTGTCTTCAAACCAAGTACTGGAACCTGTTAAAATATAATCATGGGTTAACTAACATGTGTAGCCAACAAGTTATGCGTGAATTTAACCAACCTAATATAAAAAATTAAAATAAAAAAGAGACAAAGATTTTCTCTTTTGAAATAGAAGTTCATGAGCTTAAATATAAATGAATGACAGTGATGTGCCAAAAAATGACCACGTGAAGCTGAATAAGTGGTACCAAGATATTCACCTTATTCCTTAAAGTCTGCCTTTCTTCTTCAGTCCAGTCAGCAGTCATATCCAAAACACTTTGTAAGGAAATCTCGTCATACAACAAACCCACCTGCAAAGGAATCAAAACAGAACACTAAGCCAATAAAATTTCATCCTATGATTTTAACAAGAAAATCCCCCACCTAATGCGGTTTAAAACAGGCTAGATTAATCAAATAAGCTTTAAGAAAGTGAAGAGGGAATTTCAAATGATTAGCACAAGAAAACTTCATTCTGTCTGACCAGAAGTATGGTCAGATACGTAGGTTATAGCACGCAGAAAAGCATTTCTTCGACAAGCTGTGAAGCAATTTCATTGTCATATGAGCCATTATTGTAGCACTAGATAAATGGTGCTATATTTTAGAAAATTTAAATGTTCACAAATTTGCAGCATGGATCATTCAGCTTAATAAATAAGACTAATTTCCCATCCCTTGACTAGTCATTAGAGTTCATTTTATCAGATTGCACAGACCAAGAATTTACTGCATATAATTACAAATATAAGATAGCTGAAGCGGGAGATTCCGTTTCGGACACGGGATGCCGCGACTCCCGCTAGCACGGGAGACGGAAGAGGAGCCACAAGCCTCCTTTTCCTTTCTTTTATGATTTCTTACCTATTATCCCTTATTCTATTTAGTCATTTCCTATATATGTGTGTATTAGAGTTTGGATTAGTAGTTTTTATGTCAGGACAGCTGTTGGCGTCCAGTTATTCCCTTCTAGGGTTGTATTCAACAATAAGTGATGCTCCGGCTGTATCTTGTTTGAGGTTGTGACTAACCTCGACCTTCAAACTCCTCCGCAACCCTCCTTCCACAGCCACTGCCACAGTATTTTCTGCAACCACTAGAAAACAACCACTTTACTGTTTTCCTGCAGTTTTTACCACCACTCCTCCCCTCCCAATCTGCTGTCCCTTGCCGTCAACCCTTCTCCTCGCTGCTGACATCCCGAGGACGGCCCGCTCGCTGCCATTTTGCGATTCCAGCTCCCCCCTATTGCTGCAATCGCTGTCCCGGCCATCCCAGCACCCTTCTCCTCCCCTTACCCTCCTACCTCGCTGTTGCAGCCCCATAAACCCCCCTTGCCGTGCTGTCTACCGCTGCCCAGCCATTCCAGCACCTTACTCCAGCCTATTCAGCCGTCCTGCATCATTGGATTCACTGCCGCAGCCACACAACTCTGTCGCCTTGCCGCGCTACCGCTGTCCAGCCATCCTATATCACCGCTGCAACCCACCACATTCTCCTTTTGTTGCTGCCCAAATCTTTGCCAATCGCCACCACCAACACCCCCGGATCTAGCCCTAACTTGAGTCTATGTTGTCAATTGCTGAAATTTCAGTTTTTCGTGAGTCAATTGTAGTTTCTTATTTGAATTCAGTAATAATATTGGTTTTCCTGTTGTTTTTTGGATTAACTCCAATATCATTTGATATCAGAACTAGCATACACCTAGTCTTATCATAGGGTTTCTAGCATTCACTAATACCCAACTGTGTCTCCACTTAAATTTTTTCTTTCTCGCCCTACATCACCCTTACATACTTTCCACCTAACCACACCAAAAACCTAACCATGTCGTCTAGGAGATAATCGTTAAAAATCTGATCGAGGGAACATGGCATGATATCGTCTATGAGAAATTCACAAAGTGGTGTCTCGGGGATTCTAGGAACGATATGCAGTGGGAAACCTTCCAACTATAAACAGAGACTTGCCACCTTTGAGAGGAGGCAATTTGAATAAGTCACCTATAGTCATAATGGTGAATTTCTTGATCGAAGGAATAGAGTGAATATCTTCCACCATGCGGATTCCAAGGATGAAGAACCTCTACATCAAATACATCAAAGATGTGACCTGAAAAATCTAAGAAGCTAGAATTTTGATGTAAAAGTGAATTTGTCGAATTTCAACGGCAACATGGATCCCAACGGGTTTATCGAGTGGCTTTGAACCTTCGAATGTGTTTTTGAGTGTCATGACATCCCACTGGATGGAATGGTGAGGCTAGCCACCAGCAATTTAAGAGGAGTGCATTATTTTTAGTGGCAAAATTTAAGTATCTACATGAGCGTGAGGGAAATTATAAGACCACTACCTAGTCCAAAATGAAACGAGATGCAGCGCAAGTACCTACCAATTCACTATAGATCGAATGTTCATACTCCAATTTCAAAAGTGAAGAAACCGCATCACCGGATGATCAGCACATCTCACAGGCAAGGTTCAAACCCAAGATTTTACAACCAAAATACATCTAGATGAGCACCCAAGCCAAACCCTGCTGAGGAGAAACTGATTCAGAGTAGAGGACATGTGGAGCGAAATAGTATTTCTAAAATTATCCCCACCAAAAAGTGTTTTAAGAGCCACAATTTGAGCATATCAAATTAAATTGCACAGAGCAAGATGTTGAAAAAAAGGATAACGACACAGTATACACTGAAGAATGTGAGGTTTCAAAGGAGTACCAGGTTCCAACTGGTGAGGAAAAGATGAGCATAGTTCCAGCTAAGTCCATGAGAGAGAGACTCTAAACGAATTAACAATGATTGTCCCAGACGGTCTTGAGTTCGAGAAACCAACACCAGATGCATGACAACGCCAAATAAGACAAACTCAGACTTTTTAGATCTAAAAACTCCTTGAGTTGCCCTTGTTGAGGAGGTCCAATAGATCAGAAAATGAGGTCCTTTTCTGCTACGATTGAAAAAATTATATGAAGTTATTTAGATATTAGATTTAGTTCAACAATGTACCCAACATTAGATGTCTAGAAAGGAAGGATGAACCACAACTTTGAAAATTGTCTTAGGAACTTGATGGGAAAGGTTCAATGGCATCCAGGTCCTATCAGATAAGAAGAGAAGCATCTCCTGAGTGGTTATACTTTAGTGTAGTCCAGCCTACCATAGACTTTGTCCCAGAGTTGATTCCTCCTTGCTTGTTTATCAGATACACTCGAACAAGTACAGGGGTGTAAGAAGCCAATTTTGAGTTTAATGATTTGAGGATTGGTTCGTGAGGATACACATCCACGTACAATTCCAGTTATGATTGTGTCAAGACAGGATGGATACCTATTCTATCAAGATATATTTTGGAATGGCAACACCTACATAATTAACTGATCAGTAGATTGTTATATTTCTACCAATTTCGACATGAGAGACCTGACGCTATAATATGAGGAGACAAAAGCTTCAACAGATAAGGTGGGAGCTCCCCTAACCCCCAGAGACTAACAGGAGAGATTTCGCTTCACACGCAGGACACCGCGACTTTCGTGAGCCCAAGAAACTGACCATGAGCCTTGTTTTCCTTCCTTTTATAATTTCTACCTATTATCATTAATTCTTTTTAGTCATTACCTATATATGTGCAATTACCGATACCTCGCAAGGGTCGGAGAGGTCAGCCCTTGGACAAGGGTAAAAGAGGCTTGGATGAGGCAAGGGATTGTGGAAACGATAGGTGAATAAGGTTGTGGTGAGGGTATGGAGGCGTAAAGTTGTGGGCGAACACAGGAATGATGGGGGTGAAGATCTGCAACCCAAAGGAGGGGCGGCAGAGTAATTGTGGCTTGGTAGTGAAGTGAGGCGAGGGAGGCAGCAAGTAAGAAGAGAGCAGGTTGGGTTTGCGGCAGTAAAACTGATAGGGAGCGGGGAGATGGAGGGAATGACCAGCGGCTGGAAGTAGGAAATAGGTAAAGGTCGTCACCATTTCGAAGAAGGATACAACCGAAGCACCACCGATCCTCTGATACAACCATAGCAAGGGAAATTATCTGATGGCAGGAATCTGAAATATGAAATAATAAAAAACTAACCCTAAGCAAGCAAACAACAAATATATAATAAATAATAGAAAAGGAAAAGGAGGCCCCTCCATTTTGGGCGATAAACCAGGCCCCTTTGGGCAGCAAGCAGAATAAGAAAGGGAGGAGGGACTAGTTGGTTTAGGCATCAAACCTGCGTCAGTCTCCCTGGATTGGGAAAGCTTTGACCTCATTTGTGAAAGCTTCTAGTTCTTTGTCTGCAATCCTAGCAACACTTGAAATCCACTGTGTCTGCAATGTCTCCCAATACAGCGGTGAAGTTTTCTCCACTTGCGAGCATACAT
The DNA here is from genome assembly GCA_003013225.1 of Phalaenopsis aphrodite. Lineage (NCBI taxonomy): Eukaryota > Viridiplantae > Streptophyta > Magnoliopsida > Asparagales > Orchidaceae > Phalaenopsis > Phalaenopsis aphrodite. The sequence continues at coordinate 620,896 of NEWO01000150.1, read as the reverse complement.
TCATCTCGGTCCAACCTTCTTGAAGCTCATTATTGATCCAGCTAAGGCATGTCTGTCACGAATATACTACTGGATCTTCCAAAAGTAACCCAATATTAGCTCAACCAAATCTAAAGTGAATGTAACCTAAACCTTCTCAAAAAATGGTAGACGGAGTGGTAAGATATCGATCGTGATGTCCAGAAATACTCTCTGTCATGTATGTCACGTGTTTGGAATCGGTGTTTCAGTCCTATCATCCTCTGTTACACAAAAATTGGTCTCACCAATGCTACTTTGTTGGCAAATGCATCTGTGATCTTGGGCTTCGTCGAAAGAAAAAAGATGATGCATTTCTATTCCTTGGTAAAGGAATAGGTGTTTCTGAATTTTTCGTGCTCAGTGCTGCGATTAAATTGTCACGGTCTCCCCAACAAGAGGTGACAGACATTCATGAGGAACATAGTGCACCACACATGATCCTGCAGCTAGCTTCCAATCGATAACTTCACTAGGCACCTTTGTTCAATGCTAACCCTGTTCTCCTTCTTCAGCAACGTCAAATAACATGATTAGGAATACCTCAGAGTCATGAGATCCAATTTTTCTTTGTCATCTGTGTAGATGACATTCTTACCGCTTCATATTGATTTGTAGTCTCTATGTCCTCCAAATGATGTCTCATCTCTAGGCCTCCTGTGATACTGGATTTTGGAACGTTGTGGTCTTTCTTCTTCATCAATGAAATCCTCCCTATTGAAGAGGTTGAAATTCTCGTATATTTTGCCTCTTCGACTTTTCCTGTCACCATAGAGAGTAAGGCTTGGTTTGACAAGGCGTCAGTGTTCAGAAAAATTCTTTTAAACAGAGTGTTAACATAGGCAGCATTATAAAGTTGAACTTTTTAAAATTAATAAATCGTTTGATTAATACTAACTTCTCAAACTTAAAAAGTAAAAAAAAAAACCTCATAAATGGTGTCAGAAACTCTGTTTTTCCCCCGCTCTCATAAATGGTATCAGGAAGCTTCCTCCATGGCATCATGCTTTTGTCGTCCTTCTACGGAGCCCGAGAAGAGTTGGAGAAGTAGAGTCGACAGAGAGGAAATGTGGTGAGTATAAAAATGATGGGGATTTAAAAAAAAGGATAGATAAATATTGAAACAACGGAATGGAGTGAAATGTCGAACCGATCTTGTGATTTGAAATGGAGAAAAAATAGCGTTCCGTTCAACGGATTTCCGGCGATGTCGTTGTACCAACTGATGACAATAAATTTTGTTGGTGTTCTCCGAACCGCAATGGAACTTCACTGCATCGCCAAACTAGGCCTAAGTCCCCCCTGGGTTTCATCCTCAATGTCCGCAAGCTGTCGTTGAAGTCAGCGAACCTCTCGTTGTATCTCTTCCTAGGTATGCTTAGTCATATATCTCCTTGGTGGCAATGCTAGAATTTATTGTGGAGAGTGAAAGAGACTGTAAAAATTGATTTAGTGTTGCTGATTTTGAAAATCAGTAAGGAAAAATTAGGCTTGGGTTACAGTTTGGCTATGGTTTGGAAATAGAAAAGAAAATTTTTGGAGGGAAAAGACGGATACTAGGAAACCCTATGATAGGACTAAGATTAGGCTAGCCCTGATAACAATTAAAACCGGAGTTAACCCAAAAACCGATATGAAAGAAAATTTTTACTCAAAACAACGGATTACAAGCAAGACTCAAAGCAAGAACAACAAACAGAAACAACAAGCACACCCCATTAGGGCCGGAGAGTCCGGCCCTTGGACAAGGGTAAGAGAGGCTCGGCTCGGGTGAGGTAAGGGATGGTGAAGACAGTAGGTGAAGAGAGCAGTGTTGAGGGTATAGAAGCACACATGGATGATGGGGGTGAAGGTCTGTGGCCCAAAAGAGGGGCGTCGGAGTAATTGTGGCTTGATACTGAAGTGAAGAGAGGGCGCTAGCAAGTAAGAAGGGAGCGGGTGGGGTTTGCGGTGGTGCAGTTGACAGAGAATAAGGAGAGGGACGGGATGATCGACGACTGGAAGTAGGAAGAGCGGGTGATAACGATGAACAACAGCTAGGAGAAGGATTGCTTGGGGGAAATAGGTAAAGGTCGTCACCACCTTAGAGCGGGATACAACTGGATCACCACTTATCCTCGGATATAGCCTTGACAAGGGAAATCGTTTACTGTAGAAATCTAAAATCAGAAATAATCCAAAAATAACCCTCAACAAGCAAGCAAGCAAACAACAAATATATAATAGATGATAGAATAGAAATGGGAGGCCCCTCCCATTTGGGCGTAAAAGAAGGTTCCTTTGAGCGGCAAGCAAAAAAGGAAAGGGAGGAGGGAGGAGGGAGCGATAACTCCCGCTCACAAGGAGGCTGGCCGGTCCAGCCTCCCTGCTGGACCGGCTCCCTCTAGAACCAATCGGTTCAAGCATCAAGCCTTGCATTAGCCAATTGTAGCAATTTTATTTTTTCCTGGGCGGTTATAATTTTCTATTTAAATTCAACAATAGTATTGAGTTTCTTGTTGTTGTTTGGGTTAATTCTGATATCAATGATAAATATTTTTAAATATTTACTAACTAACCAATATCAATGGGAATAATGGTCATAACAAGAATGACAATGTACATAAAATTGAAAATACCCAAAATGCTGGCAGAGCACACAATCTCCGCCAAGGCCCTCCATCTGCACCTCTCATTTCCAAGTATCTTTTCAGTCTCACCTGTAAATTAAGCAGAAAGAAATTTGCAATATTCCGTAATACTAACTTAAAAATATTTTGCATCATGATATCCAAATAAGAAAACCTCAGGAAAAATTGTTGTTAGATGATTCTCCCAATCAACAAGAGTTGGTAGTTCCCCGGGCATTGCGGGAAGCTTGCCATACAAGAAGTCCTGTAGATGCAACCTTTACATATTAGGTTTCAAGTAAGTATATCAAATAATACATTAGAAGGCTTCTACAAATCCGGTTAAAAACATGAAATATATTTAAAAAAATAAATGGTTGAAATAAGTTAGGTTAGAAGAAAACCCGAAAGGACATTCCGGAACAATCTATATACTTCTTTTTGCGGTAAACAAAATACATAGGAACATCTAAGGCATAATCCACATATGCCTCGAACCTGGAATGAAAAAGTAATTATTGATGAGGACCATGAAAAAGTTTCATTTTAGAGTTCACGGTAAAAAGAGAGAAAAGTAGCAAGAAAGTTGGAGCAAAATAATTCTTATCACCCACAATTTAATCACAGATTAAATGAATGGAACGATATCACTTTTGTAAAGTTAATAAATTTTCACAACAATAGCAGCGTTTCAAGAGAGCCCTGCAATTTGTGAGCTCAGCATTGTTGACAGAGACAAAAACAAAATCTTACATTTTTCTATTGGTCAAAGCAATTATTGCCATGGTAATCCCTGCACAAATGCTGTATTGGAATTCTCCTGAGCTTATAAGAAATAAGTAAAGGTGCACATAGCTCAATAATGTTTTTTTTTTTCTTATAGCCATTTGACAAGTCTTATAGAGTGAAACAATTTGTCTATTTCTAGACTTGGTCACTAAAATGTATCCCTAATCATAACTATAATTTGATTTAGACTAAAATATCTCGTTGCACCACCAACATGTAATTTTAAAACAAGAAAGATAAACCAAGAATGCGAAGGAGAAATACAATTTTAACCATTAAATCCTTTGTTAGGCTCAGATTATTCATTATTTAAGCCATAATATATTTAATTTAAATCCTTGCAAAAGGCATATTCTTGCTTAATGGGATCAAAATCAATCACTTGTACACCCATTTGTGTAATATAGGAGCAATTCTATTGCATGCATTAGTAGGTTTATTCTTAACTCCAACATAATGTTTCAGTGTAAATGTATGTTCCTGCACCAATTCAACTCATTTAGTATGCCCGTGTCCTAATATCTTTAAGAACTAAACTATTTCAAGGCCCAATAACTAGAATATTGGGCAAATTTCATGGGAAGCAAATAATATATCAGTATACAAGTGATTGCACAACAGCATGATACTCTTGTGTAATTTGAATATTTTATTTAGCCTTATCCAATTTCTCACCAAAAAAAGTAACCAAATGTCCCTCCCAAATCAAATAATTAAAATCTAATATAGAGATCAGAAGGTCTATCATTCCAGCAAGTTCAGAATGAAATGCACAAAAATAATGCACATGACATTACTAATCCAATTCCCAAACCATCTAGTTAAGTATTTATTCGGCCCTTTGGATGAAAACCAAAAATGAGAAATCCACGCCAAACCAAATAGAAATTTTTACAAAAAATTTAAAATCATAAAAAACATGCTTTGATAAAAATGTACACCAAATTAAATGAGGCAAGACCAAATCCAGCGATGAATGCAAACCAAATTACAGACATAAGAGACAAATTCACAAATATATTAAATCAGTCCGTACACCAGTATAAGAGAAAGACATCCCGAATAATTTGATAATCATTGTTTGCACTGCACTCAAAATCTAACCAGAGTCTATGTCTGACTGAAAAGGATAACAACACTAAGCAATTGACTGAATGTTTAAATTTATAAATAACCCATTTATAATCATAAAAAATTTCAAAAATAACAGCTTCTCATCTCAAAACATTCAAAAATTGAAAACAATGCAATAAATTGGAGCCCACTCACCAAATCCCGCAAGTCAGCAAAATCCTAAAAATTGATACAATGAAAGGGCCACAAATCACCAAAAAATCACACATAGAAGGAAATCAAAAGTTAACGTCAACGATTATCGCAACAGTACAGCAGCCACAAATTCTCAACCCTCAGAAAGATTCGAAGGAAGAGCGTGCTCCAGCGTTGAAAATAGCAAAATAGCAAGCAACAACCACCACATCAGTAGCCTTTATCAACAATATCCAGTTGCAGGTATCCAGCAATCAAAAAAAGCAATAGTGAAATGGTAATTAGAATAAAGCGGAAAACAACAAAGAATCTAACTCATTAGTCATTAGAGGCATGGTTGTAACAAAATAACAAATAAATAAAATAAATAAAGCTATGAAATGGAGACAACCAAAATAACATCAAAACTCAAAAATTAAGTGTGCGCATTTTAAAACTGGCATCCTGCCTTTCTAACAAATATAAAATTTTACGTTTGTATCACCTTGTTGTCTTCTAGAGGTAGATGTAACTTTGCATCATGTGTTTTTGCTTTTTTTTTTTTAATGATAGAAGCACTATTTATAAGGTTAAGGGTAAGTCAAGTAGGGTTGCAAGCCGAATCAAGCTTTACTAACGAACTCACAAGTCAAGCTTTGTTTGTGTTCAAGCTCAGAGTTGAGCTCTGATTTTATAAGAGTTTAAGTTTGAGTTTGCTAAAGCATGACTTGAAAGCTCATCTAGCCAATCAATTAATTTGAAACAGTTATAATCAACTTATGATGGTTCACTGACACCCTTAAATTATTTGTAAGATAGTTTAAAAAAGAAAATTAACTTCATATGCCTCCTAGAACAAATAATTGGAGAAATATATAGTGTTTAATTTTATCTCAGAGAAATATGCAATAAAATTCATGGACAAACTTATCCAAATTTTATTTATGGATTGCATTTTGAAAGACGTAAAAAAAGAAATTAGCTCATACAAAGGTTTAAGAAATATTTGAGCGCAATTCATGTAAAGTTTGGTCATGGTTCGAGCAATATTTGAGAAATATTTCAGTAAGGTTCGAGCAAAGTTTAAGCATCATTCAAGCAAACTTTGGCCAACACTCGAGCAAATTTCAAGCAAGATTCAATTATGGTTCGAGCAAAGTTTGAACAAGGTTCGAGTGTGGTTAGAATATGATCCAACATGACTGGAACAAGTGATATACTAGCAGAGTTGAACATTTAATATTTGTTTGTTTACTTACCCGTTGAGCTCGAGCCTCGCATTCATTGATTGAGGCGAGTTCAAACTTAGCATGTGTGCATGAGTAGAGCACGTGTTTGGGTTCAAGCTACAAACTAATCGAGCTTGAGCTCAATTGGCACAGTGGCTCGAGCTGAAGCCAAGCATTCCTTGATCCAAGCTGAGTTCGAGCACAGCATGTGAGCTTGAGTTTAAGCTACAACCAAATTAATCAATCCGGCTTTGATTTACCTCTAACTTCACTCATTTACACCCCTAATCATTTCCTTTCATTTGTATAAACAAGGATATCAATAGTCCCCAAAATGTCATGTGACGAAAAATCTGGACATGAAATTTATATTACTTAAAGTTTTTAGTGGAATTAGTGTCCAACATTGGCATTGGATGGGTTTAAGATACATTAATCAGCAAAACTAGTTAGTCAGAAGCCATTAATCATAAGTGACCCAATCTATTCCATCAGAAAAAGCAGCAGCAGTATTATCCCAGATACCACAACTTCTCGTATAAGAAAAACAAGAGGGATTTCAAAAAGAATCAGGTCCTTATACTGCAAATTTATGGGTTGGGCGTCTTATATGAATATAAGAAAATAAATGAGAACTAACAATTAAAAGCCAGAAAACCATCAAATTAAACAGTGGGGTTTCACAAGTGTTATTCGTAAAATCGCAGGGAAGATTTTAAAGCTGATCTTTAGCCCAAATACTTTCCTTCTTAAGATAACAGTAAGGTCAACAAAAATGTAATTAAAAACATTACGTTACCCAAAAGAATCGTCAAAAACAAAAGGAAGCATTCCGGCCCTGTCGTTATCAGTATCCGTCCAAATATGGCTGAAAGAGCAAACAGCTAAATAATAAAAATAAGCTCCTCAAACAAGTGAGAGCTCAGCAAATATAAATTAGGTATAGAGGGAAGTGCCAAAATAATCCCTTGACTATTTAGATGGGGTCATTTTAGTCCTAGAGTTTACACAAGTGCTAAATTACTCTCCAGACTGTTTTAATGAAGGCTAAAATAGTCCTCATTATGCCCTATTTCAACCATAATAGAAGAGTCGGAGACTAAATTGACTCTTTTATAAACTACAGGACTGAAATGACCCTCGCAAAGAATTAGGGGACCATTTTAACACTTTTTCTCAATAGGTATATATGTAGCACATACCTTCTCATGCTAAGAAAACCATTTGGTTTTCCTTCAGTAAATGGTGAATTTGCAAATATTGCAGTTGCGATCTGGTACAAATATAGAATTAAAAAAAACAGAAGAAACTGAGGTGTTAAAGCAAACAAATAAGTGAAAAGCACGCACAGGCTGCAAAGCAAGACTGGCGCGGAACTTCCTGATCATATCTGATTCAGAACTGAAGTCAAGATTAACCTATGAACACAAACAAAATGCCAAGTCATCAATCCTTCTCCACTTACCCCGATACATAGTTATATTACAACCAATCCAATCAGGATTTGATAAAGATCCCATGAGGCCACATTTCTAAGCAGAAAAATACTTACTTGAACGGTACAGGTGCGGAACATCATATCAAGTCCCAAAGACCCAACTTTTGGCATGTAGTTTCTCATAATCTCGTACCTTCCCTGTAGAAAAACTTCTCATGTGCTCGTTCATTAAAGCAAATTCTATGTATTTACTATATAACATATACAATTTGCCTTTTACATTTATATCCCCCAAATCTTTCATATAGCATAAAAAATAGCACTTTTTTACTTTTAAAAAGTGAAATATGTGTTTCAGGGATATGTAACTATGTAAGGTGGCATATATTTAAAAATTGAAGTTTAGGTGTTTGGTATGTAAATACATAGGAATTAAGTGATATGTATGTAAATCTTCAGAAATAAACAATTCTTCCCATTTAAAATAGGCACAAGGCATTCCAACCAAAGGAAATAGGAAACAATGATACTAGAAACAGAAAATAGCCGAGCATTCAAATATATATTTGGGCATAGTGTAGATGGAAAGTGTTTCGCATAAGATAAAGAAAAGGGGGCATTTACATACACACCACACAATTCTTATGTATTTGTATTTCTAACATCCAAAGTTTGATATTTACACTTGTTAGACTTTGGTGTCATAAACCTATACATGCCAAGGTGTATTATGTGATGTTAAAGATTTAGGTGGTATGCATGCTAATATGAATACTTAAGCGTTAGCTATGTAAATACATAAGAATTTTGTGGTATGTATGCAAATTCCTTGAAGAAAAAACAACAATCTAAATGAGAAGTAAAGATTATTAAATAAAAATGAATAATAAAAGGAAGATACCTTTGGCATAATAGGAATATCCTTCAAAGGTAATTTTGGCTGAAAACCAATTCCTAAGAAACCAATGCCCATTTCCTCAGCCACAGCTTTTACCTGTTTAAACGATATGCCATAGTCGATTAAAAAAGAAGCCCATTGAACTTCTACTTATTACTCATTTATAAATATACATTTATGTACTTCCAGATATATATCTGCACAATGCAAAATTAAAAATGATGAACTGACTGGTTAAAGCAAAATTTAAAGATGAATTGGATATTAATTGAAACAGAATCAAACTTTAATGTGGTGTAACGCTGTCCAAAACAGCGATTAGCCCCAAAGAGAGAAAATAGCCCAGAAATATCAACTCATACAGTCATAAGGATGCCCAGCCTTCGGACATTTAACCAACACAACAACTTCTTACATAACATTTACCATTTATTCAGTGCTTAATAAACGTTTCAGAATTCTGACAAAACTCTGAAAACTGCATGCCCACAGTATTCTCAAACGTGGTTCCATTATTCTTTTATTTGTTGATATGAAAATACCATTCCCATCGATGGAATGAGGTCTGAAGTAAAGAAAGATGAGAAGGTGCTGCTAATTAACAAATGGAAAAATTGGGCATAGAGGAAAGTTCACGAAACTTTCATCCATACACAGTATTGATATAATTAAAATTGCCAGGATGTTGCATGCACGGCTGTGTACAAAACTAAAAACTTAAAAGCCTCATAGAGCAGAAATGCAAATGTTCCTGAGAAATTAGTATCCTTCGAAGACAGAGAAAGCTGTTCCTAGACAAAGAACATCCAGTCAAATAAAAGCAATATTTAATAAGGGTATTGAATAATCAATAATGAGAAAAGTGTCAAAATAGTCCTCTTATTATATGCAGAGAGTCATTTTAGCCCGAAGTCTATAAAAGTATTAATTTAATCCTCATAATCTTTTAATATGGGCTGATATAGTCCCACAAAAGACTAGTTCAGCCCAAAGTTAAGAAGTTGGGGACTAGTTTTGCACTTAAATATACGTTGAGACTAAAATGACCATGCAAACAGTCATGGGACTATTTTGGCACTTTACTCAATCAATAATTCACTTAGCACATTAAATAATGAGTGTTTACTTCAAATAGCACGGAACTGAGGATTGCATGGTTATAATCAAGCCGCATAATCTGGTAGAATTGCTGAGATGATGCATCCTATTTAATGTTGTTGTGAAAATTGCAGCGGAATAAAACAG
>NEWO01000150.1:595428-611395 GCA_003013225.1 Phalaenopsis aphrodite | reverse complement strand
CGAATCGCCCGCCTGTTCTCGAATCTGACGCAATTCCTTCGCCCGACTCGCCGAACCCTGCGCCGCAACTTCTCTGCCTGGTCGCGTTCTTCTGCTATCGCGACTTTCTCACGATCCAGCCTGCGATTCGCTTCTGCCTCACGAACCGATCGCCTGTTGTAGAACCCTCTGCGGATCCGATGACCTGCTCGCGCCTGTCGTCGAATAGTCCGAAGAACTGCCGCAGTTCTTCTTCCTCTGGTCGAAATCACCGATGCCAGAAGAAAAAAAAATTTCGAAGCACGAACTCTGAAATGTCGTGAAACAGTTCGTCAATTCCTTCGCCTTCGTCTTCGTCTGGCCTCGAACTCCTTCTCAAATCTTCTTCATGCGTCGATCTCCTCCTGTTCCCCTCGAAAGAGGCTCTGATACCAATTATTGTGAAAATTGCAGCGGAATAAAACAGGAATCGACACAAACTAGAAGAAGAACGCAGAGATTTAACGAGGTTCGGCAAAGAATTGCCTACTTCCTCGGGAGCGAGCGGCGGTTTCACTATTTCAGAGAAGTTACAATACATCCCATAGGGTTACACATATTTATAGACATATACGAACCCTCAGCTAAAATTACAATCACGCCCTCGCTACTCCCAACCCCCTTTATTCCAAGAGACACTCATTTTCACCAGGAGACACACCTCTTCACCAAGAAACTCCAACTCCCTAGATATGAGTCATACCTAACAAATGTTGCTCATTCCAGTTGAAGTGGACAACAAGTTTTAAACTCTATGTATGTGTCAGCAGGTCAGGCCTTCACCAATGCAACATGAAATATCCAGCCACTTAAAGGCAATCAAAAACATCTACAAACCACAGATTTCTGTGGTAACTAGAACTAGATTGTTAATACAAATCCAATTAAACAAACATACATGAAAAAAATGGAGTCTGCAGTCAGATCATGACCAAGCGACATAAAATGTACTCCAACGGCATAGAAAATCAGTTAAATCAATGAAAATGATCAAAATAACCCAGAAATATTGAAAGGTCAATATACAATCTCTTCTCTAAATTTAGACGTAGCCTCTCACTTAACATTTAACTAAGAAGCCACCTTCCCAAAGAAAACAACAATTTACAGTGCTATGAAGTTTCAGTAATCTGTGTCATACTGGTCAATATTAGGTTTTGCATTTAATATTTGTAGTTCCAAAAGAACTATGCGAACAAACAAAAAACTGGCTGTATAGAAACAAAGGCATGTGAAGAAGAAAATTTTGATAAAAGTCTTACACATTTCATTAACACTTTAGCTTATATAGGCCTTACAACATTTACAAATAAACCCCTAGACTTCTTCTATTTACAAAAAGAACCCTACATTACATACAAATCTCAATAGCATATTCTTGATGAAAAAATAAATAATTGCAAAATAGCCATGCAAACAAAGAAAATGCATGCCAAAAAGTAATTTTTACTGACCTGATAAAGATGCGAGTTGACCTCAGCACAGGTTTGATGCAAAGTTTCAAGGGGTGCACCACTAAGCTCAAACTGGCCACCTGGTTCAAGTGAGATGCTTTGCTTTCCCTGTTCAAGAGCATAAATAAAAAAAGTTTGTACGTTTATTACTAGAATGGAGCAACAAGAATAAAAATAGTTCCGTTTCAAACAAAATGCTATGCTAGGCATTTATTTAGCAGTAAATTTTGTCTTGGGTAGGAGTTCATACAACCATAACATACTTGGGCAACGAATCTTTAAAATTCTGAAAAGGGATAATTACATACATAGCAGTTGAAACATTGCTCTTAAACTAGCACTAAAGTGATTTTTTTAAACTACCGAAAAGATGTATTTATGCAAGCCAAGATCAAACCAGTGAGAATTTAATAAAAATGAAAAGTATGGGTTAGGGTTTTGTCATGAATTTTGATAATTGGGTGAAAATTTGAAAAATGGATGAAATAGGGTGCTAGATTTGTAAATAACAATGTTTTGAGTGCTCTTTATGTGATTGCCCCTTCTATAAAATGGAAAGCATTAACAAGCCATCTCTATTACTTTCTAACCAGGAAAGATGAAACACCGATTAGTAGCTCATAAAAAAGAACAGACTGATTAAGATGATCACCAATGAAGTGTTGGGTAATGTGGAGACTCGGTCTACCGAATTTAATTAGCTTCCTAATTAAGTATCCCACCTACCGCTCACCTGCCACACCCACCTACTGCTCACATACCACATCCCACCTACCGCTCACCTACCTCCCACCTACCACTCTCAAGTTCTATAAATAGTCTCTTTTAGTTTAAAGAAAAAGCTGAGCCAAACAAAGTCAAGCAAAACCAAGCCAAGTCATTTTGAGAGCTAAGAGAAAGAGAGGAAGAGAGAGAGAGAAAGGGAGAGAATAAAATAGAGATTTTCTTGTAAAAGTCGAGGCGCTTGACGGTGTAATTCCTCGAAGAAATAAATTCTCTGCAGCTCCGTAGACGTAGAGAAATATGCAAAACCATGTAAATCTGTGTGTCGCTCTGGTGTTTTTTTTTTCGTGCAATTTTTCTCGTTCGATTTTTCGTTTTATTGTCGTCTTTTTTTACAATAACTGGTATCAGAGCCTTGGGTTCGAATCTAAGGAAGAAAAATTGGCGGAGACGAAGTGATGACATCAGGGATCGAGAAGTTCAATAACACAGATTTTTCTTACTGGAGGATACAAATAGAGGACTACCTCTATGGGAAGAAACTTCATCTTCTGTTACTGAGAAAGCGACCAGAAAAGATAGACGAGACGGAATGAAATTTTTTGGATCGACAGTTCTGAAGGTTATACGATTAACCCTATCGAGATCGGTTGCTCACAAAGTCATCAAGGAGCGGACTACTGCACATCTCATGACAGCATTATTAGGTATTTATGAAAAGTCATCGGCAAATAACAAGATGCATCTAATGAAAAAGTTATTCAATATGAAGATAGCAGAAGGTGTGTCTGTTGTTCACACCTGAATGATTTCAATACTATCATAAATTAATTGTTGTCTGTTGAAATTGATTTTGATGATAAGATACGTACATTGATATTGTTGGTTTCATTGTCAAATAGTTGGGAAGCCATGAGGATGGCAGTGAGCAGTTCTGCAGGTAAATCCAAGCTGAAATATGATGATATTCGTGATTTGATTTTGGCTAAGGAGGTGCACAGAAAGAATTCTGGCGAGACCTCGTGTTCAAGTTCAGCGCTGAATGTTGATTCCAGAGGGAGATCACATGACAGGAACTCAAACAGAGGAAGATCAAAATCAAAGTCTGGTCAGCAGACAACCTGTTGGAATTGTGGTAAGGCTGACCACATAAAAAAGAGCTGCAGGAATCCTAAGAAGGAGAATGATGACGCTAATGTTGTAACTGAAGAAATACATGATGCATTATTGCTGACAGTTCACAGTTCTGTTGATAACTGGATACTGGATTCAAGGGCTTCCTTCCATACATCTTCCCGCCGGGAGTTAATGCAAAATTATGTTGCAGGTAACTTTGAGAGAGTACATCTGGCTGCTAAAAAAGCTTTATACGTAGTTGGGATGAGAGACGTTGATATTGCACTCTCTAATAAGAGCAAATGAACATTGCAAAAAATCAGACACTTTACTGAGTTGAAGAAAAACCTCATCTCTGTTGGGCAGTTCAATGAGAGTGGTCATTCAGTGGTGTTCTCAGATAGCATCTAGAAGGTTACCAAAAGAGCATTAGTAATGGCTCGGGGTAAGAAAAATGACACACTATATATGACTACAGGTTTACTCGGGCGTAGACACATGAGTAAGAGGTGCATTATGGGGAAGCAGAAGAATGTTCAGTTCCTGAAAAGTGGTTGAGCATCAAAGGCAGGAAAACCGTACTTTGTACAGACAAATGATGGAGAACCACAGAGTTATGAAGAAATCTTACAAGATAAGAATTCAAGCAAGTGGAAGCTGACCAAGAAGGAGAAGACGGATTTCCTGCTAGGGAATCAGACTTGGGAGCTGGCAGAACTTCTATCAAGGAAGAAGACATTGCACAACAAGTGGGTGTACCGGGTGAAGACTGTGTTTGATGGCAGTAAGAGGTACAAAGCTGGATTTGTTGAAAACAGCTTTCAGCAGGGGCAGGATATTGCTCATGCAGTGGGAGTTGTAAGCAGATATAAGAGTAACCAGGAAAGAACTGGGAGGTACAAGGCTACGTTGACGGTGATATGTCAACTAAGGGTGTTACTCGTGAGAACCTGAAGTTGTGCTCAACTTCAGCTGGTCTTCTGGCATGAAGACAGGGGCTTCGAGTTGCAGAGGTGGAGGATATCATGTTTGAGGAAAAGGTCGGTACAGCTAGTAGATGATGCAAATAGTAGGCGATGCATTCAGTGTCTCAGTCTCCAAGTGGGAGAATTGTTGGGTAATGTGGATATCCGGTCGACCAAATTTAATTAGCTTCCTAATTGAGTATCTCACCTACCGCTCACCTACCACACTCGCCCACCGCTCACCTACCACATCCCACCTACCGCTCACTTACCTCCCACTCACCGCTCTCATAGTTTCTGTAAATAGTCTCTTTTGGTTTAAAGAAAAAGCCGAGTCAAGCAAAGTCAAGCAAAACCAAGTCAAGTCATCTTGAGAGATAAGAGAAAGAGAGAAAGAGAGAGAGAGAGGGGAAGGGAGAGAAGAAAATAGAAATTTTCTTGTAAACGTTGAGGCGCTCGAATGTGTAATTCCTCGAAAAAATAAATCCTCTGCAGTTTCATGGACATAGGCAAATTTGCCGAACCACGTAAATCTGTGTGTCGCTCTAGTATTTTTTTCTGCGTGCAATTTTTCTCGTTCCATTTTTTGATTTATTGTCATCGTTTTTTCACAACATGAAGATGTTCATAAGACATATGGGAAGCATTAACAAGCCCTCTCTATGACATTCTAACCAGGAAAAATTGAAACACCGNCTCTCCTACCGCTCACCTATCACACCCACCTACTGCTCACATACCACATCCCACCTACCGCTCACCTACCTCCCACCTACCGCTCACATTGTTTCTATAAATAGTCTCTTTTAGTTTAAAGAAAAAGTCGAGCCAAACAAAGTCAAGCAAAACCAAGCTAAGTCATTTTGAGAGCTAAGAGAAAGAGAGGAAGAGAGAGAGAGAAAGGGAGAGAAGAAAATAGAGATTTTCTTGTAAAAATCGAGGCGTTTGACGGTGTAATTCCTAGAAGAAATAAATCCTCTGCAGCTCCGTGGACGTAGAGAAATATGCAAAACCATGTAAATCTGTGTGTCGCTCTGGTGTTTTTTTTTTGCGTGCAATTTTTCTCGTTCGATTTTTCGTTTTATTGTCGTCGTTTTTTACAACAACTGGTATCAGAGCATTGAGTTCGAATCTAAGGAAGAAAAATTGGCGGAGACGAAGTGATGACATCAGGGATCGAGAAGTTCAATGACACAGATTTTTCTTACTGGATGATGCAAATAGAGGACTACCTCTATGGGAAGAAACTTCATCTTCTGTTACTGAGAAAGCAACCAGAAAAGATGGACGAGACGGAATGAAATTTTTTGGATCGACAGGTTCTGAAGGTTATACGATTAACCCTGTCGAGATCGGTTGCTCACAAAGTCATCAAGGAGAGGACTACTGCACATCTCATGACGGCATTATTAGGTATTTATGAAAAGTCATCGGCAAATAACAAGATGCATCTAATGAAAAAGTTATTCAATATGAAGATAGCAGAAGGTGTGTCTGTAGCTCAACACCTGAATGATTTCAATACTATCATAAATTAATTGTTGTCTGTTGAAATTGATTTTGATGATAAGCTACGTACATTGATATTGTTGGTTTCATTGTCAAATAGTTGGAAAGCCATGAGGATGGCGGTGAGCAGTTCTGCAGGTAAATCCAAGTTGAAATATGATGATATTCGTGATTTGATTTTGGCTAAGGAGGTGCACAGAAAGAATTCTGGCGAGACCTCGTGTTCAAGTTCGGCGTTGAATGTTGATTTCAGAGGGAGATCACATGACAGGAACTCAAATAGAGGAAGATCAAAATCAAAGTCTGGTCAGCAGACAACCTGTTGGAATTGTGGTAAGGCTGACCACATAAAAAAGAGCTGCAGAAATCTCAAGAAGGAGAATGATGACGCAAATGTTGTAACTGAAGAAATACATGATGCATTATTGCTGGCAGTTCACAGTTCTGTTGATGACTAGATACTGGATTCAAGGGCTTCCTTCCATACATCTTCCCGCCGGGAGTTAATGCAAAATTATATTGCAGGTAACTTTGAGAAGGTACATCTGGCTGATAGAAAAGCTCTATACGTAGTTGGGATGAGAGACGTTGATATTGCACTCTCTAATAAGAGCAAATGAACATTGCAAAAAATCAGACACTTTACTGAGTTGAAGAAAAACCTCATCTCTGTTGGGCAGTTCAATGAGAGTGGTCATTCAGTGGTGTTCTCAGATAGCATCTAGAAGGTTACCAAAAGAGCATTAGTAATGGCTCGGGGTAAGAAAAATGACACACTATATATGACTACAGGTTTACTCGGGCGTAGACACATGAGTAAGAGGTGCATTATGGGGAAGCAGAAGAATGTTCAGTTCCTGAAAAGTGGTTGAGCATCAAAGGCAGGAAAACCGTACTTTGTACAGACAAATGATGGAGAACCACAGAGTTATGAAGAAATCTTACAAGATAAGAATTCAAGCAAGTGGAAGCTGACCAAGAAGGAGAAGACGGATTTCCTGCTAGGGAATCAGACTTGGGAGCTGGCAGAACTTCTATCAAGGAAGAAGACATTGCACAACAAGTGGGTGTACCGGGTGAAGACTGTGTTTGATGGCAGTAAGAGGTACAAAGCTGGATTTGTTGAAAACAGCTTTCAGCAGGGGCAGGATATTGCTCATGCAGTGGGAGTTGTAAGCAGATATAAGAGTAACCAGGAAAGAACTGGGAGGTACAAGGCTACGTTGACGGTGATATGTCAACTAAGGGTGTTACTCGTGAGAACCTGAAGTTGTGCTCAACTTCAGCTGGTCTTCTGGCATGAAGACAGGGGCTTCGAGTTGCAGAGGTGGAGGATATCATGTTTGAGGAAAAGGTCGGTACAGCTAGTAGATGATGCAAATAGTAGGCGATGCATTCAGTGTCTCAGTCTCCAAGTGGGAGAATTGTTGGGTAATGTGGATATCCGGTCGACCAAATTTAATTAGCTTCCTAATTGAGTATCTCACCTACCGCTCACCTACCACACTCGCCCACCGCTCACCTACCACATCCCACCTACCGCTCACTTACCTCCCACTCACCGCTCTCATAGTTTCTGTAAATAGTCTCTTTTGGTTTAAAGAAAAAGCCGAGTCAAGCAAAGTCAAGCAAAACCAAGTCAAGTCATCTTGAGAGATAAGAGAAAGAGAGAAAGAGAGAGAGAGAGGGGAAGGGAGAGAAGAAAATAGAAATTTTCTTGTAAACGTTGAGGCGCTCGAATGTGTAATTCCTCGAAAAAATAAATCCTCTGCAGTTTCATGGACATAGGCAAATTTGCCGAACCACGTAAATCTGTGTGTCGCTCTAGTATTTTTTTCTGCGTGCAATTTTTCTCGTTCCATTTTTTGATTTATTGTCATCGTTTTTTCACAACATGAAGATGTTCATAAGACATATGGGAAGCATTAACAAGCCCTCTCTATGACATTCTAACCAGGAAAAATTGAAACACCGNTCGTTTTTTCACAACATGAAGATGTTCATAAGACATATGGGAAGCATTAACAAGCCCTCTCTATGACATTCTAACCAGGAAAAATTGAAACACCGCTTAGTAGCTTGATGAAGTCGCAAAAAAAAGGAAATTTTCATACCTAACACACAATTTTTGTCAATTTATTTGACACTTAAACTTTCATATTTACATGCACAACACTTTGGTGCTTTGAACCTAAGTATGAAAAAGATATAAAATAAAATAAAATAAAATAAATAAATAAATAAACCTAGGTATCAAGAGCTGTATTTCGCTTTTAAAAAGTGATAGTACCGTTATTTCTGAAGTGATATAATAGATCTGAGCACTATGTGTGTAAATATGACAATTTAGTTGTGAGATATGTAAATAAATTAGAATTGTGTGCTACATATATGAATGCCCCTAAAAAACAGTCTGATTGAAATGATAATCACCGAAGATGCTCATAATATAACGACAAAGTACACATGCAATCAACTTGAGATTGGTGGCAAATAAACCTATCATAAGTGAGGAAATGGACTTATCAGCTGTAAAAAATTATCCCATGCTATCACTTAAGAAGAGCTTTTCAGAGCAATCAGCATTCAACTGTGAATTGTGAAGCTATTCATTTTAAAGAGAATATACTTCATACCTGTTTAAGTCCAATTACATGATTCTCCTCCATTATTTTGTCCCATTCAAATCTCTCAGCAATTCCATTTAGCAAGGCAGCGATTTGTTCATAGCTTATAGGGCGAAGTGTTTCAACTTCAAAGCCAAACTTCTCATGTTCTGTGCCTATCCTGCAATTAATAAGTCACCCAAGAGATTAACCAACTGAAACTAATATAACATATAAAGCTTAACGGACTAAATTCACAAAATTATAGAAATACCAATAAAAAAATAATGGTGTATTATTCTGAAAAAATAAGTTTATTAATACACTACCATAATAAATGATATTACTAATATATACCTGTTTATGAGTGTAACATTTATTTTGTAGCATATCCCAACTATTTTATTGACTGAAAGAAAGGCACAAGGCCAGGTATAAATCAAATTTTGTAAGAACTATCAAACATTCCATTAAAGAAAGCCACGGCTTAGACTTGAATATATGACCTGTACCCTCATAATGGAGTAATCACTTAAGCTACAGCTCCATGATTTATTAGTATGGCGCTTGCTCTGCTCTCATTAACATATTTTAAAATTAGATCCCCCGCCCATTATTGGATGGCACCCAAGCTTGTTGTACGAAGGCCGCTAAAGATGAATAAGGCACTTGCTCAAGAAAAAAAAACATAACCTTACAAATATTTTGTGACCATTCCCAACTAAGACCAAATTTTCTTGTTCCGCGGCTTCATCATTGCCACTAATTATAATTTTGTACGAATGCAAGAACCAAGGTGGCCATCCAATTAGAACATATGTGAGACAACAATAATGAGTTTAATTACAATGTTTTCTCTATCTAAGTTTGAGGCAGTAGAAGAAAAAATAATAATTATCTGCCTGTTTGCATTTTCACAGGATATCATTGTCTCGGCTATTCAAAATTTATTCGGATGAAAAAACCAAGGTGACTAATCAAGCAGGACAAACATCAATGATGAGATTGATTGCCACTCTTTTCTCCTTAATTAGTTGATGTGATAGGAAAAAATAAATAAATTATGCACTTTAAATGTGTTCTTTTACTGATTTGTTTGAATTATTTTATCTATTTGAGGAACTTTATGTAAATATTCATTCAAAACTTTTTCTATAGAAAGGACCCTAGAGCCTGATCATTTATTGGATAATTTTCCCACATAATTCTCACACAGTTCCTAAAATATTCCCCCCGTCAAAATCCTCCATGCCTTCCACTCACTATTAAAAATTTCTACTCAATCAGGATCTGCACCCATCTCCTTCACCTTCAAGTTTTCTCTCAGAATTCCTCTTCCTCAGTTTCAACTTTGTTTAATTCCTTGTCTCTCTTCATATCCTTTCACATCTCCTTCTGACTTTCTTCCGCCAACTCTCTTTCATATTTCTTTCCTATGAACAACTATGCCACCCCCTTCTTCCACACTTAATTAAAATTATAATTTAAATCAACTTTTGATTCTTAACACCAGTTTTTTATTATTATTCTTAACCACTTGTTGTATCAATTTGTTGCATGCACCAAGGCATACGTTCAAACCTCATGACTAAGGGTTGTTTTTCCTACAACAACTCTCCACAATTTTGGTAATCATGTCCCTAAAGATATTGCACCTAATACTCATCACTCTCCTTGCAAATAAATATCTCCCACCATAACTACTACTTCAAATTTCATATAATCACCACCAACGCCACTATCACAACCACCAAAATTAATATTTGGTGGTTATAGCTCAACTATGAATACAAACCTCTCCCCCACATCTACCTAAACATAATAATCATTAGAACAAAATAACTTTCGTTATAGCTCAAAGCATAATGAGATGCATGGCGTGAACAATTACTATTGCAAGGTGTATATGATCAAATAGCGTGTGATATTTGCACTTTAATTATAATATAATGCATAGTGCATGAAGTGAAGAATGTGTGCTATATTGTTGTTCAAAAGATGGAGAAATTATGGTTGTATTATTGTTAAAGAGGTATGATCAGGATGAGGCTATGTTTGATCAAGAAAAAGAAGGTGGTTATGCTGATCATGACTTGGAGATAATGAAGAAGAAGATTGGGATATTTTGATTCATTACGATGATAAATAAGTTAGTTTTGTAATTGAATATGAGATTTTTTTGCATATAACACTCTTAAAAGAGTTGCTTCTAAGAAAAAAATGTAGACAGTATAAAGAAAGATTTTAGTATGGAATAAAAACTAAGCCTAACATTAAAGAAACTAAAATGAAAAGGACCCCTTTCAGGTAACAATTTCCTGAATTGCCTTTTTCTACAAAGCTTAGATTTAGGTTCCATAAATCAAATACCCTTGCAAAGTTTAAGCACTGATTTTCTCAAGTGCCATTCCTACAAAGTGGACAAAAGGTTCTGAGGCCATAATTTCCACAAAATTTGAGAATAGGCATCTTCAATTTTCCTCCTTCAGAGGTTGTTGAGGGTTTCAATAGTTGCACAGTTCTATAGACAATAGTTACGACGTTGTCAAAAGCAAACTCATAATATGCTTGAACTCATAGGAAGGAGCTGACATCATACATTTTTGTGATGGTAAATGGATCATGACTCTACCAAAAAGAAGTTAGAGAAATGCCTCTATGACTCATTGAAGAAGGGCAAAAGGAGGAGCAGTGCTATCCCTGATTTTTTTAAAACTTGATGACAATTCTCTAATATTGCCCTCTCCAACAAGTACCTAAATCTTTCTCCCCCAGTGATAGCATGGTCGAACCTGTCTAAAAGAGAAGACACTCCCAACATGTCCTCGAGAAGAATATTATGAGGGTAAGACTATCTTATATTTGAAATCAGACGCATGCCTTTTATAGCACGATAGTTTAAAGTCTCTGACTTCAGTGACTAGAGAACACCACTACTAAAAACAAAACTCAAATGAAAAGCTAAAAAAACAATGTTCGAAACAGAATCAACCATCTTGTCAAGCTACCCAAGCAATTCCATTAACTGTTATCAACCAGTGATAATAAGCCCGAGAAAATGAAGCACTCAAGGAACTTTCAACCTGATTAAAAATGGCATGGTGAAAAAATATAACTAACTTTCATAATAAGAAGGTAAACCTCCATTGCTCCTTTTGCTTGCAACCAGATGCCAGATAATCAACAAGATCCTTTTTCGTCAAAGGTTCAGTCAACACGGTGGTATCCTCCGCTGGTGGACTCGCTGCCACAGTAACTTGACGCCCTCGCTTTAATCCAGGAAAGTCCCATCGCAGGTCCTGCTGCCTCCTCACGAAAGAACAGCAGCCCGCAACTTCAACCTTCGGTCTAAGACAAATCATCATCGAATTACCATTGCACTGCACACCATTCGTCATCTCGGATTGATAGATTCGGCAGGCATGAAAGCGCGGTACAAGCGCCATCCTCTAATCTCCACTGCAGCAACCCCCAAACGAAAAATGAAAGCAAATGAGCGACTCATAGCGTGCAAACGGGGAGATAATATAGCAAGTAACGAATCGATTTGTTCATGAAGAAGGAATGGGTGTACGGATTGGCGGGGAGTGGATGTACCTGGAGGAGTGTTGGAGCTAGGGTTTCCGTTTCAGAATCCGATGGAGTATCCCGATGCTCCACGATGGCTGGCTCCGGCAACCACGAAGGACGGCGAGCTTCGAGAGTTCCCAAAGGTTTGAGGGGAGGGTTATGGAAATAGCGGCGGGAGCCAGTGCTGGATTCCGTGGCGCGCAGAGCTGACGTCGGAGTGAGGTGGAATGGTTAAGATCCGGAACGGATACGTTACACCAATACTCATGTCACTACTTTTAAAAGTTTCATAAATTATCATTTACTTCAATTAGAACCTATACATGTACAAATATTTATTCAATCAGAATCTATCTCACGTACAAATATTTAATATATAGGTGAGTATCTATACACGTGACATATTCTGATTGATATTTTGATGCAAAACTACATCATGGCTCTTAATGCAATAATTTTTCTAAAAGTTGATTTTGAAAATTTAGTAGTTGTAGTTAATAATACTTCTAAATAACGATTTTAATGTTATCTCATCATCTTGAATCACACGATATTAGGGTCGCATTAAAACTGTCATTCAGAAGTATGATCAACCACATAATTGTACATTCGGACAGTTGCTTGTGAAGGATGTGTATTTTGCATTAATACAAAATTAAAAATACAAAATATAGCTATAAAAGCTATAGAAAAGAAATAATATGGTCGACATCTGTCCTCGCCCTTCTAAAAAAAAAAACCGGTTCACAATTGTGAGCATCCGAAGCAAAAGACCAGTCCAAAGCAAACAAACCGAGCACAAGAGATCGTCATCTGAACTTAGAGTTGTCGCATGTAATTATTTATCATGTTCTATTGAGTTTTTAGACTAATTTCATTATTTGAATATAGATTATATTTTAAAATAATTAAATTTCTTAAAATATTTTAATTTCATATATATTCAAAAACTAGTATTAGATTGCAAATAAAATTCAAAGAATGATTATAGAATTTGTATTTTAATAATTTTTAACATGGCTATTTTTTTCTATGATCATACTTTAAGATGAGCCTTCTCAAAATCAAAATGTTCCATCAATCAAAGTTTAATTTTCCTTTTGTTTGACAAAATTATTATTTTAAGAAAAAATAATTCTATGGTTAAATTTTTTTTTTTACATTTCAAAAACTTTTGCAAATCATAGTTAATTCTCCTTTTCCAAATATAAACACTCATACATGTGAGGGGAAATTTCACACCACTCCAATTAGAAAAATTATTGCATATACACGTCGCATGAAGAGATGCATGCGGTGTCTGATCTACACTGTGGATCACAGTGATCTACGGTGAGGATGCAATTAATTTTTTAAAAAAATAAAAAAAATTAAAATGAGACCCACCGAAATACATCTTCGTCGTAGATCATTGTGATCTGCGGTATAGTGCATGCGGTGTCCGTGTGAAACAATTTTTCTCCCAATTAAAAAAGTTTACAATTAAGTTATGGCATAGGTGATATGATATATATATGTAAAACTAGGTGTTAGTTGTATGAATACATAGAAATTGAGTGGTGTATATGTAAATCTTTTTATATTTTATTTAAAGTGGCTACCCCAATGAATCATTATAATAATCAATAAACAAATCGCATGGAAAGCTAAAGTGCTCTTTGCAATTCCAAATGGGCACGTCACTGGTTCCATCATAATGACTTTATGAATATTACAATATTATAAATATTACAAGTATAACCCCAAAACAAAAGCACTAGTATGGTGGTGGTGACAGAACAGGGGTATAATCATTCGAACCTTTGTCGTTTGGTCATAATAGACATATTTATTCATAATAAGAATTTGTGTTTTGATTAATTTAAGGCGTATTATTGATGCACGTAATTTTTAATTTATTTATTTGCAAAGTTTGTGGGAAACTGCAACAAAAAAAAAACTAGTGTTGTGAAAAAACGACGACAATAATATCGAGAAAAATTATGAAACATAAAACACAATGGAAACACGCAGATTTATGTGGTTCGGCAAAATTGCATATGTCCACGGAGCTGCAGAGAATTTTATTACTTCGAGAAATTACACCGACGAGCGTCTTGACGTTTACAAGAAAGAACAATCTCTCTCACTTCCTTTCTCTCCTCTTCCTCACCTCTCCTTCCTCTCTCTCAAAGCCACGAGAAAGGAACACAAGAAATTTTTTTTTTTCTTTTAAGCCAAAGAAAAGAAACAGAAACCAAAAGCTTTTCTTTTTCTTTTTACTTCAAGCTTTAGCTGAAGAGGAGTTTGTGGGATGTATTGGAGAGCAAGTGGGTTTAGCCTTTTATAAGAAGCACATGAAGCTAATTAAGTAAATAAGATGAAGATTTCCAGGATCTCACGAAATTCTGCATGAAGCTTTTCAGGCAATTATCTTGGAGCAAAATCTTTAAGGAAGTAAATATTTAATTAACAATGAAATATTGTTTTCATAACAGATTCTTGTCATATCGAAATAGCTGACCGGGCTCCACTTTCCTCAACAGCTAGAGAAGGAAGAAAAGTGCACAAGTTTTTTTAATTTACATGTAAAAGGTTTTGAAAGTATTTAATAATTCAAAAACTCATAAGTTTTTTTTTAAGAAAAATTTATAATATTAAAAAAAATCCCAAAATGATTTAAATAAGTTTTGATTATAATCTAAAGTTTTTATCACATGGGGATTGTATGGATGCTCCCCACATTAGAATCATCTATTGAACATGATTGCATCATAATTACTTATGAAATGCATGCTTGGCTTATTTATTACTATAAAAATTATGCTACGAGTTAAATTGTTTTGATGATATTTTATTGAAGATGTTTCCTGTAATGGAATGTATGTTTATACTGGTGAAATGATTACTAATGCTAATTTGCTTTGGGTTTTAAAGACCAACTATTATTTAATGTTTTTTTAGGGAATTGTTGGGATTATGATATTCTAAGCTGTTTTACTATGTTGCTCACTGCTCAGTGTCAATCATTCACTGAATTTTGTTTTACATGATTTTTATCTTTCATATTTCTATTGAAGACTTGTTGTATTTTGGATAATTGGAGCCATGATGGTGCTCAAAGGAATCAAAGTATCTATCATTTTTTTCCCGATATCTCATGTTTACTTAGTGATGCAGGAAATATTTATAAGTTTTTCTACTATGATGCTCTTCTTTGAAACTAATCACTAGTTTAGATTTGATTTTGGAGTTTTACTATAGAGAAGTTTACTGATGTTGATTTAATTTGGTTTTTGGGAGACCAACTTTTGCTTAATGTTGATACTATTTATAGAAAGCAGTTGGATTATGATATTCTAAAGAAGTATTATTGATGTTACCTACTGTTATGTGTTGAATCATTCACTTAACTATGCTTTCACATTTAGATTCTTGGGTGCTTAGTGAAATCCTAAAGGTGCTTATTGGAACTTGATGGTGCTTAATGGAATATGAGAAATTTTTCTATATCTATCCTTTCTTTTGAATCTATCCAATACTGTTTTTTTTTAATGCTTATTATTCATATATTCTGATATATGAATGTTTCTTCTATCATTGGGTTGTCATTTGTCTTATCTTTGTTTTGTTGCAGGAATGAGGGAATAAAAAGTTTTATGTTTTGAAATTGGACTTCGAGAATCATAATGACTGTTGAACTGAAGCATTTTTTTATTGAATTATTCACTGATTGGATTGAGAAATGAGAATTGTTATCGTTGTTTGATGTTGTTTCCATTGTTGATGCTCTATGTTTGATAATTGGGCTTTTATCCTGACAAACCCAGTTTGCTTTTATGTTTCCTTTATCGTTTTACATTTGTTTTTCTTTTTTTAAGTTGAATTGTACTCTTGGATGGGGATCCATAGGTTTTCCTTTTTGGATCTTGTATTGGGGGTGGATTGGAACCTCCATCTTATCCCATGTAACATTTTTTTACGATATAATAAATTTTCCTCCTTTATATATATATATACATATATA
>NEWO01000150.1:575050-595174 GCA_003013225.1 Phalaenopsis aphrodite | reverse complement strand
ATTTATTATTAATTTTATATAAAAATTAAGTGCTCATTCTTATTTTTATAATTAAAAACTCATTCTTATCAAATATAAATCAAACATGATCATTTAAAATTCTAATTAATAAATGTGACAAGTTAATTATGAATATATATGAAAAAACATAGCTCAAGGTGAAAGTAAACATGAACAACTTATGATTCAACCAAACCAAGTGAATCCATGACATGCTTCAATCAACTCAAATATTATAACCCTAGTTGTGTGAGCCCACGATAAGAGGTGCTAGATATAAAAATACACAAAGAATGAGTGCTATGTTATAAATAAATCTTTAATGAGCCTAAAAAATAATATGCTTCTCATGAAAAAATAAAATCTCGATCAACATATCACTGAGCAATCACACAAAGTATTTTGTCTCAATCAAATGCGCATTTATATTCTCCCTAACGTCAATGCTTATCTCCTCCTCATCCTCCCTAATCTCCACCATTCGCTCCCTGGAATCCAATGACGCTCCCCCACCATCCGCCGTCCATCTCCAAAACCCCCATTCACGTAATCTTCTTTATACTCTCCTCATTTCAGAAAGCCGATCGGCGAAGCATCTCTCTTTCTCTCTCTCTCGCTTTGTGGGCTGCAGAGATCGATGGCGGGCTTCGAGAAGCAGATGAAGGAGCGGGCTAAGGAGCTGAAGGATCTGATGAAGAAGGGGATGAAGGTGGTCGGTGATTCCTGCAAGAAGGGGTGGAACAAGGTTCGCAAGATCAGAAGCTGAGTATCGATTCCGTCTTCTTCCTCCCAGCTTCATCTGTTCAGTTCTTCTATTACTTCGTCTTCTTCTTTCCTCTCGAGATCTGGTTTCCTGGTATGGGCTTATTAGGGTTTTTTTGGGGGTTTAGGAATTAAGGTTTGAATTAATGTGGATTATGTGAGTTGGATTTTGTATGGTTTGAACTTCTTTGATTTGTTATATGTTTTGAAATTCTATTTTATTTTGGATTTTCTCAAATTGCAAGCATCGATATTATATTCAATAGTTTGGATGATAACACCTAAAAATCCTTAAAAATAATTAAATAATATAATTAATTTATTAAAAAATCACTCTATAATTACAATAGATAAATATTAAATGATATATTAGTTAAAAATTATTTTTATTTCTACAAAATTATATGAAATATCTAGCATTTATTTATTTTATTTATTTATTTTTAATGTGTATACGATATGGACGAGGTTGGAATCAACTTGTTTCTCTTAAATACAAGTAAACAATGCCCTTGCGTGCTGTGTACGATCCGGATCGTAAATCACCTGATTTACGGTCTTGATGTATTTCGGTAGGCCCCACCTAAAATTTTTTATTTTTTTTAGAAAAAACGGAAATAATCCTGACCGTAGATCAACGTGATCTACGGCCAAGATCGAACACCACATGCAGAGATGCATGCGATGTCCGTACGCAATAATCCCTCCGGCGTCTATTCCTACTGAGGAAATAAGAAAAAAAATAATTTATTAATTTGTTAAGACAGTATAAATTTATTAAGACTGTAAAATTTATAAAATTTATAATATTTAAAAATACAATAAAAAATTATTGAAATATTAAAAAAATATGAAGGAGTGTTTACATACCTGGTGGAATTAGGGGCAGTTTTTTTGACACTCCTTGCTATTATATTTTATAATTATTTTAAATATTTTATCATAAAATTTGTAATTGTCTCAATATATTTAATTATAGAGTTTCTTTCTATATTAATAATAAAAAATATTTGACAAAATTTATCTAGATAAATATCAAATAATATTGATGCCTACTGGACCTCAAATGGTGCGGCCAGACTTGCGAGCTCAAGCCAAAAATCAAATTGATGTGAGAGCTGAAGGGAGAATGCACCACTATGGTTGGAGAATGAAGGGGGGATGTTAGGATAGCTCGTGAGAGAATGCATCAACACGACCATTGGTCATCTAATCAAGCAAACTCGGGAGCCTGCGAGCCGAGCCTATGCAAACTTGGACTCGAACTCATTTGATAAATAAGCTTGAGTTTGAGCTCAGCACATGAGTAAATTAATGAGTCAAGCTCAAGCCGGTCTGCGGCTCACTTACACCCTACCTAAAATTATAAATAAGTACATTTACATATTTACCATCCGATTCCTATGTATTTACATATCTAACATCTAAATTTTGTAGTGCATCAAAAATACTTTAAAAAAAAAAAATGAAAAAGACAAGCTTTTTAACTTAAAAAAATGAAATACATTTTCGTTTGTGTGTGTATATATATAAATTGAAGTTTAGAGATTAGATATTTAAACATAGAGGAATTGAGGGGTATGCATGTAAAACTCAATTATTTTTGTGGCTATGTGGAGAAGAAAGAATAGGGGAGGAGACATTCAAATGTCTCTTTCTCTTGGTTTTCACTAACTTACAATTCCTATTCCATCTTGAGTACTTGGAAACAGAGAAATTTGAGGAACTATTCAAGCTCTTTTAAGCAGATTTACATTCATACAACTTAATTCCTATGTATTTACAGATTCAACAACTAAACTTTAATTTTTACATATACGCCATCCTACATGTACATGAAAAGGTTTCAAAAAATTAAAACAATGGTATTTTTTACATGACATGAAAGATCTATGAGGCATAAATGTAAAACAGTAAAGTTTAGGTGCTAAATGCATAAATACATAGAAATGGGTGGCATGCAAGCAAATTACTTATTTCTTAATATTGACCCATGCTAGAAGATTTATAATAGTAAAGTAATAGATTATCATCCTAGAGCTGCACGAGAGTTTCACACACACTCAGATGAAAACAATAAGTATAAACACAAAAAGTTTTTACATGGAAAAATGAAAGGAAAAAAAATCATGGGAAAACCCACTGAAATTTGGTGATTACTTGTTACACAATCTCTTGAGTTATGATGTTGGTGTGTGGATGAACTCGTCGCAATGAATGGACGACGGGCAACAAGTGGTGGTCAATGTTTGTTATTGGACTTTAACTCATTCTTCAAGCTTTAAAGTCTAATTCAGGCTTCAAGCTCTCTCTGAGGTTTCAAGATCTTCTCCCCCCTTATTAGTAGGGTTGGGATCTATTTATAGAGTCTTGGTTGCAATTAATGAATAAATATAAATCACTATGGTCGGACGACCTAGAGATGTTCACTTGATCAGACGAAGTTTGATGGACATTTGATGACCTTAATGATTTCAGAATTGAGCGATATTATACTCGTTGGATTTATCTTGCCGAGACACTCGATTTAACTATGTAATTACCAAATTCAACATTTGTTTAACCTTTCAAATCTGTCTGAAAGGTTTTCAAAAGTGGTTTAATGACTTGATGTGAGCTTGATTTGACTCGGATTGGATCAATTTTAGTATCATTGAGTTTATCTCATTAAGTTGGCCGCTTTGACTATAATTTTGTTGTAATCGGATTTCTAGATGATTCTTAATCAAAATTTGAATATTTCTTACTCAAAAAAATGCCTCGAGATTTGTGTCATATCTCGAGATTAATGCTGGACAATGAAAATTTGTTGATGGCATATGAGTTAAAAATATAACTAAATAATTATATAGTGCTTTTAACTTATTACACTTGAATATATTTGTTCAATCATGATTTGAAAACCTAATCATGTAGTTGTATTGCCTAATAATTTTGTTACATTTGTCTAAGAATTTAATTACATTAACTAACATGCGATGTGTGAGATCAAAGATAATCTAGCTTTCACATAAAACGTAACAAAATATCCTAACGCAATTTTTTTTTCCCCCTATCACAGTTGAGAATAGATTTCGGGGGCAATTACATACATGCCATGCAGTTCTTGTGAAGTTCTTATATCACATCAAAAAAACTCTGGACTAAAATAAACAACTGCAAGTGGGGACCATTTTGTCATTTTTTTCTTATATATATATATAAATGATGCGTGCTAGAAAACTCGCAGCTGTAGAGTAACAAATTAACTTCTTAGCATTGTACGAAAAGTTCAGCACGCACAGATGAAATAGAAAAAAGCGGTGATGACTCCGGCGTTTTTACGTGAAAACCCCGTAAGGGAAAAACCACGGGGTATAGCCCAGTTGCAGAAATCCACTATTGATTAATGATTACAAAAATCCCTTGTCACACAGACGGGAAAGGGTAATTATGTTTTTCAAGGTACAAAGTCGATTGATGGCGACCAGTTGGTGGTGATCGATGACGATAGGTGAAGGTTAATGATGGTCGGCGGTGATCGACGACAGTCGATGGTGGTCGTCTGAGGATGGCAGTGGTCTGTAACTTCTCCTCAAGGCCTGAGACTTCCTTGTTCTTCATGAGAGGGATGAGGCTCTATTATAGTGTTCTAGGTGCAATTAATGCATGAATATAAACCATTTTGATCGGGCGGTTTGAAGAGCTTCTCTCAATCATACGGCGTTTAATGGACATTTGAGTGTCTTAATGATGTCAGAATTGAGTAAACTTGGGCTCGTTACATTCGTCTTGTCGAGCCGCTTGATTTGAGTATAAACTTGTCATATTTAACAGTCGTTTAACTTTTCAAATGTGTCCAGAAGTCTTCCAATAATGGTTTAATGACTTGATTTGAGCTTGATTTGACTCAGATTAGACTAGTTTTTATATCATTAGGTCTGGCTCATCGAGCCCGTCAATTTGACTATAAGTTTGCTGAAATCGGAGCTCTAGATGACTTTTTATCAAGATTTGAATGTTTCTTGTTCAAAATATCATCTCGAGATTTGTGTCATGCTTCGAGATTCGTGCAGAATGACGAAAATTTATTGGTGTTATATCAATATATATGGGCATTCCGTGGCCTATTGGTCGAGGAGCCTCTTTGAAGGTCATAAGTCCCCTCAGGCCCCAGGTTCGAATGCCTTGCTGGNGTGCTAGAAAACTCGCAGCGGTAGAGTAACAAATTAACTTCTTAGCATTGTACGAAAAGTTCAGCACACGCACAGATGAAATAGAAAAAAAACGGTGATGACTCCAGACATTTTTACGTGAAAACCCCGTAAGAGAAAAACAACGGGGTATAGCCCAGTTGCGGAAATTCACTATTGGTTAATGATTACAGAAATCTCTTATCACACAGACGGGAAAGGGTAATTATGTTTTTCAAGGTACAAAGTCGACTGATGGCGACCAATTGGTGGTGATCGATGACGGTAGGTGGAGGTCAATGATGGTCGGCAGTGATCGACGACAGTCGGTGGTGGTCGTCTGAGGTTGGCAGTGGTCTGTAACTTCTCCTCAAGACCTCGGGCTCTCTCCAGACTTCCTTATTCTTCATGAGAGAGATGAGGCTCTATTATAGTGTTCTAGGTGCAATTAATGCATGAATATGAACTATTTTGATCGGACAGTTTGTAGAGCTTCTCTCGATCATACGACGTTCAATGGACATTTGAGTGCCTTAATGATGTCAGAACTGAGTGAACTTGGGCTCGTTAGATTCGTCTTGTCGAGCCACTTGATTTGAGTATAAACTTGTCATATTTAACAGTCGTTTAACTTTCCAAATGTGTCTGGAAGTATTCTAATGGTGGTTTAATGACTTGATTTGAGCTTGATTCGACTCGGATTAGACTAGTTTTTATATCATTAGATGACTTTTTATCAAGATTTGAATGTTTATTGTTCAAAATATCATCTCAAGATTTGTGTCATGCATCGAGATTCGTGCAGGATGATGAAAATTTATTGGTGTCGTATCAATATATATGGGCATTCCGTGGCCTATTGGTCGAGGAGCCTCTTTGAAGGTCATAAGTCTCCTCAGGCCCCAGGTTCGAATGCCTTGCTGGTGCAGTGTCTCCTTAAGTCAGTTGGTAATCGAATTTATTTGCACATCGCGTCGGCTCCCAGACCCGACGGGAGTGAGCGCATTAAAGGTTAATCGGCGGCTTCGCCCGTCGATCAATCTTTTTTTATATGTATTTGTGTGTGTGTTGCTTTATACATGTACATCCTAAAAGAGTGATATTTTTTATGTGATTAGAAAGATTTGAATGATACAAATATAGAAGTGCAAAATTAGATGATAGTGTATCAACATGAGACCCAAGTCAAAGGGAGAGGCTATAAAATAGATGAAACAAAAAGTGAGAAATTGAGCAAGCAAAAAATTTATTGTTCAAGAATAGCTCATTTTAAGCTGGTTATTAAGCTGGTTAATAGTTTGTGTTTGAATCATTCATTAAGCGGCCGAATATAAATAATTTTTTAAGCTCGAATTATAAACAAACCAAACACAAATTATCTTTTGCTCGATTCTATGTTTTTTATTACACAAAATCGGTGCATGTTCAAATTCAACACCCTACATCTTTTTTTTTTTCTAATTAATTTAAACATACCAATTTGGAGTTGAACACGAACACATTATTCACAAGCAATTTAAAAAACGAGCTAATTTTGAATAGAATTAATTATATGTCTTT
Organism: Phalaenopsis aphrodite; assembly: GCA_003013225.1. Lineage (NCBI taxonomy): Eukaryota > Viridiplantae > Streptophyta > Magnoliopsida > Asparagales > Orchidaceae > Phalaenopsis > Phalaenopsis aphrodite. Next base: position 588,680 of record NEWO01000150.1, on the reverse strand, counting down.
ATGTTAGAATTTAAAGAACAGTTCATGGAAAGATAAGTTACATCAGAAACATACTAGTTGAATTCCAGCAGTGACTTGAAAACATGTTAAAGTGCAGCATCTGGATCCAATCTTCTCTGAATAGCAGCAGCAGCCTGAGAAGGAGAAGGTTCAGACGATGCATGTAAATCAAGCACAGAAGAATCTTAGAAGCAGAAGGAATTTACCTCAAAATTTCCTAGCTTATACTGATAGGCCATCTCCTCCCTCAGACGAGCTTGTTCCTTCATCGCTTGCGCCTTTCAAAGAAATTTAGGTTAAGAATATTAAATTGAAGTAGGATTTACATGCATATCACTCAATTCGTATGTATTTACATATCTAATATATATACTTCAGTCTTTACCTATATGCCGCCTTAAACATGCATGAGAAGAATGTTTATTTAACATTTTAGAAGTTAGAATGGTGGTACTTTTGATGTGACATGAAGGATTTGATTGGTATGATTGTAAAAATCAAAGTTTAGATGTTAGATATGTAAATACATAAGAATTTAGTGGTGTGTAAATGGCCCTGAATAGAAGAAATATTCATTAAAATACTATAGAACAAGATTTTGTTTTTATCAAACTTTTGCGAAAAAGCTATCTTTATGATGCAAAGCTAGTTTAGTGTCACAATCATATACTAAACTAAAGAAATCACTATAAGACTGTTGCGAGAAAAGTAAATTTTTAAAGATTTACATACATACCAACTCAGCTCTTATGTATTTACATATCTAACACCTAAACTCTAATTTTATATATCTGTCATCTTACCTGTGCATTTCAACATTTTAAAGTTAAAATTGTTGTATTTTTTATGAGATATGAAAGATTTCAGTGATATAAATGTAGAAAAGTTAAATTTAGGTGCCAGACATGTAATTACATAACAATTGTGTGGTATGCATGTAAATGCCCCTCTTTTTAAAAAGGGATGTAGGTGTGATAAACTTGTTTAGCATAACTATAAGAAAGTTGTCTGAAACTTTGTTATAGCTGATATCAATCTGGCTATAAAAATAGGACTATTGCTGTTATTTGAAAAATAAAACTGTGATAAAACTAAATTTTGAATTGACTTGATATTTATTTGATTATTTTGAATTTAGACATCACTTACATCTACTTTCTACTAAATAGATGGTTGATTTCCTAAACTCGGCTTCAAAATTAAATGCAAAACAGTTCTAACACTCGAGTCAAAGAAAATAAGAAACTATTCCAAGTCTATTTGCAGCCATAACCGGATACAATTGAAACATTATAATGTCATATAAAAAAAAGTATTAAAATTTTGAAATCGGAGGAAGCCCAAAACATAACTGAAACACAAATGGTAATTCTGAATTCCAAACATATTACAAGCACGATAGGGGAAAAATAGGAAATTTACGACAAACAAACATGACAACACGGGCAATAAAAGATGTCCATTGGGGACGGTGAGGATGAAGGCTGATGGCAGGAGGAATGGGCAGCCGCTGGAACGGCAAGACAGCTTGGGGCGGTAGTCCAAACAACAGCAGGTTGCTGTTTAAGGCTGTTGAACAGCAGGAAAACAGCAAAACAAGGTGTTGCGTGCTGTGGCAGTAAAGGTGGAGAGCCGGGACAGTGATGGCAGAGAGGACGAGGGAGGATAAGGCGATGGGGTCGGCTGGAATTGCAAAAAACAGGATCCTTGCTGTTTTGGGCGGTGCAGCAGGAGTGGAGGCATGAAATTGCTAGAATACAGTAATCCCTTATTGTTCTGGACGACAACAACAAGATAAGGCGATGAGTAGCAATGAGGGAAACACGGGAAAGGGTAGAGGAAGGATAATCACCACCTTGGGAAAAAGATATAGCCGGAGCACCACCGGATCACTCGAATACAACCCTCGAAGGAAAAAATTCTAGGATAAACTTGAATTCATATATCAAAACAACGCACCTCACTCTAAGCACGTCATTCTCTATTTATAAAGATGCTAGAATTATTTTAATTAATGAAAATAAAAAAGGAGAATAAAATATAATCAGGTTTTCAGATTTTAAGAGAATATTTAGAATAAGAAATTATTTAAAATAAGAAAAAAGAATAAAATATAATCAGAACATAAGATTTTTAGGAAAAGATTTAAAACAAGAAAATATTTAAGAAATAAGAATAAACTATAATTAGAATTTCAGATTTTAGGAAATGATTTAAAATAGGAAAGTGCTAGGAAGAAAAGAAAGGAAATGGAGGGAAAGGAGAGGAAGGGTAACCATGGGTGGCAGGACCCCCCCTGAAGACTGACCCTCATAGCCCCGCTTCAGTCGAAGCTTTTGGTTCCTTGTCTTTAATCCTATGATACCAAGATCCTCATGGCATGATGTTAAGTCCCTAGATAAGTCGATCATATCGGTGTTGTCATTCTAAAACACATTCCGGTAGAATAGATAGTCATCCTCTTTTGGTACATTCAGAGTAGGAACTGCATATAGAGGAGGGTTCTCGCAATGCAAATCTCAAGCCCTTAAATTTGAAATCGATGATTCTGTGTCACTCTTACTAGCAGCCACTCAAGAGTGAAATCTTCAATGATAGAACCTAGATCCCATTGAAGGATTTTCATCCCACTCAAGTTCCTAGGGCACATTTCAAAGTTGAGGTTCGTCTCTCCTGTCTGCTCATCTGACGATGGGTATCATGCGGAATAGGAAATAACCTTTGAATAACTGCACATGATATTCCTGATATGACCCAAAATGACTCCTCTTCGAACATTCTGAACCTTCCTCCGTACGGGTAACTTAGGAGGGGTCTATAAATCTGAAATATATGCATTTCTTTATCTATGGAGATCTTGTATGTGATGTCGGCTCCTCAAACTCATAACCCTTGTAGACACCCAATGTTGGTCCTGCTGATTTTCCTCTCAAAGTTTGCAAAATGTTGGTTTGAGGTAAGGGTGGAGGAAGGGTAATCACCACCTCAGGAGAAAAATACATTCAAAGCTCCACCCAACCCTCTGATATGGCTCTCAAAAGAAAAAACTCTATGATAAACCTGAATTTAGATATCAAACAACACACCTCACTCTAAGCACATCATCCCCTATTTATAAAGAGAATAGACTTAATTTAAGTAATCAAAATAAAAAAAGAGAATAAAATATAATCAGGCTTCGGATTTTAGGAAAATATTTAAAAAAAGAAAGGAGAATAAAATATAATTAGGATTTTAGATTTTTAGGAAAGGATTTAAAATAAGAAGGGAGAATAAAATTTAATCAGAATTTGAAATTTTAAGAAAAATGATTTAAAATAAGAAAGTGCCAGGAAGGAAAGGGAAGGAGTGAATAGGAAGGAGGAAAAGGAACCCCCTCTCTCTCTTAAGGATCCCCCCTTTTCTCTCTCTCAAGGATCAGGCCCCATAGGCCAATGTCAATTTTAGATTTTAGACATGCAAACACATGAGAACTTAGCAGTATTAATATAAATCCCTAAAAAAAAAAAGAAAAATAATGGAAAATTTGCATACATACTACTCCATTGTTATGTATTTATATGTCTAACATCTAAACTTCAATTTTTACATATGTGTCTTCTTATCTATGAATGAAAAATTATATTTCCTTTTCAAAAGTTAAAATGATGATATTTTCAATGTGAAATGAAAGATTTCATCTGTATAAACGTAAGAAATAAAATTGTTAGATAGGCAAACGCGTAAGAATTTAGCAGTAAATGTATAAACCATGCAACAAAATAAAGGGTTTCCAACCATTCCACTCTGCATGGAGCGTTTCAATTCATCCACCTTCGCTTCCTTCTGTTTTTCGCGCTCCAACAACAACTCTTGTCTGCGAACAAAAAAGAAGCACAATATGATGTACCAAACCTCCGGTATTTGGAAAACAAGATTATTTAAGTCAGATCAAAGCTATCAAAATATAACCCACAAAAAGGAAGATTTACATACATTCCACTTAAATTCCTGTATTTAAATATATAACACCTAAACTTCAAGGAAAATTTACATACATGCCACACAATTCTAATGTATTTACATATCTAACACCCAAAGTTTGATATTTACATTTATAACACCCTGATATCATAAACCCATGCATGTTGGTGATGTGATGTAAATCTGATTGTTTAGGTGTTAGATATGTAAATATATAAGAATTTTTGTGGCATGTATGTAAATGCCTCAACTTTAATTATCACATATATGCCACCTTACATATGCATGTACAAGGTGTATTTCACATTTTAAAAAATAAAATAGTTGTATTTTTAGTATAATATGAAAGATTTGTGTGATATAATGTAAAAAGTAAAGTACAGGTGTTAGATATATAAATACATAAGAATTGGGTGGTATGTATGTAAACGCCCCAAAATAAAGGGACCTTATACAGTTCAAGATTCTAACTAGAAGTGAATAGAAAGTATCGTCTCTTTAGTCTCATGAACCCAGAAAGATTTATAAGAAAAGATAATGTCAATAACAGTCATACTTGTTGGAGTAAAATTAAAAAGGGGTTTGAAATTTTTGGGACATTTACATAAATACCACACAATTCTTATGTATTTACATATCTAAAGCCTAAACTTTGATAATTAAACTTAAAAACACTTTGGTGTCATAAATCTATGCATTAAAAGGTGTATTTCACTATTAAATGTTAATAATGGTTGATATTTTTGTATGTCATGTTGAAGTTTTGAGTGTTATAAATGTAAATATGAAAATTTAGCGGTTAGAGATGTAAATACATAAGATTTGTGTGGAATTTAAATGCATGTATGTTCCTTGGATATAATTACTTCACGAAAAAAATAATAATAATAAAATAATCCTGGCAACAATTTTCTATCACTAGTTAACTATATGAGGCCTTATTGAAAATTTTATTGCCATTAACAATTTTAATTGCAATTTGAATTAGTAAAAATTCAAAAAACCATAGGAGTTCACTCAAGTTTTGTCCATCCTCTAATCCCAAATTCAAATTCCTTGCTAAGAGTAAAGTGTAGAGCCATATAAATTTGGCTCTTCAAAGCTCAGCATTTAGGGGGGGCGGGGGGAGAAGAAAATATTTACATACAAACCACTTAATTCTTATCTATTTACATATATAACACCTTAACTTCAATTTTTACGTATATGTCACTTTATCTATGCATGAAAAGGCGCATTTCACTTTTTAAATGTGAAATTAGTTATATTTTTTGTCATATGATAGATTTGGTTGGTACAAACGTAAAGATATGTAATTACATAAGAACTGGGTGGTATGTATCTAAATGCCCCCCCAAAAAAATCCAAAACTTCACATCAATTGCAAATAGCCGATCATTATAAGTAGTTTCACATCAAACAGGCCTCAAGTCACATGAACAAACAGATGCACTTTATCCAAGAAATTAGGCTGCAGTAGAATTGCCAAACAAAATCTCATGGGAAGATTTACATACATACCACTTAATTCCTTTGTATTTACAAATCTAACATCTAAACTTTAATTTTTACAAATATGCCGCCTTATCTTACCAATGCATAAAAACGTATATTTCACATTTTGAAGATAAAATTGTAATGTTTTTGATGTGATATGAAAGATTTAGGCGGTATAAATGTGAGAAGTATAATTTTGGTGTTAGACATATAATTACATCGAAAATGGGTGTTAAGTATGTAAATGACCGAAGCTAATTACAGTCAATTGGCCGGAATTATAGCCCTGAAAAATCTAATAAGTTAACCTCGGGACAAGATGACTAAGAAGGATAAAAATACAAATTATTATATAATGAGATAAATAACATAGCGGATAACTGCATACCTTCGTTGTTCCTCATCATTAAAAGCTGTACGCTCCGTTGCAATGACCTTCTTAGTGCCCTTCTTTTTCTCATTGTCCATCTTGCGTCGATAATAAGCATCTAAATTATAGTACCTGCAACAAGCAGAAAAGTTTATGAAATATTTTAGATCATTCTTAAAAGTTAAGCCTTTATAGCAAAGAATCAAGTAAATTAGGAATGTGATTAATAAAAAAAGTATCTACATATATACCACACAATTATTATGCATTTACATATCACATGCATACCACTCAAATCATTAACATCACATCAAAATACCACAATCAATATCTTTTAGAAAGTGAAATCGGCCTCTGCAAGGTAGGTTTATGACACCAAGGTGTCATAAGTGTAAACATCAAAGTTTGGGTATAGATAAGTAAATACATAAGAAATGTCTGGGATTTATGTAAATTTCCATTAATAAAATTGTAGGATCCAATGATATAGAACCTTTCGTTAACATACAACATAAAATGCTTCTAACTTCATCAAATTTATGGCCAAAATCCATGAAGTTAATTTCATTACAAGAAGAATAGTCCATTTAAAATGACAAATAGCAAAGAAAAGAAATAAATAAAGGATATAACTCGTGAGGCTCCCACTTGTGCAGATTTGAAATGGGGCGCATGAGAAAAACCCCAACCAAAAAAGTGGGAAATTTACATACAAACCACGCAATTTATTTGTATTTACATAAACTTTGATATTTACATTTATAACATTTTGGTGTCATGAACCTATACATGAAAAGGTGTACTACAGTTTTAAAATGTTAGTAGTAGTGATATTTTTTTGTTATGTATGTAAATAATAAAGTTTAAGCGTTAGATATGTAAATACATATGATTTGTGTGGTATGTACGTAAACCCCCATCCCACCCCAAAATAATAAAAAAAAAGAAGATAAACATGGAGAAAAGAAGAGCCAGTATAATGACTATAAAATTCCTAAAAAGCCTTTTAACTTCTAAATTGCATTTCGAGTCATCCAGAAATTGAATACCTTCTGATTATTTACTAATTTCAATAATTTATTTATTAGAATTATTTAAGGCTATCACTTTGTGGTTGTCACTAATCAATATATTCAAGGACAAGTCAATCCTTATGTTTTTGGCATAATTATATATAAAAGGATCAATAACAAAAAATTTGCTAGCATATTACTAAGAGTTGAGCATAACCTAGTTTTATGATTCATTAATTAAATTACTCAGATAATTCAAGATAAAATAGCTCGAGCATTCATTGTAGATCAATCTAAACCTATTTCTCTTTCCCTTCCTCTTCTCCCCTTTATCTATCAATTCTTTTAGGAAGATTTACATACATACCACTCAATTCCTGTGTATTTACATATCTAACACCTAAACTTCAATTTTTACATATTATCTAAGCATGAAAAGGTGTACATATATAACACCTAAACTTTACTTTTTACATTTATACAACACAATTCTTTCAAAACTCATAAAAAATTCCACTTTTTTAACTTTCAAAAAGCGAAAAAGTGTACTACACTTTTTAAAAGTTATATTAGTGGTATTTTTTATGTGATATGAATATATCCGTGATAGTGTTGGTGTAGCTCAGGTTGCGGAAAAAATTAGAGAGTCGTCTTAGATGGTTTGATCACATTAAACATCGTCCATCTAATGATCCAATAAAGAGGGCGGATGTTTCAGATTCAACTTATGTTATGAAAGGCGGAGATAGACCTAGAAAAACTTGGGAATATTATATAAAAATGATCTTAATTTATTAGAATTAAATGAAAATATGACACTTAATAGGATGCAATGGAGAAAAAGAATTATGTTGTCGACCCCACTTAGTGGGATAAAGGCTTGTTGTTGTTATTTTTTGTGAGATATGAAAAATTTGTGTGGTATAAACGTAAAAAGGAAAGTCAGGTGTTAAATATGTAAATTCATAGGAATTTGGGTGGTATGAACATAAAGCCCCAGTAATTGTCTTTATAGAACCAAGAATATTAAAAGGTGATTGTTCAATCTTCCCTATAACTTAGAAGCCAGATTAACATTTACAACTCTTTTGAATCGAAGATCTAAACCATTTATTTCCAAAAGGGACTAAATGGCTAATAAAATAAACCAGAAGATAATGGTGACATTTTACCAATACATATGCAATAATGTGAACTAGAAATTAAGTAATTATACTCATTCCACGCTCAAAGCTAACCTATCAAATATCACCAACAGATTCAGAGCTCATCACCACAGAGATATGCATTAATTATAGGATGAACCAACTTGATTTAAATGATTATGTTTTTAGTCAATCCAGATTTCAATTAAAATTTGCAAAGATAATCCATATATTAGTTATAGTATCATAATCTTAAAAGGATAATCAACTTCTGTATTATCACATAGCTGACATAAGAAGCATAAGCACAAACAATTAAAATCTCATGTAAAGTCTTACTTCTTCGACGGAAATGTTGCTGTATTATGATCCTCCATGAATCTGCTCATGAAAGCATAATTTAGAAATTTATAATATGATAAAAAAGAATAACTCACCAAAAACAAAAATTGTCTATCAGGTTACCTTGGAAGATTTACATCATACCACTCAATTATTATGTATTTACATATCTAACTCCTAAACTTCAATTTTACCATACATACCATGTTACCAATGCATGAAAGGTGCGTTGCACTTTTTAGAAGTTAAAATGATGGTATTTTTTATGTGATATGAGAGATTTGGGTGGTATACATGTAAAAAGTAAAATTTGGTGCCAGATATGTAAATATATATGAATTAGGTGGTATGTATGTAAACGCCCCTCACAGAATAAGCGAATCACAGTAGAGACTAGAGACCATCTTAAAATTCAGTTATGGTTGTATAACTTACTGTTTGAACATCTGTTTCTCTTCCCAGTTTGGCAACGTTTCCAAATTAACCTGTATGCATACAATACGAAAAGTAATTACAATATTTTGATGACAACGAGGTTGCTTCTTATTCTACGTAATAATAATAAGAACAAATATAAGTGAATGCAATTTCTTAATTGTTGGGCACTTGGACCCACTTGCTGAAACAATGAGAGATTGAGATTGAGAGAAGTAAAGGGTAGTCTAAAAGCAGCATTAATAGAGCGCAATGCAATACGCCTGGCTTTATTTTTGCTTAAAAGTGTAAAGTATAGAGTGAAGCGGCACTTTTATTAACCAAAGTGATTTATAAGTTACACAAAACTATTAATGCAAAAATATATTAATTAATAGTTATAAAATATAAAGTATGACTTAAAAGTTGATATAAAATAGAAAAAATATGAAACAATACATAGCTTGAAGGTAGATATTGAGGGTAAATCAGTAAATTAAAATTTTGAACTATTAGATTTTCAAACAATTTCCAATAGTTTAATGCAAAAATTAAAAACTTAAAAATTGCATAAAAACCTCCAAATTAACTTCAACGCTTCGAAGCATACTTCAGCGAAACGAAACGGGCGTCACTGCGAGTGCAGTGCGCATTTCAAAATATTATCTATAAGATGAGTTGTTTAGGAAGAAAACAGGGAAAAGCTAAAAAACACAAATAAAAAAGAGAAGAACTTCAAAAAAAAAGGATGACTTAGGGTAAGGTTGTTCATATAAATTTATGAATCTTAATTTTATAATGCCTTGCAAAAATTTTAATTAGTGTTTTCAAAGCTCCCTGCAAAATTTTGAATTGTGTTTCTTGAAATTATCATTTATTTGCATTTGCTACATATTGACACCCAGTTGGCCATTATGTTCATGTAATTTAAGTGTTGATTTATTTATTTTGAGAATTTGTCCCAATAAGCCTTCTAGCAAAGTATTCCCTATTTTATTTTTTAGGAACATTTACATACAAACCACCCAATTCCTACGTGTTTATATATCTAACACCTAAACTTTATTTTTTTACGTTTATAATACCAAATCTATCATATCACAAAAAAAATAAAACTATTTTAACTTTTAAAAAGAGAGACATTTTTTTATGCATAGTAAGATGGCATGCATTTAAAAGTTGAAGTATAGATTTTAGATATGTAAAAGCATATATATTGAGTGGTATGTATGTAAATCTTTCTTTTTTTTTCTTATGCCTCGATTCCATCAATTAAGTCTTGCAGGGGTTCACATTTTACCTACCCACAAAGGATAGATGATTGGCCATAAGTACCAACCACAAGCCCGTTACCATTGTAATGGGGAGGATAGCATATAATATTTTAATATTGTTACTTTGAAAGATTTGCAGGCAGTTTCAAGACATATGCATGCCTTTTCTAGAATGGTCAGAGACCTGTGACATCTTTCTCAATGTGGGTAGGTTAAAAACCTATGGGTGCCTTTTTTTACATGGCATAAATTCATTTATGATAGAAGTTAATATAATAACAATCATATTATTATTATTTTGATTTTATATGTTCTACTAAACCTTAAAAGAAGGATTCAAGAGCTTATACTCACCTTTTTGGCATGGGTTATGGTAACTTTACCTTGGTTTTATGCGCTAGTTGTGCTCTTCATTCATTGTATTGGTAGGATAAGCAAAAAGTTAGCTACACTCCATCTATACCCATCTTTCTTAGTGTGGGCGGAAGAGAGAAACAAATAGATTGTGGTTATCTCAGTCACAACATCTTTATTATTTATTTTATAGTTTTGATGTGATAAATCTCATTATTTTAATTTCAATATTATTAAAAAATACTAGTGAATATTTTGTAGTTATATTCATGTTTTTGATTGTGATAAATGAAATATAACTGATATTATAATATTATTATGTTATTATTAAACTCTTTTATTATGGCTAGCCGGACCGACGGGTCATTAGAGAAATCTGTGGATTTCCATGGGAATAGTGCTCATCTATTTCAGGATGTAGCAAAAAATCAATTATATAAATGCAATTATATATATATACCTACTGCACTTATATACTATCAGATATTGTTAAAAAATTGTTAAACTCTATATGTATAGACACACATGATGTGATAGCCTATAAATATTTATATAAAAGTACATGTATTTGAGTCACTCTTATTCATGATCATAAGCACATGATGATCCATTTACAAATTTTGTCATGCATATAGCAAATTGCCAATATTTAGTGTTCATATCGTATGCCTTATTTTTCTTGTCGTTTATGTTCTAATGAATAATTGTTATTATTATGTTTGAGTTGTTAAACTCATTTGTTGATATTTTTATATAAAAGGTTTCACCTAACCACTTATCCAACCATCTCAATCAAAGTAAACTTTTCATTTATAGATTTACTCTTGGTATTTTTAATTTCGCATTAGTGATTGTATTTTTCTTTCAGGGTCTAAGTAATTGTTTCCTTATTTTTATTTTAGTTTCTTTCAATTATCTCATTTTCTTTTTGTTGTATCAGTTAACTCTTATTTATAAAATAACATTTAGCTTTTCTTCAATTCTTTTTGTTATTACTTGAATCCACTTTTTCTTTAGAGAATACAAAACATATTCAATTATTTTTATTGTGCCATGAATTGTCGGGATGTACCACATTCTATACCTGATGTACCGCATTCTAGACCCGATGTACCGCCTTCCAGACCTGATGTATGACACTTATACTTCAATAGTTGGGGAAACAATAAGAAACCTCTAACTAGACACATCAAAGTCATATAACATCTTTAAAATCATGACAAGCTAATATGAAAAAAGAAAATCAAGTTAAGTTGACGAGATCAAAATTATAATGTTTGAGCCACGCGCTGGTCATTGATTTTGGTTTCAATTTGAGCCCAACCGCTCGAATTCAACTTGATATCACCCTCGGCCTATCAAAACTTTCAGACAGCTGATCCACAATTTTAAATAAAAAGGGAACAAATAATTTTCGTGACAGCATGGGTCAATCGAAATAATTCATAAGAATTTTGTCACTTGTCCACTAAGTGTTGAGTCCAAACACTAAGCGAAAATTAGAGAGTTTTCGAACACTGGGCAAAAATTGAAAAGTTTTTTGTAGCTCCAAACAGGCATCACAGCAAGAACAAAAAAATAATCATATAGAAAACATATATACTACTGCGTGGAAGAATCAACTGTCGCAGTGTAATAGTTAGAGGTACCTGTTTAACTTCAGCTAACCACGCAGTGAACTCCGGCCGTTTGTTCCTACAAAACAATACGAGAAAAGAAGAGACTCAGTTTCTTCCTGTAACACATCAGCTAATCATCATGATCTTTTTGGTCAAGAGAAAGAAGAATCAGTTCCCAAATTCAATATCAAGCTCGAAGGGTTGAGCATCAACTCAAAATCACCAGCTAACAAAATTCAATTTATCAATCTATATGAATTTAACCAGAATCCACAAAAAAAAAAAATATATATATATATAGATTAAAAAAAACAGTGTACAAGAGATGCCCTAGAACCGCGGGAATCAAATTTGCGATTTCTATCAATTCAGAACAGTACCTAGGTAAAATAAATAAGAATATTGGATCAACCATTCGAGAGTAATTTACAAAAAGAAATAAAATATTTTGATCCCAATCTACTGATTGGCAACAGCAGGTGTTGTACAGTCGGAGTTCAAGCTCCAAAAATGTCGAAAATTCGCAAGGGTTGCCGAAGCAGAATGCGTTACCACATGTCGGTCTCTTTGATAACACCGTACTTCCCCCATGAGTTCGTGACGGCCCCCTTTGTCACTCTATCCTTATCTTTCTTCTTCTTCTCCTTCTCCTTTTTTCTGTCCTTCCTCCTCCTCCTCCTCTCCTCCTTCTCCCTCTTCCTCCTCCTCTCCCTTTCCTTCTCCTTCCTCCTCCGTCTTTCCTTCTCATGCTCCCTCTCCTTCCTTCTCCGCTCCTTCCGCTTCCTCCTCCTCAACGCCTCCTCGCTCTCAGACTCCGACTCTGAATCCGACTCGGAATCCCCCTCTGAGCCCGTTTCCGACTCGGAATACGAATCGGAATAGGAGCTTTCATCCTCAGACTCACTGTCTGCGTCCCTCTTACGGGATCCTCTGCTCATGCCCCCCTTCCTTTTCCTCTTCTTTTCTCGTGCTTTCTCGCTATCGGAATCACCGGAGCTATCGCCGCTGCTCTCCTCTTTCCTCTTCTTCGCCTTCTTCTGGCGCTCTCTTCTCGCCGGCTCCTCATCTCCTAGCTCCTCCACATCCCCTCTCACTCCTATTTCTTCATCTCGAGCAGATCCGTTCCGATCCTTCCCCATTTCGCCGTCGAGGTAGCCCAGAAACCGGCGACTCACTCTCTCTCTATCTGCACCTAAGATTGAAAATATTTAATCTGGACCGTCCAATAGTGGGTTTGATTAGCTATAAATGACGGCGTGCTGTCTTGCATGGGAGCGATTATTGCGTGCGGAGGCCGCACGTAGAGCTGCGCGCGCCCTCCGATCACAGCCGCAGATCGCGGCTGTATGCTGTGATCGGAGGGCGCGCGCAGCTCTGCGCGCGCCCTCCGCACCTAATAATTAGACCTTGCATGGAAGCGTAAGATTCCTCAAGGGGTTGGGCTCATATGACCCTCCTATAAACGAAAAAATATTACATCAGTACTACGCACGCAGAGGAATCGTGCGTACCCAATAAAATTACGTCACGTATCCCGCGCGACGCAGAAAAAAAAACGGCGGAGTAACACGGGGAATATTCCCCCCGTGTTATTCATGTGTTATTGTGTGTTATTCATGTGTTATTGCGTGTTATTCAT
>NEWO01000150.1:553741-574625 GCA_003013225.1 Phalaenopsis aphrodite | reverse complement strand
GTTCCTCTACGTGCGTAGTACTGATGTAATATTTTTTCCCTATAAACAGTATATTGGGCCTTCCTATTAAAATTAATTCTGGATTTACGAATTCTGTTTTTTTTTTTTTTTTTTTTTGCATAAATAACATTTAAAATTGTTAATATTATACTTCTCTCAGTTGCTGGTGTCCAGAAATTAGTATTAAACTCATATTTTATATTCAAAATGCATATTGTATGTAGATAATAGTAGGAATACAACAACAACAAAGTCTTAATCCCACTACGTATGATTGGCTACATGAATCTTTTTTCTCCACTGTGTCCTATTTAAAGTCATATTTTCATTTAGTTCTAAGAAATAAAAGTCTTCTTAGGTCTACCTCTGCCTTTCTTAACATAAGTTGAATCTAAAACATCTACTCTCCTAATCGGATCATCAGATAGTCGACACTTAATGTGACCAAACCTTATAAGACGACTCTATCTAATTTTGTCTGTCACTTAGAGCTACACCAACCCTATCATGGATATATTCATTTCTCATTTTGTCTCTAGGTGTAAAGCCTCTCATCCACCTAATCATTCTCCTCTCAACAACACTTAACTTAGTGTTATGCTTCTCTTTGAAAGGCCAACATTCAGCACCTTAGAGTATTGCTGGTCTCACCATCTTTTTATAAAATTTTATTTTTAGTCTAAGCAGTACGTTTCTATCACACAAATGGCTTGAAGCATTCCTCCACTTCAACCAACCAACTTGAATTCTACTATTAACATCCCTATCTATATCACCATCGCTTTAAACAACAAAGCCGAGATATCTAAATTCTTCACACGTTTAATAATTTGATCACCCAAAGTCACATTTCTATCACTGGAGCTACTACTGCTAAAATTACATTTCATATATTCATTTTTAGTTCTACTCAGATGAAGGCCTTTAGACTCTAATGTATACCTCAACAAATCAAGTTTTTCCTAGGCCTTTTCACTCGTCTTATCCACGAGAAGGATATCATCAACAAAAAGCATACACTAAGGTACATCCTCCTGTAAATGTCCAGTAAAACCATCTATAACTAAAAGCAAAAAGATATGGGTTTAAAGCCGACCCCTGATTTAATACAATAGAAATAGGAAAACATCCTGTCAATCCTCGTTCAATTCGAACACAAGTAACAGCTATAGTATACATATCTTTAGTGATTTGAATATAAGTCATATCAACACCTTTTCTTCTTAAGAACTCTCCAAAGGATATCTCTTGGAACCTTACAGTAAGCCTTTTTCTAAATCAATAAAAATCAAATGCAGATCCTTCTCATTATCTCTGAACATCTCCATCAAATCTTTCAATAAATGTATAGCTTCCATAGTAAACCTGCCCGCATAAATCCATATTGATTATGAGAAATCTTGGTAATACGTCTTAACTTATGTTCAATTACCCTCTCACATAATTTTAAAGTATTACACATCAACTTAATTCCCGCATCCCCTTTATTCTCAAAGAAAAAATAAATTAAAATAAAATATTTATTCCTTTTGCAGAAATGAATTGGAGAGCAAGTCATACGGGGTTCAACACGAGTCAATCACTGAAAATGGACTTCTTTTATTTTATTTTATTTTATTTTTAAGACAGAGGCACCTTGAATAAGGCCAAGTCTTTTAATCATTATATTTATTTAGTCTTAAATAAAAATGTGGCAACATTGCTCTTTAAGCATATTTCAATGCATTTATTAAAATATTAACAATTTTATATATCTGTAGACAACAGATTGAAAAAAATAAATAAAATTCTGGTGACACCCATGCAAAATATCATAGGGAATTTACGCACATATCATACAATCATCATGTATTTACATACCTAGCTTCTAAACTTTCATATTTATATGTAATTTTTAATATTACGTCCAAATCATTATTATTATTAACTTAAAAAAAGATAAATACACATTTTCATGCATGTTTTATAAAACCAAAATTGTTAGTGTATCACATTTAAAGAGATAGTGTAAGTCAGGAGGGAGAGAGGCTCGCTGTGATGAACAATAATTTGGTTTATTGAGTAGGCATTTTCTCATAAAATGATTTCCTTATGTATAGAAGAGGAGGTACAATATGTGAAATTATATGTTTTATATTGCTTTAATGGGGGCGTTATATGATAATTAAAGTGTTTTAAATCTGTTGGTCTACATCTCTGCAACCTCCTGATTTGCTTGGATGAAATTAGTGGGGCTTTGATTCGGCAAGACCTGCTCGTTCGGCTATGCTGAATTGGAGTTGTTGATTGGTCTTTGATAATCTTCGGGTCGACAGGACTCTACTTGATCATCTAGGCTTTGCAGGTTGGTTATTATAGTCTGTTTTACGACTCTAAATCCTTGTATAAGGAGTTACAATCAGCGGAATAATAATAGACTACTGGGCAGAGAGTGAATCACCATAATCCGATATTAACTCATTGCTTGACAACGGCGGGTCATTTAGGAAGCTCATGGATTATGTTATTGATAATTCTTGGCCCCTAATATGGAATCTCTCGTGCGGCTCTGAGATGGCTGAAGATCGATGTCACTGCCCCGCTTGACATCACCTTTTTAACTTTAAAAACTTGCAATATTCAACAAAAAAATTTCGAAGGTTTAATTTGTAAATAGATGCAGATCGATTTCAATGATAGATTTCAGCCCAAAAAACAGAGTGCTTGAATCCGAAAAGATGAGACGTAAATATTTCATTTAACAAATTTAGCGATCAATTTTGATTATATTACATATATATATATATATATATATATATATATATATATATATATATATATATATATAAATAAATAACATATTTATTTATTTAAAAAAATTATAATAAATTTAATAGTCTTTTTAATGTTTTCAATAATAAATAAAATTTATTTTTTCAGCTCATATTATTCAATCAATGCGTACATTATGAATTCCCTCACCATCATCATACAATCAATTCTCTAATATCAATCAAATTTAAATAATAGTAAAAAAGAATAAATATACACGAAACAAACAGCTTCTTAATTTCCACCTTCAACTGGAGCTGATGGCGGCACCAAACCTCTCGGCAAAATAGAGCTCAAAACCTTCAATTCTCCACTGTGCCTTCTGTAAATCTCCCGCGCCTCAGAGCAGCTCCCTTCCTCCGCCAATGGCCGCGCATCAGAGATTCCGAAATCTAGCAGGAGGAGTACGAGGAAGAAGACGACGGTAAGTCGGAAGAGGAACAAGAAGAACCTTTCTCTGTTCATTTAATTTCTTGCAGAGGACGGGAAGAAGAAGAAGAAGAAGAAGACGACGACGGTTAAAAGAGGTTTATTTCAGGTATTCAATGCTTCCAAACGATGTTTCATAGTCTATTTGTATGATTTCTGGGTTTATTTTTTATTTTTGTTTTTATGTGGCATTTACATAAATACCAATCAATTCCTATGTATTTACATTTTTAACTCCCGTACTTCTTTATTTTCTCTCATATCTCTTAAAAAACATCTCTATAAATTGAAGTTTAGGTGTTAGATATGTAAATATATAGAAATTAAGTGGTATGTATATAAATCTTCCTTTCTATATTTGATTTTTTTGGGAAATTTGCATGCCTAACACATAATTTTTATGTATTTACATATCTCAAATTTGGCTTTTTAGTTATAAAAAAATGGTAATAGTATTATTTTTGTCGTGTTACTAAAGATTTGAGTGCTGCGGGTAAATATGAAAGTTTATGTATGAGATATGTAAATTCATGAGAATTGCATGATAGGCATGTTTTTTTTTTTTGTGGCATTTACATAAATACCACCAGATTTCTATCACATCAAAACTATTACTAATTTAACTTTTATGATGACATATATATGAAATTTGAAGTTTAGATGTTAGATATTTAAATACATGGAAATTAAGTGGTATTTATGCAAATCTCTTTTTTTTTAAGCGTATAAATTGGTCAATTGCTCGGCCGGCCTTCCTTTGTTTACCATGTGTCAATAGCAAATAAAGATAGATATATTTATAAATCTAAATTTATATTTATTTGTAAAAAGCAATTTGGCTAAACAATTTAGAGATGATGCAACATTTTGCAACTGAGATTTCCTCTTGGTATGAAGCAAATGGCTATCTTTGCTTTGCCATCCATCTCTCATTTCATAATTGCTTGCCGCGTTTACATATATACCAAATAATTTATATATGTGCATGTACCTAACGTGTAGGGAGCATTTGGCTGCAATCTAGATTTATGTTAAATAAGATTTAGTAAATTGAATGAATTTATATTTGTTAAATTCATCTGTTATTAAATCCAGAATGGTGTTTGGTTCATGTTGAGAAAATTAGGGCGAAGAAAAACAGTAATCGACACAAGAACACAGATTTAACGAGGTTCTGCAAAGATGTCTACGTCCTCGGGAGCAGAGCGACGATTCCTTCCACTATTTAGAAAAGGGTTTACAAAAATCAGGGATACCTCCTAGGGTTACTAACATACATATTTATAACCCCAGGAGTAAACCTTAAGCACAATATGTAATTACAATATTACTCCTGCACCATATCGCGGGGCTTTGCCCCCGCACCCCAACCCGCGTAACTTCCCAATTTGGACAGATTCTTCTGCTCCGCTCCGCTTCGATCCAGCGTCTGTCCCTATATGGTACATGAGTCACACCATAACAAATCTCCACATTGGCGAATATCCAGCCCCTTGGGAGAAAAATATCTGGGAGTTACACATGCACCACTGTGGGTTGGGCCACCATGCTTCTCTAGCAACTGCAAACATTCAACAAGTCCAAGCAATGCAAGAACTTGTTGATAGTAACTGGCTTGGTCAACATATCAGTTGCATTCTCATCAGTATGAACCTTCTGCAACAGTATCTCCCCAGAAGCAATCAACTTTCTGATCTTATGATACCTGACATCAATGTGCTTGGTTCTCGCATGGTACGCCTGGTTCTTAACCAAATAAATAGCACTCTGACTGTCACAATGCAACTAAACTCCACCTTGCTCAACGCCCAGTTCCTTTACTAGCCCAGCAAGTCATAAGGCTTCTTTAGCAGCTTCAGCTACTGTCATGTACTCAGCTTCAGTTGTAGATAATGCCACAATAGACTGAATTGTTGATTTCCAACATATAGACCCTCCACCAAGAGTAAACATATACCCAGTTGTAGACCTTCTGTCATCCAAATCACATACGTAGTCCGAATCAACGTACCCCACAACTGAAGGATCATTATTCTGACTGCCAAAAATAATTCCATATACTACAGTACCCTTCAGATACCTAAAAATCCATTTCACTACTTCCCAATGTCGTCTTCCAGGTTTAGTCATATATATTTGCAGACTTAACTAACAACATGAGCCAAATCAGGACGAGTACATACCATAACATACATCAAGCAGCCAACTCCACTGGCATATGAAACTTTTGTCATGTCTTCCATTTCCATATCTGTTTTAGGACATTGTTCTGAAGAAAGCTTAAAATGATTTGCCAAAGGAGTGCTCACGGGCTTTGCATTGCTCATCTCAAACCTTTCCAATACTTTCTTAACATAGTCTCGTTGAGATAAACATAATCGTCTTGAGCCTCTGTCTTGATGAATCTTCATTCCAAGAATCTTCTTTGTAGGACCCAAGTCTTTCATGTCAAATTTATGGCTCAATAAAGCTTTCAAACCACGGACATCATTCATATTCTTTGTAGTAATCAGTATACCATCAACATATAGTAACAAAAAAATAATAGAACAATCATCAAAGCTCTTCACATAAACACAACAATCATACTCACATCGTCTGTAGCAAATCTGCATCATGTAGGAGTCAAACCGCCTGTACCATTGTCTTGGAGATAGTTTCAACCCATACATCGATTTTTTTAACCTGCAAACTAGATGCTCCTGTCTAGGTTGAGTGAACCCTTCTGGCTGCTCCATGTAAATCTGCTACTCCAAATCACCATGCAAGAAATCAGTTTTAACATCCATATGCTCTAAATGCATGTCCCAAATAGCTACTAATGCAAGCACTACCCTGATTGAAGTCTGTCTGACCACAGAAGAAAAGTTTTCATCATAATCTATCCCCTTCTGTTGTGAAAATCCCTTTACAACCAATCGAGCCTTGAACTTTTCACCTTCTTTTTCTGATACTGTTGGTTTCCTTTTATAGACCCATTTGCACCCAATAGCCTTCTTTCTCTCTGGAAGCTGAACTAGCTCCCAAGTACGATTTTTCTGCAAAGACTCCATCTCCTCAAACATTGCACCCATCCATTTCTCTTTCTCCTGGCTAATGATAGCTCATTGAAAAGTGGTTGGATCATCACTGCTGATGAGAAGTGCACATGAGACTAAGTCTTCATAAACTAATTTGCTAGGATGCCTTATATTGGTGCGTCTCTGCCTATCTCTGGCTAGATTGTAATTCTGCAGATCATCTAGAAAAGAATCACCAGGTGTTGGATTTGAACTTTCACCTCTCTCAGAAGCTACTAGTTGTTGTTTAAAATCCATATGCACTGCATCTAAACTGGAACTGTTCGCTGACACCTTGTCTTGATTCTGCTGTAACATAAACTGCTCATCAAAAACTGCAGCTCTGGTGATCACCATCTTCTTTGCAATCGGATCCCAAAACTTATGTCCTTTCACACTTTTCTTGTAGCACAGAAAGATGCACTTCTTGGATTTTGCATCAAGTTTGAATCTTTCATCTCCAGGTACATGCACATAAGCAGGAAATTCAAAAATCCGTAAATGATCAAATTTAACTGGATCACCTGTCCATACCTCTTCTGCGACCTTGCCACCCAATGATGGTCGAGGTGATCTATTGATGAGATAACATGTCATATTCATAACCTCTGCCCAGAAACTCTTAGGAAGCTCAATATTCAATCTCAAGCACCTTGCCCTTTCAGTTAAGGACCTGTTCATCCTTTCTGCCACACGATTCTGTTGTAGTGTCTTCCGCACTGAAAAATGCCTCTGAATCTCATGCTCCTCACAAAACTTCTGAAACTACGAATTTGTGTACTCTGTGTCATTATCAGACCTCAAATATTTGATCTTTCTACCAGTTTGGTTCTCCACCTCAGTTTTTCACAACTTGAACTTAGAGAATACTTTAGATTTCTGCTTCAAGAAATACACCCAAACTTTCTTAGAGAAATCATCAATAAAGGTAACGAAATACTGAGATCCTCCAAATGACAACTCTCTAGTAGGGCCCCATACATCATAATGCACATACTCAAGAATCCCTTTCAGTTTTATGTTTTCCGGTCATAAAACTGACTCTAGTCTGTTTTCCAAGAATACAAAACTTACAACCAAGCTTGCAGCTTTTAACTCCATGCAACAAATTTCTTCTATGCAATTCTGTCATCCCACGTTCACTGAGATGACCCAGACACATATGTCATAACTTTGTGTTGTCATTATCTGACTCAACAAAATGAACTTCACCTACAACTGTACTCCATAACAGTATGTAGATATTACCTACAGTCAACTTTCCTTTCATCACTGTCAGTGCATCCTTAACAATTCTGATGGTTTTCCTATCCTCATTAGTCCTAAGAATAAAACCATTTATGTGTAGAGTGCCTAAGGAAATCAACTTCTTCTTCAGATCTGAAATATGTCTGACATCACATAATGTTCTAACTGTGCAATCATACATCTGAATTCTGACTTCTCCGATACCAACTATATTGCAACATCTATCATCACTCAAATAAACTGAGCAAAAATTAATTGACTTGTATGAAGTAAATCACTCCTTGTTAGGTGTTATGTGATAAGAGCACCCTGAATCAAGAATCTATGCATCCGTGAACTGAGTTGATGAAGTTGAGAGCATATCGCCATAACTGCAATCTAAATTATAATTATGCACCACATTTACAGACTTCGATGAAGTATTACATTTCTCCTCATTCTGCTTCTTCAACTTTGGACAATCTCTCTTCATATGACCTGACTCATTGCAACTGTAGCAATGAATTGTCTTTTTGCCTTTGGACTTGGATCTGGAATTTCGCCTTCCAGAACGCTCATTCTCTTTCTTCCTTTCACGATCCTGCTTACCCTTAACATATAAACTGTCGCTGTGAGAGCTTTCCCCTGCATTCTGCTTTCACTGGTTGTGGGCCAACAATGCTACAGTAATCTCATCAACTTTGATAGTCTTTTTCTCATATGTCAGAGTAGTCACCAGATGTTCATAGGAAGAGGACAATGAACACAAAAAAAATCATCGCTCGATTTTCATGCTCAATACTCACATTAAGTCGTGACAGGTTTATGATTATTTGATTGAAGTCATTAACATGCTGCGCCAGATCAGACCCTTCTTGCATCTTCAACCCATACAACTTTCGTTTCAGATACAAATTGTTCGTCAGAGATTTAGCCATAAACTGAGTTTCCAAATTCTTCCAAACTTCTCATGGAGATTTCAGATTCATCACATAATACATAACTTCATCTGCCAGACATATGCGTATCATCGCTGTCACTCGCTGTTGCAATTCTTCCCAATCTTCATCCTCCATGACATCTGGTTTTGCTGCCTGCAAAACCTTCAAGATTCCATGTTGAGCCAACAAATCTTTCACCCTGGTTTGCCACAATCCGAAGTTACCAGTTCCGCCGAACTTCTTCACCTCGAATTTTGCACCAGCAAAATGGTATTTGACAATTATTTCTACAACAAAACTTTCTGCAAAAAAATTCCTCTGCAAAAATCCTTGCTTGGAACCCCCTTTTTTTTAAAGAAAAAAATTGAAATATTTTCTTCTTCCAAGAAAATTTGAAAATATCCCTTCCAAATACCCAAATCGTTGTCTTACTTCCTGTGCCGATGTCCACCACTCTAACCTGTCACTGATACCACTTGTTGAGAAAATTAGGGCGAAGAAAAACAGTAATCGACACAAATCCAGAAGAACACATAGATTTAACGAGGTTCGACAAAGATGCCAACGTCCTCAGGAGCAGAGCAGCGATTCCTTTCACTATTTAGAAAAGGGTTTACAGAAATCAGGGATACCTCATGGGGTTACTAACAGTCCTATTTATAACTCCAGGAGTAAACCTTAGACACAATATGTAATCACAACATTACCCCTGGACCATACCGCGGGGCTTTGCCCCCGCACCCCAACCCACGTAACTTCCCAATTTGGACAGATTCTTCCGCTCTGCTTCGCTTCGATCCAGTGTCCCTATATGGTATATGAGTCATACCATAAGAGTTCAATTTTAATCTAGTTAGATCCGATTAGATGAAAAGAAAAATTTTATAAGATGGAGGTGGGACTTGTAATTCTCTATGATGCAGAATATTGGCCTTAAAAGATAAGCATAAAACAAAGTTAAGTGTTGTTGGGATAAGAATGCTAAGGTGGTTGAGTGATTTGACACTTATAGACAAAATATGAAAAGCAAATATTTGTGATAGAGTTGGTGTAGCTTGAGTGGTAGACACGATTAGATAGAATCGTATGTTACGAGGGCGCCTAGCTTAAGTACAAATTTGTCTTTTGTATGCCTTATGACAATTTAATATTTTATTGTTATTATTATTGTTGGATATAAATAGGTTTGTTATGTCTAGGGTTGGGTTTACACATGAGATTGAATTGTGAGTCTTTGGCCTAGGGTTCGGGAGAAATTTCCTACCTCTCAAATTGTAGGAATTGGGAGAGATTGTCTACCTCTCAATTCGTAGGTATTTATCTTTGCATTCTTATTGAGTTGTTTGAATTATTGAAATAAGAAATCTATTTTGCCCTAATTTCTGTGAAGAATCGTATTGATTTTTGCTATGGATCGTATTATCATCTTAGATGGTTTGGTCACATTAAATGTTGAACATCTGATGATTAGGTTAGGAGAGTAGATACTTTAAATTTGACTTATGTTAAAAAAAATAGAAGTAGACCTAACAGACTTGGGCATATTGCATAAAAAATAATCTTAATCTATCGAAATTAAATGCAAATATGACACTTAATATTACACAATGGAGAAAAAGATTCATCAAGCTGACCTTATTTAGTGGGATAAAGACGTGTTGTTTTTGTTTTTGTAACTATATTTGATGTGCTTGACATAAATCCTTTTGACATTTTTTTTTTGTTTAAATGAGAAAAATGATAACTTAAATTCCTAAAGAAGAGATCAATTAAGATGTGAAGCAGAATTCAAATCTATCAGGTGAGATTTTGTCAGCATAGAAACTGTCTGAAAAACATTTGTATTTAACAGATCACAACTGCAGCCTGTTATAATGATTCATGATTGATGTTGAAGATTAGCCTTGTGTATTTTTTTTATAAGAGTTGATGTTGACATTCTAATTAATATTCAACAAGATTTACAGACATACCACTCCATTCTTATGTATTTACATATCTAACACCTAAACTTCAATTTTTACATATGTGCCCGATTACCCATGCATGAAAAGCTGTATTCCACTTTTTAAGAGTTAAACTAGTGCTATTCTGGATGTGATGTGAAAGATTTGAATGTTATAAATGTAAAAAAAGCAAAATTTAGGCGTTTGATATGTAAATACATAAAAATTGTGTGGCTTTTATATGTAAATGCCCTCAAATGTTTAATTAGGATTCTGTTTTCTCTTAGCTTTGCAAAGCATTTGGAAGCTCCCATGAGCTTGAACTCTATTTTAATGCAACATATACATTATGATGCTGTATTTTTAATGTTTAAATTATTTTTGTAATTAGTTGTATTATTTCTAAAGATGCTCTTGAATTGCCTTTGGCATAATTATGCTCATTTGTTAGCTTTATTTATTATAAATTTTTTTTCATATTAATATTCAAGCTGGCTTCCATACATAATATCCCAACTAATCTAAAAGAAGACAAAAAATATAGTTGAATTTAACTAGCATGTATTGACATATTAACCACTCAATTCCTATGTATTTGCATATCTAACATAGGTGGGCATATCTTGAAGAATGGTACAAGCTCTCTAAGGATCATGGAGCGTTTGGTTGTGAACTAGTCTATAACGTGTCTAAAATTTTCTCATGTTTATGGTCGTGGTGGACTGGCTATCTAAGATTGCAAGAAGTGCCACTTAATCATGCTAGAGTTTCTTTTATGATAGTGTTGAAATGGGTTCGCCTGTTTGATTGTCACGGCTTGAGTCAGTGAGGCGCTACTTTACGGTAAAGCAAGACATGATAAAAATAACTAAATCTATTTTGTATTCTTAAAAGGAAAAGAATATACAAATAATAATAGAAAGAAATAAGAAAAAAATTAAATTTTTATTCCATGAATAAGAATACGATCGATACAACTGAAAGAAACTAAAATGAACACAAGGAAATAACTATCTGACATATAAAGAAAATACAAGAATTTATATGAAAATGAAAAATAACAAAGTAAAATTTAAATCTGAGAAGTTTGCTATGGTAGAGATGGACTGGTAAGTGGATTAGTGAAACCTGTTTTATAAAAATATCTATAAGTGAATTTGAAAATCAAATTAAGCAAATAACCAGTATTTTATTAAAACATAAACAGTAACGAAAATTAGGCATGTAGTATGACCAATACAAATAGACGATTGATTATGTGTTTAAAAGAGTTTGCATGAATTATTATATGCTTATGATCATGAATAAGAGTTGCACATGCATTTTTTTGTACATATCAAGTGTCTTGGAATATATATGAATAATCAATCATTCACACTATGTGATAATATACAATTCCAATATATGCATATATATAAATATAATTATATTTATATATAGTCGGCTTACCATGACACCCTGAGATAAGAAAAGCTAGGCACCAATCTCATGGATGTCAACTGATTTCACTTTAGGACCCGTCGATACGGCTAGCTATAACAAAAGGGTTTATTACCGACATAACAATATTATAATATTAGCTATATTTCATGCATCACAATCACAACACAAGAATAAAACTACAAAATGCCAACCAGTATTTAAAAGCAATTATCACAACTAAAATAATGAGATTTACCAGATCAAATATTCAAAGAAATACTAATATTGAAGCCATGAAATTCAAACAGCTAAACATGAGGTTAAGTATGAATAAACAAGGCTAATTATCCATTAAAATCATCATGAGCAAAAATATAAACTTCTGAAACTATGTGAACAAGATTTGAAAGGTACAAATCACAATCCTGCAATTAACATGGAATCTAATACAACTAACAAAGATAATGCCTCTAACCAGAATGGGCACATTTATCTCATAATAAACAAATGTTACTTACCTTGAGACAACAACATGATACTCTTACAAATTTGACGGTTTTATTATCGATCCCACACTAATTATTATCTGAAAAATATAAATTTTTATGAAATTAAATTAAGTGCAATCAAATTTTTTTATTATTTCTTATGTTATTAAATTAATATTATAATAATATTTAATAGAAAATAGCTTATGAGCCTAATTAATATTAATTAAAAAAATTTGCTTCAAATCCTACATTTCTCATATCAGTTTTCTCAGTTTTGTCTTAAATCCTAGGTTAAGAAACCCATTGAAAATGATTTATGGGATTCATGATTGTTGGAGTGCGTATTTGGGAGGAGTGGAGATATACGCAGGTTACCTTCCTTGATGGTTCGGGCATGATCAAACATAAGTAGAAAGAAGATGGGAGTTTCGAGTCTCTACATGCCACAATCCCGTCGTTGCCCTTGTTGAGAGCTCCAGTCGTGATTGAATTGCAAGGCTTGACACATAAAGTTGATGGTTTTAGGAGAAATTGGGAGAGCGAGAGGAGGAATTTCAAGAGGAAGAGGAGAGACGTGATGCCCTAGCTTGCCACGATCCTTCCTAACTAGGCGGGAGAGGCGATGGCTTCGATCAATTCAGGAAGGCGGTAATATCGAGCGGAAGAAGAGAAGGAAAGTGCGATTTTAGGAAGTCAGTAATGTAGAGAAAATGCAAGGAAATAATTTTGATTCTTGCAGATTGGCCAGGGGTTGAATCAAGACACCTTTTCCACAATTAAAATAGTAAATGCCATGTCTACTTTTTTTTGTGCTTGAATAAATCCTTCTAAGAATTTATAATACAATTGTAATTTTTCATCAAAGTCTGATGTTAGATTAGGGTTTCACAAAGTTATAGTTGAGTTTTAACATGGTGTTTAAAAATCATAACTCATATGAGAGATTCCTTTGATGTTTTTTATGCGAGAGATTTCACCCTTGAATGATAGTGAACCCTTGAATGATAGTGAAACGAGCAACATACAACAACGTGCAAGCATGTCCTCTATTGAGTAGTTGTCATCATGCATTTCCTTTGAGTAAGCCATGCCATCAGTAGTGTCTTTCCTATTTTCTTTCCCAACAATTTTATCTTCGTTCATCTTTACAACTTGTTTCTTAGAGGGGGTGGGGTGACATGTATAAGCATAAAAATGTTAATGTTATGGTGCTGATATGGCTCACTTGGACCCATCATGACAAAGATTATGTAGAGGAGTCCAACATTCATGATTTTCATGGTGATCTAGGAGAGAGATGCCATCGGTGCAAAATTTTGTTATTTCAATGGCCTAACATCCATAGGAATGGAGTTATACACATAGCTGATACGTTGATGTATTGGACTTGAGCGGTAGGCATGTAAACAAATAATTGCATGCAGTGCACAAGAAATATTATTATTTACAAAACAAGCACTTAGGTGATTTTTTTGAACTATGAAACTGAAGCGTTTATGCGTGCTACAATAAAATCATTGTGAATTTGATATAAATGAAAAAGATGAGTTGGAGTTTTTTCATGACTTCTAATATTTGAATGAGAATTTGAAATATGAATGAAAAAGAGTGCTGAATTTGTAAATAACAATATTTGTGGTGCTCTATATGTAATCGTCCTATAAATAAATGTATTTTTTCTAAGAAAAATAATAATTGCAGATGTCACTGTTTTTGTTTCAATACATACCACTAATTCTTACGGATTTGCATATTTAACACTTAAATTTTTATATTTATTTATATAACACTCAAATATTTAATATTAAATCAAACATGCCACATTTAAGTACAGTTTAAAAGTAAAATAAATAGTTTCATTTATAACTTTATTCTAGCAAAAAAAAATGTAATATATAAATACATATAGATTATGCGGGAGATCGTATGGAATATTTTTTCTCAACCATGGCTTCTCTTAAACATAAATGGCTAATAATTCCATCCTTTTACCCGCGATGACCAGCATTTCAACTTCCGTTTGGCTTTCGCGCATCACCACCGCCGCCACCACCGCCGCCAAAGCTTCTCCTGTCCGGCCTGCTGCCGCTACTCTTTTCGTCCATTCTATTCTCTTCCCAAAGAGGTTCGCTTTTCTGCCCGTCTCTCTGATATTTTGGGGGCGGGATTTCTCATTAGGTTATTTCGGAACATTCATTCAGGAGGAAATTTGTCGCCATGGCTGCTGTGGAAGCCGCTGGTTCCATGTCATCTGCTGAATCTTTGGTGGTTAAGCCACCATCCCACCCAACCTATGATATCAAGGCCGTCATCGCTCTCGCCCTCGCCGAAGATGCGGGAGACCTAGGTCTACTTATCTTCTCCTCTTGTATCAGTCGATTGATTTAAAAGCTTGATTCATGAACTGAATGTCTCAATAGCGGCCTGAACAGAAATTATTTCTAATAATTGAAGAAGATATTTGTATTTCTTGATTCTCATTTGTACAAAGATGGGTAATATTTATACAAATATTCTAAGATTTAGAATAGGTAATAGTACATTGAGAGCAGAAATTAAGCCTAAACATCAGCCTATGGGATCAATGCTAATTACACTATCAGGACAATTAATGCACTTGAATTATGGCAATTAATGGTCTTGAATTATTTCTAGTTTAACACCCCCTCTCAAGCTCATGATGGTATGGTGAATGTCATCTTGAGTTTGCTCAGTAGATCTTGAAACCGCGTGAGAGAATGAGTTTTGGTGAAGATATCATCTGCTTGGTTAGCAGATGAGACAAAAATTAACAGTATGATGCATTGAGTAACATGGTGTTTAGTACGCTAATGAAAAACGACATTTTTGAAAAACGACATTTTTGAAAAACGACGTTGTGAGAGATATGTATAATACTTCTATTATCACAATGAAACATAGTAACAGAAACCTGCGGGACACCCATATCAGATAACAGCCAGCATAGTCAAAGTAATTCAGATATGACGTCAGCTAGAGCACGGTACTCAGATTCAGTGCTGGAACGAGCAACAACTGTTTGCTTCTTGCTACGCCAATAGATAAGAGGATTTCCTGAGAAGAAGCAACAACTAATGGTAGAACGGCGATCTGTCGGGTCACTAACCCAATCAACATCAGAGTAGCCGGATAACACCAATGATGAGTGAGCAAAAAAATGTAGACTATGAAAAAGAGTGTCTTTAATATATTTAAGTATTCGAAGAACAACAGAAAAATGTGATGATCGTGGGGCAGACATAAACTGACTGACTAAGTGAACAACATATGAGATATCAGGACGGGTAACAGTGAGATATATAGGACCTCCCACAAGTTGTCGATATAGAGTATGATCATCAAGAGGAGTTCCATCGAGGGGAGTAAGTTTACAATTCAGTTCCAGGGGGTTTGATATAGTTTTACTATCAGTAATGCCCGCTCGAGACAGTAAATCAGATGCATACTTAGCTTGAGAAATGTAATAACCTTTAGAATTTTGAGAAACTTCAAGTCCCAAAAAATAACTGAGATTGCTTAGGTCCTTCATTTCAAAGCATTGATTGAGAAAATGTTGTACTTCGAAGATACCAGATATGTCATCACCCGTTATTATCATATCATCAACATAAAGTAGCAGAAGTCATGATCAGTTCGTCGAACGAACAATGCTGAATCATGTGGGCTGGAGATAAAACCAAATTGAGCAAGAGTAGAGCTAAATTTGGCAAACCAGGCTCGAGGAGCTTGTTTCAATCCATACAAGGCTCTTCGGAGCTTGCAGACTTTATGGGGAGCATGATAAACGGAAGGAGGATGCATATACACTTCTTCGGACAAATCCCTATGGAGGAAAATATTTTTGACATCCATTTGATGAAGCTTCCATTTGTGAACTGCACCAATAGCTAATAGGCTACGGACTGATGTTAGTCGAGCAAACGGAGCAAAGGTTTCTTCATAATCTATCCCATATTCTTGAGTGTAACCTTTGGCTATTAAGGCGAACTTTGTATCTCTCAACGGTCCCATCAGAGCGAGTCTTGATTTTAAAAATCCATTTACAACCAATAGGCGACTTATGAGGAGGAAGATCGACTAAGTCCCAAGTATGAGTTTTCTCCAAGGCCTGAAGTTTTTTCATCATAGCTTGCTGCCAAAGAGGGTAGTATTTGTCTCACGATAAGAGTGCGGCTCATGAATGGTTGCAATAGCAGAGTAACAATGAAAATCAGTAAGTGATCGAGGAGTTTCTCTTACCCGGGTAGAACGACGAAGAGTTATGTCAAGGGTAGGTGGAGGTGTAGGTGCAGGATCAACAGCTGGAGTAGAGTCAGTAGGAGCAGGTGTGGAAGGTCTAGTATTGAGCGTATCAGAATTCACTGTTTCAGGGTTTGGAAATAACTCGATTGAGGAGTCAGTGCGACACATGGAGTCAATATTGACAGTGGTGAAATTTGAAAAGGGATGAGAACATGATATTTTCCCAGAAAGTAACATGTTGTGATATGCGAAGTTTATTTGCAATAGGATCCCAACAACGATACCCTTTGTGTTCAATTCCATACCCAAGGAAACAACAATCGCGCACGTGGTTCTAATTTTGTACGTTCATGGGATTGTAAAAGAACAAACGAGGTACATCTAAATGGTTTAAGTAGGGACTAGTCAGGAGGCTTTCCAAACAATTTTTCAAAAGGGGATAAATTTTGGAGAACTAAGGTGAGGACTCGATTAATGCTGTAGACTGCATTAAGAGCTGCTTCATCGCAAAATTTTTCTGGACAAGAGGCAGAGAGAAGAAGGGCACGAACAAAATCAAGAATATGATGATGTTTTCGTTCAGCTCATCCGTTTTGTTGAGAAGTGTGAGGACAAGAGTGTTGAACTAAGATACCTTGTTGACTGAGAAATTAGAGTAAAGAAGAATCTCGATATTCCATAACCTTGTCCGTCTGAAGAATTTTAATAGTAGAAGAGAATTGAGTTTTGATCATGTTAGCAAACGAAGCGTAGATTTTTGGTAATTCAGATCGATTTTTCAAAAAATAAATTCATGTAAAGCGAGAATAATCACCAATAAATAATATAAAATAACGAAAACCATTTATAGAAGGAATAGGGGCAAGACCCCAGATGTCCAAATGAATTAAGCCAAAAGAACTCTCTGAAATTGAATTACTAAGATTAAACGACAACGCTGGTTGCTTTGCTAGTTGACAATGCAAACAATTAAATGACTCAGACTTTGTGGTTCCTAACAAACCACGTGAAATTAAATGTTGAATTTTACTAGCTGAGGCATGACTAAGACGAAGATGTCATTGACGAATAGAAGAGTTACTAGTGGTAGCATCAGACATAAATTTTTGGGAAAGATTCAGAGAGACAATCTCAAATAATCGACCAACCCTGCGACCCGTCCCAAGAATCTGTCCCGTTTTTGGATCCTGTACCTGGCAAGATGAAGGAGAAAAATTCACAGTTAGTCCTTGTTCACATAACTGACCAACAAAGATAAGGTTGAGGGACAAGTTAGGGATACAGTAGGTTTCAGGAAGACTAAGATCAGAGGTAGATGCATGACCAGTGTGAGTGATATTCATTTTGCCGCCATTGACAGTGTGGATTGGTGGCAAAAAGGAAATTTGTGATTTGGTGGATAATAATTTTACATCGTTAGTCATATGATTACAACAGGCAGAGTCAAAAAGCCAATGAGATTACCCGGAGTGGCAGACATGGCCGTAGATGAATTGGAAGAGATAACCTGTTTGAATAGTGCTTTTATATCACTCATAGTGATAGGAGTAGGACTGTCAGTGGTAGCAGCAGAGACGGAAGTAACACTAGGCTTCGAGACGGTCTTGGGTTTCGTGACCCCATCTTTTGGTCGTGGAGGGCGAGTCGGGCAATTCTCGAGAATATGTCCATGAGTGACAATATTTGCATTTGACAGTCGGACAATTAGCAAAACCATGACCAGTTTGTTTGCAACTCTTACATATGTTGGTGCCAGATTTCTGATATGAGGGACGGGTAGTTGCGAGTGCAATTTCATAATTTGAGTTCTTGTCAAGATTGAGGCGAGTTTCTTCGAAAATGATTTATTGTACCGCCATATCCAATGTGAGAAGAGGATNTCAATCCATACAAGGCTCTTCGGAGCTTGCAGACTTTATGGGGAGCATGATAAACGGAAGGAGGA
Source organism: Phalaenopsis aphrodite (assembly GCA_003013225.1). Classification (NCBI taxonomy): domain Eukaryota; kingdom Viridiplantae; phylum Streptophyta; class Magnoliopsida; order Asparagales; family Orchidaceae; genus Phalaenopsis; species Phalaenopsis aphrodite. The sequence continues at coordinate 556,091 of NEWO01000150.1, read as the reverse complement.
TGCATATACACTTCTTCGGACAAATCCCTACGGAGGAAAGTATTTTTGACATCCATTTGATGAAGCTTCCATTTGTGAACTGCAACAATAGCTAATAGGCTACAGACTGATGTTAGTCGAGCAAACGGAGCAAAGATTTCTTCATAATCTATCCCATATTCTTGAGTGTAACCTTTGGCTACTAGGCGAGCTTTGTATCTCTCAACGGTTCCATTAGAGCGAGTCTTGATTTTAAAAATCCATTTACAACCAATAGGCGACTTATGAGGAGGAAGATCGACTAAGTCCCAAGTATTAGTTTTCTCCAAGGCCTGAAGTTTTTCCATCATAGCTTGCTGCCAAAGAGGGTCAGTATTTGTCTCACGATAAGTGTCAGCTCATGAATGGTTGCAATAGCAGAGTAACAATGGAAATCAGTAAGTGATTGAGGAGTTTCTCTTGCCCGGGTAGAACGACGAAGAGTGGTGTCAAGGGTAGGTGGAGGTGTAGGTGCAAGATTAGCAGCTGGAGCAGAGTCAGTAGGAGCAGGTGTGGAAGGTCTAGTATTGAGCGTATCAGAATTCACTGTGTCAGGGTTTGGAAATAACTCGATTGAGGAGTCAGTGCGAAACATGGAGTCAATATTGACAGAGTAGTGAAATTTGAAAAGGGATGAAAACATGATATTTTCCCAGAAAGTAACATGTCGTGATATGCGAAGTTTATTTCCAATAGGATCCCAACAACGATACCCTTTGCGTTCAATTCCATACCCAAGGAAACAACATAAACGCTCACGTGGTTCTAATTTTGTACGTTCATGGGATTGTAAAAGAACAAAAGAGGTACATCTAAATGGTTTAAGTAGGGAATAGTCAGGAGGCTTTCCAAACAATTTTTCAAAAGGGGATAAATTTTGGAGAACTAAGGTGGGACTCGATTAATGCTGTAGACTGCATTAAGAACTGTTTCATCATAAAATTTTTCTGGACAAGAGGCAGAGAGAAGAAGGGCACGAACAGAATCAAGGATATGACGATGTTTTCGTTCAGCTCATCCGTTTTATTGTGAAGTGTGAGGATAAGAGCGTTGAACTAAGGTACCTTGTTGACTGATAAATTAGAGTAAAGAAGAATCTCGATATTCCATAACATTGTCCGTTTGAAGAATTTTAATAGTAGAAGAGAATTGAGTTTTGATCATGTTAGCAAACGAAGCGTAGATTTTTGGTAATTCATATCGATTTTTCAAAAAATAAATCCATATAAAGCGAGAATAATCACCAATAAATAATACAAAATAACGAAAACCATTTATAGAAGGAATAGGGGCAAGACCCCAGATGTCCGAATGAATTAAGCCAAAAGGACTCTCTGAAATTGAATTACTAAGATTAAACGACAACGCTGGTTGCTTTGCTAGTTGACAATGTAAACAATTAAATGACTCAAACTTTGTAGTTCCTAACAAACCACGTGAAATTAAATGTTGAATGTTACTGGCTGAGGTATGACTAAGACGAAGATGTCATTGATGAATAGAAGAGTTACTAGTGGTAGCATCGGACATAAATTTTTGGGGAAGATGCAGAGAGACAATCTCATATAATTGACCAACCCTGCGACCCGTCCCAAGAATCTGTCCTGTTTTTGGATCATGTACCTGACAAGATGAAGGAGAAAATTCACAGTTAGTCCTTGTTCAAATAACTGACCAACAAAGATAAGGTTGAGGGACAAGTTAGGGATACAGTAGGTTTCAGGAAGACTAAGATCAGAGGTAGATGCATGGCCAGTGTAAGTGATATTTATTTTGCCGCCATTGACAGTGTGGATTGGTGGCAAAAAGGAAATTGGTGATTTGGTGGATAATAATTTTACATCGTTAGTCATATGATTACAACAGGCAGAGTCAAAAAGCCAATGGGGATTACTCGGAGTGGCAGACATAGCCGTAGATGAATTGGAAGAGATAACCTGTTTGAATAGTGCTTCTATATCACTCATAGTGATAGGAGCAAGACTGTCAGTAGTAGCAACAGAGACGGAAGTAACACTAGGCTTTGAGACGGTCTTGGGTTTAGTGACCCCACCTTTTGGTCGTGGAGGGCGAGTCAAGCAATTCTCGAGAATATGTCCATGAGTATGACAATATCTGCATTCGACAGTCAGACAATTAGCAAAACCATGACCAGTTTGTTTGCAATTCTTACATATGTTGGTGCCAGATTTCTGATATGAGGGACGGGTAGTTGCGAGTGCAATTTCAAAATTTGAGTTCTTGTCAAGATTGAGGCGAGTTTCTTCGAAAATGATTTCTCGTACCGCCATATCCAATGTGAGAAGAGGATGACGATGCAGAAGAGAGGCTC
>NEWO01000150.1:533061-549562 GCA_003013225.1 Phalaenopsis aphrodite | reverse complement strand
AGATGCTTTAGTGTGGTATTTTTCATGAGATTCTTATTTACATAAAAATACTACCATAAAAGCATCAATTTTGTGAAGTTTTAATAATTCAAGTATTCATTCTATAATCTTAAAAAAGTTTACATAGTACATCAAGATACATAAATGAATTTAAAAGTATATACTATAATATTATTATGAAATAAAGAGAAAAAATTACTCTTTTTTGATGCTAAATATGAGCATGTTTTATTTGTTTCCTTTGTTTTCTTAACTCATGACATGAGGGTGATAACATTATATTTTGGCATTAATGAACCACCATCTTCTATCCTAAGATCATGGATTATAAAAATGAAAAAAAAAAAGGTGAATTTACATACATGCCACTCATTTCTTATTTATGTTCATATCTAACACCTGAACATTCATATTTACATGTACACCACTCAAATCTTTTGCATCAAATGATAAATACCGTCATCACTATGTTCTTAAAGTGAAACACGTAGTTTAATTCATAGGTTTATGATACCAAGGTGTTACAAATGGAAATAGCAAACTTTGGGTGTTAAATATGTAAATACATAATAATTGTGTTATATATGCAAGTTTCTCAATCTTATTTGCTCTGTGATATGCAGGAGATGTAACATCTTTAGCCACAATTCCTTCTGAAATGGAAGTTGAAGCCCATTTCATTGCTAAGGAAGATGGTGTCATTGCTGGGATTGCCCTTGCTGAGATGATTTTTGATCAGCTGGATCCTTCATTAAAGGTGGGATTTAACTTCTTCATAAAGATATTGTTATTTTTCTTTCATCTATATTACTAATAAATTTAATGAATTTATTTTTGCAGGTTGAGTGGTCTGTGAGAGATGGAAATTACATTAGGAAAGGCATGCAATTTGGAAAAGTATATGGTAAATTTCATACAGTGTTTTGAATATTTACATTCTGTGTAGTGAGGCTATTTAGCTGGCGTGTTTGGGGTAATTTTTAGCTTGTTTCTTGAGGCATTTACATACAGACTACCCAATTCTTATATATTTACATATCTAACACCAAAAATTTACTTTCTATATTTATACCACCAAAAGCTTTCATATCACATTAAAAATACCACCATCTTAACTTTTAAAAAGTGAAATACATCTTTTCATGCTTGGGTAAGGTGGCATGTGTGTAAAAATTGAAGTTCAGGTGATATATATGCAAATACATGAGAATTGAGTGGCATATATGTAAATATTTCTTGTTTTTTTTGTGGCTCAGAGGTCATGGGTTTGAGTCGCGGCAAGTTTTTTTTGCAATTTAGAGATATAATTACATTAGGAGCTTTATGTACCAACTATTTGTATGCTTTTTATTAATTGGTGTTATTTAGAAATCCCTTAACTAAGTTTTTTATGTTTTGAATGAATTTTTTCATGTAAAGGATGTGCAAACAGTATTGTTGTAGCCGAAAGGGTTGCACTGAACTTCATGCAGAGAATGAGTGGAATAGCGACTTTCACTAAGGTGCGATTCATCATTCATTCATTTTTTTAGTTAATCTTTTATTGTGGAGCCTTTCCTTAAAATGTTTGGTTTTAGCGAAATCAACCTTTAAAATCTTTGGAGCAGATACCAGCTTATCGTCCTGGATATCTTTTTCTGAAACTTCATGTTTATGCTTCCCTGCTTAATGTTGTATAAACCTTAAAATATGAAACAATCACTACTAGAGAACATCTGCTTTAATTTTTAGGGGCATTTACAAAGCCCATTATTCTTATATATTTACATATCTCACTCTTAAACTTTCACATTTACATACATAACACTTTGGTGCCTTAAACCTATATATGAAAAGATACATTTCCCTATTCAAAGTGATAATAGTGATACTTTTGATGTGATATTAAAGATTTGAGTGGTATGTGTGTATGTATGAAAGTTTAGATGTGAGGATGTAAATATATAAGAATTGTGTGCTATTTATGTAATTGCTCCTAAATTATTTAATAAAAATATGAATTATTGCAATTTATGAAGTGAACTTTGTCTTTGATTCTCTGTCTTGTGGCGGTACTATTCGCTCTCAAATTCTCCCTTCCCTGTCTAACTTATCACTTTGTTTCATTTAGTCCATGGCTGATGCCGCATATCCCGCAATGATTTTAGAGACGAGAAAAACAGCACCGGGTCTACGCTTGGTCGATAAGTGGGCGGTCTTAACGAGTTCTCATCCTCGTGAAACTTTAATATCTTGGGAAATTTATATACCACACAATTCTCATGTATTTACATTTCTAACTCCCAAAATTTGATATTTACGTTTATAAAACAGATCTATGCATGAAAATGTGTATTCCAATTTTGAAAAGGTAGTGATGGTATTTTTAATGTGATACTAAAAAATTTTGTGGTATACATGTAAATATGAATGTTTAGGTGTTAGATATGTAAATACATAAGAATTGTGTGGTTTGTATGTAAATACCCCTAATAGCTTTGCTTGTTTTGCCTTGCTCACCAAGCTATGTGACGATAGGTGCTAATTGGGGGAGGAAAGAATCATCGAATGGGCCTGTTTGACATGGTGATGATAAAAGATAACCATATATCGATCGCCGGTGGTGTCGTAAATGCTTTGAAATCAGTCGATTCGTTCTTGAAAAAAAAGAATCTTAAGATTCCTGTCGAGGTATATTTTCGGAAAACAAATTTTGGGCGCTGCATATACTTTAGGAAGATTTGCATACATACCATTCATTTCTTATGTATTTACATATCTAATGCTTAAACTTCAATGCTTACATATATGGCACGTTATCTGTGCATTAAAATTAGTATTTTACTTTCTTAAATTTAAAACGATGGTACTTTTTATGTGATATAAAAGGTTCCGATGGTATAGATATAAAAGGTAAAATTTGGTTGTTTGATATCTAAATGCACAGGAATTGGGTGGTATGCATGTAAATGCTACAATTTCTTAATATATTTGCCATAGTGGTTGGTTGCTTTATCTCCAACCGCAAAGATGTTGAGTTCAAGGCCTAGTACATACGGATTAGTGTGTGAATAAAAAAAAAAAAAAAAAAGAACATTCTTAATATATTTATTCATGTTATCTTAACATTTCAGCATTTTGTCATGGGGTTTCTTTTTTGTGCCTTTATACTCCTATCTATATATATTTTAGGAGCATTTACAAGTGTTTCACCCATTTCCTATGTATTTACATGTCTAACACAAACTTTGCTTTTTTACCTTTATCCACCCAAATCTTTCGTATCACAAAAAAACTTTAGCTTTTTTTACTTAAAAAGAATGAAATGCGCATTTTCATGCATGATAGGTTGGCATATGTAAAATTGAAGTTTAGGTGCCAGAGATATAGATACATAGGAGTTGAGGGGTAATGTATGTTAAATCTTCCATATTTTTATTGATAACAGTAGGTTTTCTAATTTTTTGTACTCAAATGGTGCATTTTTGCTATGTGAAGGATTATTTTCTCTCTCTGAATTTTCATTACTTAGATTGAGACAAGGACATTAGAGGAAGTGAAGGATGTTCTAAACTACGCGAGCAAAACTGTGTGTTCCTTAACTCGAATAATGCTTGACAACATGGTGATTCCACTGCCAAATGGGGATGTTGATGTAACAATGCTTAAAGAAGCTGTGGAAATGATTGATGGAAGATTTGAGACCGAGGTATTTAGCATTGCTTTGGGTGATTTTTTCTCTATTTATAGTTGAGAAAAGTGTCAAAATAGTTCCCTGATTATTGGCACGGGTCATTTTAGTTCCAGAGTTTATACAAATGACAATTTAGTCCCAAAACTCTTTTAGTATGGGCTGAAATGGTCTACAAGAAAGAATAGACCGTTTCACCCCAATTTAAAGAGTGTAGGTGCTAATTTGATGTTGTTTTAGACTCTCGGACTACCCTGAGACGATAATATATGAGAACATGCAAATTTTTGTGCTATGAATTTATTCATTTTCATTCCAGCGGCTGAAAATTACTTCATCCACCTGTTATTTAACAATAGGATTTTTCTTGAAATGTTTTTAAAAATAAGTTGTTCTTTACAGTCATGGTGAACATCAAAGATGAATTTAGGGGTTTTTTTGTATGTTTTTGAAGACTGCAGTCCTTTTTTCTTTTACTAGGAAAGTTATTTTGCGATGTAAATGTTAAAAAATGATGGATTCATAACTACTAAATAAACTAATAAAAAGATTTAGTATTCCATTCATTAATGATCATTAAAATTAGAACTTTTAGAAGTTGGATGGTCTCTAACCAAAATATAAAAAATGTATAAAATTTAGGGGCATTTTACATGCATGCCCACACAAATCTTATATATTTATATATCTCACACCTAAACTTTCATATATACATACATTTCTTTCTTTAGGTGTTTGATATGTAAATACAAAAGAATTGTGGTATGTTTGTAAAATTCCCTAAAATTTATCAATAAAAAGAAGGCATTGTTTTTCTAAACCAAAATTTCCTTATTATAACAATGGGCCCACTCACTTGTTTTGATGTTTTTATGAGTGCTGAAATTTAACCATCTTTGAATTTCAACAAATGATTGCAGGCTTCTGGAAATGTTACGCTTGAAACCGTGAAGAAAATAGGAGAAACTGGTGTCACCTACATTTCTAGGTATGCCTCTCAAACCACTTGGCGTCCATTTACATACATACCACCACCTAATGCCTATGCATTTACATATCTAACACCTAAACTTTTTACATTTATACCACCCAAAGCTTTCATTTCACATAAAAAATACCACCATTTTTCCATTTTTTCTTTTAAAAAGTGAAATACACTTTTTCATGCTTAGGTAAAGTGGCATGTATATAAGGATTGAAGCATAGGTGCTAGATATGTAAATACATAAGAATTAGTGTGTGTGAAACTTCCTTTTTTCTTTTTCCCATTGACTATATACACAACCATTATACCACCATGCTTCTATTTGGCATCCAAAGAATTGGCTTGAACCTACTCTTGGTTTCCTTCCACAATTTGGTTAGATTTTGGCATCATGACGACGTGTTTGTGGTGTAAAAATTGGAGGAATGGTAAAATCTCTTTGAGTTGAATCAATGATTGAATTATCGTACATGTATTTTGTACATCATTATACCATCGATGATACAAAAATATGAACCACTATTCATAGATCTTCTCGTGCTAATTTCAATAACGATGGCATAAGCACTTTATGCTCCGATCACTCTATTTATATCAAGCCGGACTCATTTTCACAAAGCCTAGTTGAGTGAAAACATATTATGAATGGAAGAGGAGGAAGAAGATGAATATAAAGATTAAAAGGTGGCCAAAAGAGGGGATGTTGTGCCTATCAAAAGTAGAGTATGGATATGATTAAACACCACTTTTTGAAGGAGAGGCGAAATTAGAATCGAAAGCTTATGATGGAATGATTAATGCATATTGCATTCACAATTGGTTTGACCAATTAAAGACTAACTTTTCTAATTATGATTAATCCATTATGAAGTTTTATTTCTTATTAGAAAGTTGCTTCTCATGAACTCATATGGTGAAACTCTTATGCAAAGAGCCATAAAATTATAAGAGGATTGGTTCAAATGTCCTTTGAAGAGTTAGTTATACCAAATTAGTCATGAAGATGAGAAGTGTGTTATATGGAAACATTTGAAAATATGAATGAAAGCAATAGTCAAGCGGGAGGATCCTCAGCAAAAAATGCGAAGACTAGCTAGGCATTTTTAGATGAAAGAAAGGGAAATTTACGTACATGCCCTACAATTCTTATGTATTTACATATCTAACTCATAAACTTCCATATTTACATGCATAACACTTCGGTGTGATAAACTTATGCATAAAAAGGTGTGTTTCACTTTTAAAAACTTTCATATTTACAAGCACGCTCAACTTTGGAGTTTCTAATAAAATTTCACCGTAGCACAAAAAAAAGTCTCTATGATAAATTGTTCTGTTTCATTCTACTTAAGGGGTTTTCACACTAACAGTCATGATCTTGAATTTTTTTCAACTGAACATGTGTTTTCTTTCCTTTTTTTTTTTAAAAAAAATTACCCTATAGCTCTATTTCTAAAACGGCTTTTCTGCAAATTTTACATGGGGAAGTTGTATGAAAAAATATTACAGTAGGAGTCCTGATATATAACTGCATCAGGTCTCCAATAAAAGTGCGCCACGTCACGTGACAGACCCACTAAATAAAAGAAATTCTATACTTTAATGTATATAGTCTGCCTCTTCGAGACACGTGGCGTACTTTTATTGGAGGACTTTTGATGTAATATTTTTCCCAGTTACATATACCACAAAATTCTTATGCAATTTAAATATCTAATACCTAAACTTTCATATTCATATCCATAGCACTCAATTCTTTAACATCTTGTAAAAAATAGTTCTTAAAAGTGAAATATTCCTTTTTATGCATCTGTTTACAACACCAAAAATGATATATTTGTAAATATCAAACTTTGGATGTTAGATATGTAAATCCATAAGAATTGTGTGATATGCATGTAAATTTCCCATTTAAAATTTGATCGCATTTGATGGGGATCAAATCCAAGCTAAATGAACTGAAACATCTGATTTGTTAATGCAGACTTTATAGCTTTTATGAAAGTTCGAAATTTTAAAAGATTTGTGAGTCATCTGTCAAACTGAATGATTAATTTCCAAATGAAGATTTTCATACAGACCACTTAATCCCTATGTATTTACGGATCTAACACCTGAAGTTTAATTTTTACATATATATATGTAACCTTACCTATGCATGAGACTGTCCATTTGACTCTTTAAAAATTAAATAGTGGTATTTTTGTATGTGATATAAAATAATCGGGTGATCTAAATGTGAAAAAAATAAAATGTAGGTGTAAAATATATAAATACATAGGAAGTGGGTGGTATGCATGTAAATGCCTCATTTTGATAATATGCAATTATGGTGCATCTTATGCTTCTCTTGCAGTGGGGCATTGACACATTCAGTAAAGGCTCTTGATATTTCTCTCAAGATTGATACTGATCTCGCCCTTCGAGTGGCAAGGCGCACAAATCGAGCTTAATCTTCTTCGCAGGCAATTATGACTCAACCCTTCCATTTCTTTCAAGCAATATTTTCTTTTAGGAAATTTACATATCACACAGTTTTATATTTGTCCAAGAATCACACCTAAGGAACATAATATGAGAAGGAGAGAGAGACGTATAAAGATATTTGAGGAATCAGGTGTTTTTGTATATGATTTCAAGAACCTCTTTTACGTCTAACACTTCTCTATTTTATAGAGGGTTATTAATAGTTTGAAATGATAAGTACATCCCTGATTGCCTTTTAATCTCTCAATCCTCAATTGATTGACTTTATGTCGTGAGGTCGTTGAATATCTGACAGATCGTCTTCTTGTTTGCCGGCCTTTACTTGAATGGTCTCTGAGTACGTCAATTTCTGATTCGGCCGGTCTTTGGATCAATTTACCCTTGTTTCTCTACTTGATCAATATTTGATCCGTCTCTCGATATTTTTGTTTATTCTCATATATAGCTCTACCTAGTGACACGTGCTCCGCTCTGAATCATTAGATTTGAAAATTTTAATTAATGATATTTTGATTTTATAATGTTAAATTCTTAAGAAAATGTGAATATGAATGTTATTTCAATTTTGACGTGATATTAAAAATTTGAGTGATATGCATGTAAATATGAATTTTTGAATTAGTAGAATTTTCATAAATTGATACTCTTATGGTAGTGTTTTTAATGAATGGGGTGATGCTGGCGTTTAAAAATTATTGTTGTGGTGTAGATTTGCAAAAAAAAAAAAAAAATGTTATATATGTAAATTTCCACCTCTTTAAATGTTTTTTTGTATCATTTGGTTTTTTTTTGCTTTTACAATATGGATGCCTGAAAACCTGACTGGAATTTTAGTAACATGAAAAAAAAAGGGATCCTTATATATGGACGTCCTTAAATAATGTTATTTACCTATAAGAGTTTCAAAATATTAAATTTATGCCTAGAGATCACTATCACAACAACTTTTCCATCTTCTCGTCCGCCTAGGCTTCTATGGTGGATTTGATAGGAAAGGCAGTAAGGGTTTCTAGTTATGCAGTGGTTGGCCTCGATGACGGAGATGGATGTTCGAGTTGAGGAGAGGGGCAAGAATGGCGGCAACAATGCGCTAGTTATGGCTGAGTTGAACAATGTAGGTGTTGAGGACTTTGATGGCGTTGAGCTAGTAAGGGTTTAGGAGTTCCCGGATGAGACCCGCAATCTTGCAACCATTGATGGTGCCGTAGTAGCGCTAGAGGCCAATGATGTTGATGATGAGGTTGAGTTCCGTTGGAGATGTCGGCGGCTGTCTGTCAAGGGAGAGAAGGAGGCCTCAGCCAGAGAGGAGGGATGGGGGTGGAAGAGGAGGACGATAGAGGCATGGGCGGATGGGAAGATGGGAATGGTGTGGTAACAGTGACTTCTCATAAATTTTAATCTTTTGAAGTTGTTATAGGTAAATAACATTATTTAAGAGCCACCGTATCTTATAGAACCGTCTAATAAAATTACAGCTTTAGTTTAGTTGAACTAACCAGGTTTCAAATTGATGTTTTATCTATCAATTGAAGTTAATGGCGAAGTTAGTTATGACATATAATATATAGTTATATCTGTTTATTTTTAATCAAAATGTATTCCATATGTTTTTAATTTATCTTTTGAAAGTATAATAGAGGCATTTACTATATCTGATGTATTTATATATCTAACGCCTAATTTTTAATATTTATTTTCTTAACACTAGTTTTTTTTTAAAAAATATACATCATTTTAATTAGTTAAATATTGTTAATGGATAAGTTAATATCAAGGTGTTATAAATATAAGGGGTATCCATATGCATGGAACATAAATTTATGTATTTTTATACCAAACGCTTAAACTTTTATATTTACACTGGTCGCTTCAAATTTTAATATCACATCAAAAAAGAATATTATTATTATAGTTAAAAAAAATTGAATACATATTTTTCATGTATAGGCTTAAAACACTAGATGTTAAGTATATAAATATGAATGTATAGATATACATAAGAATTGTGTACAACATGTAAATTTTTGAGAAAATATTATATATGTAAGTATAAGAATTGCGTAATATATCTCTTTTTTATAAATAATAGTTTGAGTCATTTACATACACATCATGCAATTACTATATATTAAGAATTTACCCATCGGGTGTTCAAGAGGATAGAAATTGCCATAAATTAAGTTCTCAAGGGTATTACCGCCAAATCGTTCTAACGTCCATAGATAATGTTCATCTATAAATAGTCAAACCCGCGCACACTCCATCAGTTGCTCATTTTCCCATGTCGGAGAGCAATAGCATTCAATTCTCAATCCTTAGCTAGCCCTAGTCCTCTCTCTCTCTCTCCCCAAAGCCTAGCTATCTTTCTCTCTCTTCTGAAAACCTTAGTAACTGTGGTTGTATGGATGGTCATCAATGGCGTCGGAGCCGCAGGGCCAGGAGCATTCAATTCTTACGCAAAGCCAGCATTAACTCTTTCCCAGCAGGTTTACGTGAGAATCTCAAAAATCCCTCTTTATTTCTTCCATTTAAAGCTTCTTGTACTTTTTTCACATTTATTAGTGGAAAAGGAGGTAGTAGGAGAGAGAGGGAGAGGGAAACCGATCACGTTTTTCGATTCGGTTCTCAATTTCCCTTCCTGGTTTTTTCTGATGCATTGCAGGTGAAAACAGGGGCACTTGTAATTAACTAGCTATAAAGATCTGCGGGTTATTCGCTTCCGACTTCTTTACTCGGAGGGAAATGGGGAGAGCTCCTTGCTGCGCGAAGCAGGGGTTGAAGAAGGGGCCATGGACGCCGGAGGAGGATAAGATCCTCGTTGATTACATTCAATCCAATGGCCATGGTAGCTGGTGCTCACTTCCTAAGCTCGCAGGTTTCCATTTCCCCCACATCTTCCAAACCCTAACCCCCAACCTCCGTTCTTTCTCCATCTTCCCTCGAGATCAACTCTTTCGATCCATTTTCGCTTTGGAAAAGACAAAATAGTTTGTTATTTTTCAAAAAATTACGTTCGTGCCACTGACAGTAGTCTATATCTGCGTTCAGCTCGATCTGAGCCGTTCATTACGAAACCTACGGCGGTGATTCTAACAGAAGTTTATAGAATTCCATTGCAGGGCTGCGGCGGTGCGGGAAAAGCTGTAGGCTTCGGTGGACCAATTACCTGAGGCCCGATATCAAGCGCGGGCCATTCACCTCCGAAGAACAGAAATCAATCATACAGTTGCACGGGATCGTCGGCAATAAGTAACGCATCACAACCGTCCATTTCTTTCTTTTGATTACAATTTAATTATTTGTTCCGTCTTTTTCATTACTACATGCACCCTCACTTTCTCATTAATTGCATATCCAGCAGTTTTGTCATTAATCACTTGTCATTAAGCCAATTCCTAATATCGGGCATAATTATTGCTGTTTTTTAGCTTTTGCCACCTTCTTTCCTCTTTAAATTTTGTTTTTGAAGTGGAGATTTGATGCATATAAAAGGGCACATCTTATATCTTCCAACGCATTTAATTTAGAATTAGAAGATTTACATACATGCCACACAACTTTTTCATATTTATATTTATAATATTTTGGTGTGTTAAAAAAAAAGGGCAATTAAACTTTTTTTTTAAATATATATTTTTATGTAGGTAAAAATGGTATTTTTAATGTGATATTAAAGATTCTAGTGTCATGCATGTTGCTATTGAAATTTGGGGGTTGGATATATAAATATATAAGAATTGTTTGGTTTTTATGTAAATGACCCAAAATTGGAAGATCTTTGTTAGAATGAAAATGCATCAAGTTAAATGAAATTGAACTCTTGTTTTTTTTAACATATTATTAGCATGATGATTAATTTAAAGGCCAATTTTGATTTATTTTCAAATAGATTGAGAAGGATCTATGTGCGAAAGCTTGGGTCACAATGATAGGAATACAAAATTGGAATTTTTACATACCAATCATCTAACAAGTTTAATATAACATTTTAATCATCCAAAACCTTCACTCAAAACTTCATGAGTGAGTTTTAGGAGGAGGGGTTGGTTGTAATGAAGAAGTGGTTAAAATGTTATATTTAAAATTTATGTGGCTAAAATATTACTTCAAATTGATGCATTTAGGTGTAACAATCAAATGAGAAATTGTTAAAAATGATAAAACATGGGTTGGTTTTTTTTGTTGTGAATTGTAATATTTTAGTGAGAATTAAAAATTTTGGATGAAGGAGGATGCTAGGTTTGTAAATAGGAATGCTTCCAGTGTTCTGTATGTAATTTTTTAATTGCTGTAACCTTTTTTTTTTTTATTTGAGCCATTTACATAAATACTACCCCATTCATATGTATTTGTATATCTAACATCAAAACTTTATTTTTTTTACTTTTATACATCCATCATTAAATTTTTTTTTTCAAGTGAACTACAATTTTTACATGTATATTTTAGGTATTAGATATGTAAATACATAGGAGTTGAGTGGTATGCATGTAAATGTCCCCGTTTATTTTTTTGAAATATATTATGAGTCCAATCATGTCTAGCACAACCAGAAACCGCTTTGCATGATAATGAAGTCGGATTTAATACGGATCAAAACTAATAAATCTGTCGTTTTGTCCATAACTCCATCTCCACTAATAAATAGCAACCAAACAAAAACAATCCATTTTTTGCTATGTTTTCTCATGTCGCCCCATTCCTACATGATTGATTGCATTTTTTTTTCTCATATTGATTGCATTCATATTTTTGTAATATATTTCTTATATTTAAATTTATATCTATACTATTTTTTATATAAAAATCAATTTATGCACGGAAGTAGATTTGTTTTAAAAGTTAAAATGATAATATTTTCATGTAATGTCAAATATGTAAATAGATAAGAATTGGGTGGGTATGTATGAAAATGCCTTTTTTCCATTTAGAGTTTTCATCCAACTAGTCAACATTTTAAATTCATAACTTTAATAGCAAGTGAAAAATTTTTCACTAAATATAGTTTTTTTAAAGACTGTAACTTTGACTTGTGTGCGTTAAAAAAAGAGCAGATTTGAATTCATGTCAAAATTCCTGAATTCAGAAACTGCAACACACATCTCTTGCATTTATTACCATCTTCTGTGTTTCTTTTTCTTTTTGTTGTTTTCCTTCGTGACGCGTCCTCGCCATTTAATGCGGCAACATGCATTATAAGCCCTCCACTCCTCTCTCTCTCTCTCTCCCTATCTCTCTGAAACTCCATTGTCGTCTTCGCAAGGGTCCCATCTTTCTCTCTCCTCATTAACTCTCCTCCCATCCCATCCCCCATTTATTGGTTCGATTTGTCCACCTCCTTCACTGAATCCAGTAATTGAATAAGCAGGTGGTCCACCATTGCTGCTCAGCTCCCCGGCCGGACTGATAACGAGATCAAGAACTACTGGAACACTCACCTGAAGAAACGCCTTCTCCGAATGGGGATTAACCCCGACACCTACGCCCCCTCCTCCCCTTCCTCCGCCTCCACAGCCGCCGGTGCTGCTTTCCCGGCCACCCGCCACATGGCCCAATGGGAAAGCGCCCGCCTTGAGGCCGAAGCCCGCCTCTCCCGCGAATCGCTCCTCTTCTCCTCCGCATCCTCCGCCGCCGCCGGCGGAAACATTTCCACTACCGACTCCGAACCCCCCAACGACTCCCTCCCCACCGCCAAACCCCAATCTGACTTCTTCCTCCGCATCTGGAACTCCGAGATAGGTGACGCCTTCAGAAATCCGCAGAGGAATTTCCACGCGGAGGAGGCGACCACCACCGCCCCGACGACGGAGAGCAAGAGTTGCACGTCGGCTGGCGGGGAGGTTCCGTCAGGGCCTCCTGATTCTTCGAGCTCCAACGAAGTGGATGAAGCGTCCGACGAGACCTACCAGCTTTATCTGAACCTCACCGGCGACGAACTGGGGCTTTTTCACGGCCAAATGGGCGGCTTCTCCCTCTTCTCTGCTGATCTCAACGATGCCGTTTTCCTGGACACAGCATTCAAATGAGATTATATGATGCATGTTACTATTAATTATGAATATATAATTATTTTGATTAAATATAAGTATGTTAATCGTGCTGGTTTTGAACTGGTTTGGGGTGGGTTTTTCTTTTCTTCCCGAGCTTCCATTAATGGAATGGAATGGAAGCTTTTGTTTGATGTTTTGTCAAGTTGCAGGGAGGAATGGAGGGGTTTTTGGTGGGGGAAAGTTATTTCCATCTTTCCTCTTGTTGTATTTGCCTAGCTTCTATGCCTTGTTTAAATACTAGGCTGTTATTATTTTTTTTTTTGGTATTTTGTACTCCAAAAAATATATAATTTTTTTGGGGAAATTTAGATCTCATCCCTAAACTTTCAATTTTACATACACTCATATTGGTGCTTTTAAAATTATGCATGAAAAATAAGCATTGCTATGTGTGTAAGTATATGAAAGCTTAGGAATTAAATCTTCAGGCTATATAAATGCCACTAGATGAAATGATATTCTTTCCACAAAGGGCTGGCTATGATGGGGACACTTTGAAAAGGTAACTAAGATGTTGAGTGTAATTAATATGACAACAGAGATTGCTTGCTCATTAAATGTGCGAGCTCAGATACACAATGCATCAACAGCAGCTCAACGTCAATGGTAAATCCTACCAAAAGTAGACCCAACAGTTCAGTTTTCAGAAGAGGCTGTCATGCAATAAATCTGCTTTATAAGATACTTTATATGTGAGTTGGAACATAAGAGCACTAAACATGCTTGAGAATGACATCAAATAATAGGGTAGGAGTATTTACACGCATATCATCCAATTCCTATGTATTTATATATAAGGGCCTGTCTCGTAAAGGATTTAGAGCAGGATTTAAGTTGGATTTAATCTAAATCTTGTGAGATGGTGATTTTGGACAAAATAAGGCCTTTGATTTGATAAATTTGGATTTCACGAATCTTGGCCTTAAATACCCGATTTACTAAATCCCGTGAATTGGCGGATTTAGTGAATCTAGGATGGACGCTTCCCTGGTGAAGGTGGAAAAAAATAGGAGTTTCAGGTCACCATAAGCCGTGATCCTGTCATTGCGTTCCCAACTAGCTCAAATTGCAAGGGCACGGTAACAAAGGTGGTGGGTTTGGATGAAATCAGAGTGGGCGAGGCACATGTGAGGGTTTCGAGGAGGAGCAATGTAGGTGAGGCTTCGAAGAGAGAGGAGTATTGCCGACAAGTGTTTCTATTAATATTATTTAGGTTAATTATTTGAATCTAATTTTGTTTAATTTTATTAATTAAATTGATTAATAAATTATGAGATTAATTACACTTAGATATGCTTATTTATTATTTAATTCTTGATTAATAAAATAAATAAATAAAATTTATTTATTCATCCAATAAATTTATAAATACTTATTAATAAATATAATTACTAACTATTTATTTTTATTATAAATTAAATTTCTATTTAATATTTAATTTAATGAGTTTCGTAAATGCAAAATTATTAATTATCATATTTTAAAATAAAATATTGATTAAATTTAAGATACTAGTTTGACTATTTTTAAATGTTTTAAGAAATTGAATTTACATGATTTATTAAATTCTATTATGTTTTGTTCTTGAGGTCTAACAACCATATCACATAAATCCTGTCAGAAATTGCCAAATAATTTCATAGAATTTATTAAATTCATTCCTCATAGAGATTTAATCCTTACAGAATTTATTAAATCCCACTGACTTGAATCTCATCCATTGCGATAGAGCCCCTAATTCTTTCATAATGCATAAAAAATAATCACTATTTTAAATTTTAAAAAGTGAAATAATTTTTTTTTTAATGTGGCATATATGTAGTAGAGTAATTTACATACAATGACATAATTTTTATTTATTTATATATAAGAATGCTAACGATCCAATTTCAAGCCAAGTTAAGATTGAATCAAAATCGGCTCGAAGAAAAATTCGATCCAAAATTTTAGCTCGTAGCTCGGCTCATGTTTCTATTAAATTTCAATTCGAAAAAAATAGAATTAATGATCTTCGGACCTAAATTCAGGTTGAAAAAAATTCAATCCAAGATTTTGGCTTGTAGCTCAACTGATTTATTTCAATCCGGTCTCAATCCGAGCCAAAGTTCGAATCAATCTTCGAGCAATTAAACAATTTTCCAGCTAAATTCACAGCTCTATTTACATATCTAACACCCAAGTTTTAATATTTACACTTATAATCAATCATCTGGGTGTCCATAAACCAATGCATGAAAATGTTCGTTTCACTTTTAAAAGGTTGTAATGGTGGTACTTTTGATGCAATGTTGAGTGGCATGTATGTAAATATGAATGTTAGGTGTTACATATGTAAATACATAAGAATTATGTGGTATGCATGTAAATGCCCCTCTTAGATATGGATTCCACATAAGATAATAAATCCAAATGGACAAAAAAATTTGCACATCACCCCATTTAGTTGTATTTATTTACACCTCACCATCCTATAATTAAGAAATGTTACGTGCCACAATGAAAAAATAAAATATAAAACTATAGAAAAAGGGAAAAAATTTGCGTACGTTTGAGATGGGTACATAATAGGGTACACGGGGGTTATATGGAGATTACAAAAGGGTTATAACCCCGTTGTACCTCCCGTGTAACTCCCGTGTAACCCCGCTATAACCCGCGCTTTTATTTTATCCATTGGGATTACAAGGTTACAGCGGGGTTACACCGGAGTTACACGGGAGGTACAATGGGGTTATAACCTCCTTGTAATCTTCATATAACCCCGGTGTACCCTATTATGTACCCATTGTTGGCATCATTTTTTTTTTATTTTTGATGTCATGTGTGTCCAGGACGTCGATATTACTTAATGAGGGCGTCCATGTCGTTAACGATTCAAATACGGGCTAAAAATACACAAATTATCATTTCGAATACGTCATTGCAGTGAAATGAACTTCTCCCATAGGTAAATTCAGAAAAAATGAACGGAAACACCCATCTCTACGTACATTTGACGTACGCAAATTTTTTCCATAGAAAAAGGCCCTTAAACTCTCCTTGGTTTGTAATATGTCAATTATTCAACCACAAAGAACAAAGAGACTAAGAGGATGATTTTAAGGTGCATATACATAAATACCACCCAAAGCTTATGCAATTACATGTCCGACACCTAAATATTGCTTTCTTACATTTCTATCACCCAAATCTTTTATAAGATACCAAAAATACCACTATTATAACACATAGAACTTGAGTAGCATGTATTAAAAGGTGCAAATGAAGGAAGTAAGAGTCAAGTGCATTTTGCACTAAATTTTATAACGA
>NEWO01000150.1:471802-532996 GCA_003013225.1 Phalaenopsis aphrodite | reverse complement strand
AAGTGTTATATAAGTAAATACATAAAAATTGTGTGGTAATGTATGTAAATGCCCCAACTAAAATACATTAGTCAACTATTCTGCCGAATATCCATTACTTTCCACCGATATTCAAGAATAAAAGGTTACTATTTTAAACAGCTTCCATGGCAGCCCAAAAAGCATCATTTTACTCCAACATGCCTCATTAGTCTTGAATAAGCTTTAGGAATTCTTATTCTCTATTTGACAATTTTGAGTATTGCACAGGGTGCAAAACCTAATTTGCATAATTCTTTTTTGGATAACTTCACGGCAAGTTATAATCAATATACTTTAATTTACATATTTGCCTAAAAAAATATATGGATTTTTAACATGATTCTGAGTGATGCATCAATTAATGACTAACAGGTAAATTTTCTCCTATGCTATTCTTTGTACCTATGTGGACACACACATGAGTGGGCTATATTTTCATAAAGAGTTTGTTGTTGGCTTTTCAAATTGGAGATATTCATTTCATTCTATTTTTACTGTTAGTTTTTAGGATTTTGTTTATGATGATGGGTATTTAGTGGCTGATTTGCTTGGTTTATATTAATTCTCATTATGCATACTCCCAACATATGCATTCTATTTTCCATCCTATTCAATCTTGCAGAGAAATTGGAACATATGCATTGAGATTAGAAACTTGAAAATAAAAATCAACATTCTAAATTTATATTGGAGTAGATAGTTCTTTAAATAAAATGTAACGAAGTTATCAGTTGAGTTGTAAATTTTAATTTGTAATTCGTTGTGTAATTACAAGTTTTGAGCAATACTAATTTATGATTTTTTTTTGTTTATTTATTTATGTGTTATTATTTATAAAAAAAATGCATAAAATGAGCACGAGTCGAACAAGTTTGTTGAAGCTGAAATGAATCGAAAATGATTGAGAAACAAAAAAAATCAAACACAAAACAAAAATGAAAAAGCCAAACATGAACACAAATCAAGCTCTCTCAAACTCCATTATTTTTGCACCCCCTAAAAAGAGCAGAGAGAGCAGGATCTGAATAAGAGGTGATGAACATGAGGCACATCGTAAGTGTGCTCAGGAAGGAAACAAACGCAGGAATTCTACCTAGGAAGGTAGCAGAGAACATTTGAAATTGTGCAAATGAATATTGATTTGTTTTTTTTTTTATTGTGAGGTGAGGTGTAAGCCTTTAAACAGTGAATCTAAAAATTAAAATATTAAATTAATAAAAAAATATAAATAATAAGTAATACTTTAATAGAAGAGTAAGTTCAAAATGATTTTATTAAAAATCAATATATGATCGTAAAAAGTCATAGAAGCATTAACTCTAAGACAAACTATTAAATATTAGGAAAATTTACATACACATCACTATTAAATATATGCAATTTTACATATGCATGAAAATGTGTATTTCCCACATAAAAGTTAAAATAGTGGTATTTTTCATGTGATATAAAAAATGTGTGGTATAAATGTAATAAGAAAATATTACGTGTTACATATGCAAATACATAAGAATTGGTTGGTATGTATGTAAATGTCCCAAAATATAAACAAGAACTATAAAATAAAAAAAATCACTCGCAATTTACTGTAAACAAGACGTCTCTAAGATCATAAACTTTAAATTCAAAAGTAAGTCCACTCCCATCACTTAGAGTTCTTCATTAGAATCACTAGTGTGGTTGATTGCTCACTCTCCTTACCGATATTTGTATCAATGTCTTCCCAATCTTTCTCAACACTTTCAATTTCAACCATCTTATTTAAGACAATTTTATATAGATAATTTTGATATTTATTAAGTACAATTTTAAACTTAAATTTTTTGTTAGTTTCTTGTTGCCTCAACAAGAAAATGACACCATGGGAGCAATGTGCTATACCACACACTATAACACATCTTATTTTGCACTATTACCATATATGTATTAACCCAAGTAGAGTTATTAGCAATAACACGCTACCAAGTGGATTGAGTACATCTAATTAACTTCAATTTAAGTTTAACTTCTTATAAATCATTAATATTGTTAAGAAGAAAATCAGTTACATTATCAATAAAATTTCAAAATTCCTTAAAATTGTACCTTTATAAAAAATTAGATAAACAAATTTTAACCTCAATATAATCATTATTAACTCTTTGAAAATACAAAAAAAAAAAGTTTAAAAATATTCTAATTTATCAATCCAATTTAAAAATAACACCGGCTATAATATCAATTTGATTTAGTATATGGTCGGGTTAGGGGTTACAAATGAAACTAAGTGATGCAATATATGAAACCAAGTAACTTAGATTAAATCAAAAGTAGGTAGTTCAAAAGATCGATGTTCAAACAAGTAAATTTTTATAAATCAATAAAATATGAAGAATCCATGTCAAATGATAATTTAATGATTGAATACCAAAAAAAAAAAAATCAGCAAGAATTCGAAATCATAAAAAACCACAAATTGATCAAAATTCACTAAGATAATAAAAGAAACTCAATTATAAGCAATTTGAATAAAATCCATAACTAACAAAACTTCTGAATTATTTGGAAGAAAAAAAATTGCCAAATAAATAAAATCTAAGCAATATGCTGATGTAAGATTAATTTATCACAATTGACCTATGCCCACAACTAGTTTAAGTAGCATAGGAATTGGGTCGACATGAACCAAATCAAAATCATGCTCGGAAGCGTAGCACATTGTTTGAAAACAAAGTGAAAAATCTCAAGGTATTGGGTTCGCTCGAAGAAGAAAAAAAAAATCGCTTGGGTGATCTCTTATAGACATGATATCTTTGTTCTTCTCATCATTCTTTCCACTAAATCCCCAAGTTTCATGTGAAATATCAGTAATCAATTCCATATTTGACTCATTCAAACACAATTGGTTAAGTTTTGATGTCGTTTCCAAACAACACTCGATCAAATCATTGCCTAACTATTACCATGATCAAACTATGTTATTTTGCATCATTTCAAAGTAATTTCTAGTTAACTCTTGGCCACTTCTTACCACTATGTAATGATGCATCACATTCAAGATATGTTCCAATATCGTCATCAGATTTACTTCATGAATCTTGTAGATTTTGTCATCACTATTATTATCCAAACTTGGGACCAACAAGGAGTATGGATTCATAGTATTTTTGCCAGGCGATGAATAATCTAAGAGAAACCATCATAGCTATATCATATTCCTAAGGGGCTGTATGATGGGCTGTATGATAACAGAAACTAGGGTGTATGTTCAATCTTGTCAGACGGAAAAAATGACAATTTTTAAATCATGATTTAGTAAATCCAGTTTCCTCTAAAAATTACCTTAAATCCCCAATTTACAAAATCTCAATTTTGTCTTAAATACTGGATTTGCTAAAGCTTCTAAATTCGTTACCAAACAACCTCTATTAGTTTGAAAGGATTTTCCAGCTAAAATCAATCAAGAAATTTAAACAAAACTCTCATCTGACTGAAGCAAATCCTTGTAATCTTGTCCTGCATTGTAATCACCGACTAAATTGAGCTTGGCTAAAAAAGTACTAGTCATTCACACTTTGAGCAATTTCACTCATTCATTTTTAGAAAATTCCCACTACTAAATACAATCATTAACTTACAAAAACAAACAATATAGTAAATAATTGTTGCTGAAATTCAAGCTAGGCATTAAAAAAGTTATATAAAGTGATGCACAAAGAGAAAGAGGAGTATCAACCAAATCACACAGAAAGATTTCTCTTTGCAAGCAACATCATCGAGAACTAAACACAATAATATAAAAATGGGGATAAAAAACATAGTTTGCTCAGGAACAAGTTGAAAAATCCGACTAACCTCCTATGAAGCAAAATGCGAAGAACCTCTAGCTGCCATGATTGTTACCTGAGCCTGAACCTGTGCGGCTCGCACCTTAGTTTCCAACGCCCGGTGAAAGAACTGCTCCCTGGACAGCGCCCTCACATTCTTCAGATACAAATCAGATGGAATCGATCCCTCCTGCATCGCCTTATCTAAGGAATAGATGGTGTCCTCCACTGCAAGGTCCGCTGCAGCGCACTCAAGAAGCTGTTTCGAGGGCACATCGGCCGGCTGAAACACATCATCGACATTGACCTCGTGCGGCCACTTCCCCTCGCTCTGCGTAACCCATTCCTCAAGCAAGTCCGTGTTCATAAGCACAAGTTGCAGCTGCTGCTCGAGCTTCTCCTTCTCCTCCGACATCTCGCGGATTCCGCTGGCGAGCTCTTGTTCCCGGCGCCGAAGCTCAGCTTGCGTAGCAAACATCCCCTCAATCTCCACCTCACGCGTCTTATGGAGCCCGGCGATGTCAGCTTGCACGGCCTCAATGATCTTGTTGATAGCGTTTCGATGGGACACCTCGGTGGAGTCCTCAGACGGCCTGCCATGTAGCCGGGAGGCGTAGGGGGCCAGCGAGGAGAGGATTCGGGAGGATAAATGGGAAACCGAGGGAGGAGGGGAAGGAATGGGATTTGGAGGAGGGAATGGAATGGGATTTGGGGAAGGATTAGGGTTTTGACGGGAGAAGAGAGGAGGATCGTTACTGAAGATCTGGGAGAGGGAGCGAACGAGGTCTACGAGGTTTGAGGAGGGGTACACCCAATTCTGAAGGTAGGGTACGCGGACGCAGCCGGATCGATCGACGTGGGGATGATTGGGTTTGACTACCATGTCAGGGGTGGGATTGAGGAGGACGGAGGGAGGGGAAAAGGGGTAACGATCGACGAGGCAGATGGATGAGGGGATGTTGTAGACGACATTGGCGAAGACGATGGGGATGGTTCCATCGGCCTGGAGGAGATTGAGGGTGCGGCCATCGTTGTGGGTGAAGGAAGAAGTTTGCGGGCGAAGGGAAGGGTAGGCTTCGACCAGGGAGACGAGATGTTGGCGGATGAGCCACTTCGTCTCCTCGGCGTAGGGAAGAGCAGAAGGGCCGCGCTGTGAGAGAGCGTTGCTGAGAAATTGAAGAACGTGAAGGGATGAGGGGCCGGCCGGAATTGGCGGCGGTGGCGCCATCGCTCGCTGGCTGAGGAAGAGAATAGATTCGTGTGGCCGGTAGTCTGAAAATATTATAGGAAAAAATATTACCTCAGCACTCTCCAATGAGGAAAAAATATAGTGGGAGCATCACATACATGACACATCCTCATTGAAGTACTTTTGAGATAATATTTTTTCCAGTAAGTAGAGCTGCTACTTTTGAATGGTAATAGTTTTGGAATGTCCCGCTGCTTTATTCGTAAAAAATGGAATTTTATTAGATTACATTGTTAGTGAATATTCCCCCGCGTGACTTAATTTGGGGCCGACGTGTTATTAGAATATTCACCCACATTACTTGATTTGAGAGTGTGTTAACATAGTAGACATTGAAATAACACGGGGAATATCTCGAAAAACACAGCCCCAAATTAAGTAACGTAGGGAAATATTTCAACAACACCGCAAAATAATCAAATAACACCACATAATACTCGAAAAACACTTCATCTTTTACAAATAACGCAAAAGAAATATTCATGTAACACAGCGAGATATTCCTAACTATTGCAATCCGAACCAGCTCTATATTCGAGTCATGATGTAATATTTTTCTGTGTGTGTATTGAAAATATATTCAATATATATTATTTTTAGTGGATAAGACAAATAAAGCTGTAGACGAGCTTGGGTGAGCTCATATTGGCTCGTCTGAAATTTCTCGTGTTTGAAATCGGCTCATTAGCAATGTGTTGGTGTTTGTCTCTATTTAAATATTTGTGTTTGTGTTCGGATCAAAATTGAGTCGTTAAAATTAAATTGGAAAAAATAAAAGTTGAGTTTTGGATTCGAACATGGACCAAATCTATGTAAAAAAAGACACATAACCAGATTACCACGAGTTATTACGATTTAAACTTAGATTTACATATATAATATATATTACTATATAAACAATTATATAATTTTTTTTTAATTTCGAGCTAAAACAAGCCAATCTTGAGCAAACAAAGAGTTGTTCGTATTCGGCTCATTTATAATTCGAGTTTTAAAAATTTGTTTGTGTTTGACCCGTTTACTTAACAAACGAGATTTTTTTAGAATTTGTGTGCAATTGAACTATCAAATTAAGTAATGAAACAACATTCATAACATACAATAGTTGTAAATTCAAAAATAATTTATAATAGATTACTTTTAAAAATAAATATTTATACATGAACATTAAAAAAAATATTAGCACGAATCTCAAAAAAAACTATCAGAAGACATGATGTGGCAAATCAAGGCCCACCAAGAGTAGTCCACAAGCCTATTTCTCCAACACAAATTGAGCCTCTTTCTCCAGCACAAATTGGTTGAATAGCATCTAACTGGTCAAATGACATCCAAATCGGCTGGACAACATCCAACCGGGTCGGCTAACATCCAAACCAGCTAGGTCACATCCAACTTGATCGAAAAACATTCAACCCCCATGACGAATGGTTGTCACCAACCCATCCAAGGAGTACTCTGTTCTAACTTTCTACATAAGTATTACTAAAGGGTTCGCCTGACAAATCGGGCAGATATGAGAATCCACCCGGATTAATTTGTCGGCTCAAGAATAACAGTTGCCCGGGTCAAATATCCAGCATGTGCACCTTCTCAGACTCCCTCCTTAAATGTTCATTACCGTGCTGTCTCTGCTTTTTTCCTCTTTTATGTTATATTTCTTGGGTGTGTCTCCCAGAGAGATTTGGGCTCAACAATATAAAAAATTAATGCTTATCTCAAAATAATGAGTGAAAACATAAAAAAAAAATATATTATTGGGAAATAAATTTACATATTTAAAAAGTTGTTGGAGAATTATATGTTATTGGATGTGAGTCTTTGAAATCGGATATATGATGCATTATATCATCTCACTATATAGACTAATTAGGTGTCGAGATATGTAAATATATAAAAATGGTGGGGTATGTATGTAAATGGCCCCTATATATATCATGAGAATTGTCCTATTCTCTTGGGATGGAGCAAGAGAACCGACATTCAATCGCCACGCCACCGCTGCCCTGTTCAGTGCTTCTGTTTGGCGGTTATTAACGGAACGGAAGCACAGAAAAAGTGAGAGAAGAGCGGCCATGGCGACGCGAAGGGGTGATAGCTTCGAAGGGATCAGATTTAAGAGAGAGATAGAGGTGTATATAGAGAGAGAGCAATGGGAAGAAGGAGAAGGGGGAAGCTGCTCATTCTTCCGCAGCATTAGGTTTTCTGATCCATTTACCTACTTCCATGGTTTCCTCTTCTCTTTCTTCTGCAGATTTTTTTTTTCTTTAATTTAATCCACCGAGTGTGGATTGTTTCGCATTCTCTGCCTTAGATTTTGTTTTCTTGTTTTTTGTTTTTGTTTTTGTTTTTTTTTTGTTGTTTTTGTCTCTTTATTGCTCCTAGAAGTTTGAGATGTATGATTTTCTCGTGAGAATTGTATATAATTTAGGGTTCTATTGAGTAATAGAGAATATAAAGAAGTCTGTGAACTTATATGCAAGAATGTATTAATAAAACAATTTTTTTTTTCCAATTTGGTATTAGAGCAAAACTATTATATCGGAGGGGTAGGAAAGAAGGGATTTCTTGAGTGCAAAAGGAGAGAAAGACGGGAGTTTGAAGGTCTTCGTTGCGGCCTCGTCGTCGTTTTCTTTTCAGCTAGCTGGATCGTGAAGCACGAAGGAGTGCAGACAGATAAGATAAAGTTGAGAGGGGACATTGTGCAGCTTTTATGTGCGATCTCACAAGGGAAGAGGTGGTCGGTTTGAACAACTCGAGTGAACAGAGGAGTGTGGTCAACTCTGTCGTGGAGTGCGATCGACAGAGTAGTGCAGAACGACGAGGGAAGCAGACAAAGCTTTGGTTAATCTGTGTCGCATGAAGGTGGGGACTAAAACTTCAGTGCAAAAGAGCTAAGGGGTGTGAGACTTCTGTAGCTCTTGGGTTGCGCGAAGGATTTGTGAAGGCAGGGAAGAACATTGAGGAATTGGTCGTGGCCTCTGCTTGTGAAGGATCGAGCAGCTTTGTCTTGCAAAACAACAAAGAGAACCTCGGCTCTGTCGTGCAGAAAATAATATTGCAGTCATGCACTCAACAGAATGCCCTCAAGAGTGTTGGAGTAGCAATCTTCTTGTGAGTTGTTGAAAGGAGATGATGACGGAATCCACCAATTGAAGGCATTTAGTTGTGTATGTTTTGTGAAAGATAACAAGCCATCAATATGGAAGCTAGATCCCAGAGCTATGAAGTGTATTTTCGTGGATTATTCTGTCACCCAAAACACATATGTTTGTTGGAGCCTGATAGAGAAGAGACTGTTGGTGAGTATAGATGTGACTTTTAGAGAATCCAAACCAAACTACACATTAGATGTGGCCTCACTCTTTAGTGGTTCACTAGATACCAGAGGTATGAGATGAGACAGGGAGAGTTGCGATGGTGAGAGATTGGTACATGTGTGAATGATGCATTGTTCGTGGTGTGGGAAGTATCAATGGAGGAAGAGCTGAAAAATGAAAAAATTAAGCCCGAATGTGGTGGGATACAAGCTCAAGGGGAGCTAAGGTTTTATACAAGAAGGAAGAGGTAGAATGAGGAAATAGTGTCTGTTGTGTCACTCGTATTATCAAGTTTCTTATCCCAATCCACCTGACTCTTGAGATACCTACACCATCTACCTCGGAAATCAATTACACAGATGATATGATTCCTCTCCCTTATCCTCCCACTCCCATGACTTTAGAACTCTCGCAACAATGTTGGTCATCCTCCTGATTGTTATTCTCTTCATCGTTTTAGTTTCTCATATGACATTGCCCAGTTTGTCTCATACTATAATATATCACCTTTTACATGAAACATCCATTGCATCTTTGGATATTGTCTCTATACCAAAGTATTAGCAGATGGCTAAGGATGATCCAAAGTGGAAGACTATCATGTTGGAAGAACTTGGTGCTCTCGATAAGAACAGCATATGACCTGCGTTACTACGAGCAGGGAAAAAAAAACAGTTGAGTGCAAACAGGCTTTCACAATGAAGTAGACCTCAGAAGAAAGATTGATTGCTACAAATCATAGTTGGTGGCGAAATGGTATAGTTAGATGTATAACATCAACTATTATAACACATTTGCACTAGCAACAAAGATGAGCACAGTCAAGACACTCGTTTCTCTGGCTGTGAATGGTGGATGAAGGTTACATCAAATGGATGTGAACAATGCAGTTCTTCATAGGGATCTGCTAGAGGAGGTGTATGTGGAAATATCCTCAGGCTTCGACACAGACCAAATAATGGGCAAGGTGTGTAGACTGAGGAAGTCATTGTAAGGTTTGAAAGTCTCATTGAGTTTGGTTTGACAAGCACAGGATAGCAATTGTAGATTGAGAAAGTCACTGTATGGTTTGAAAGTGTCCTCGAGCTTGGTTTGACATGTTTAAAAGAGCAATTGTAGGGATGGACTATTAGCAAATCAATGTCGACCACACAATGCTTTTTAGACAAGATGGTAGTCAAATTACTAATCTTGTTGTGTAAGTGGATGATATGATTGTCACTGGTGAAGATGAGGGAGAGATTGCTCGGCTGAAGGCAAGTTTGGGCAAAAAGTTTGAGATGAAAGACCTAGGACAGCTTAGATATTCCTTGGGATTGAGGTGGCTCGTGGAGATTGTTCCATCTCATAGGAAGTATGTGTTATAATTGTTCACAAAGACAGACATGGTGGGATGCAAGCCTATAATTTCGCCAATTGATCATAAGAGAAGTTGAGCATAGAGGTTGGAGAGCTTGTTGATCATGAGAGGTATCAAAGGTTGATAGATCGTCTCTTCTATCTGAGTCACGCTTGTCCGAACATATCATTTGAAGGAGTGTAGTGAGTCGCTACATGCACGATCCGAAAAAAGGCCACAAGGATGTAATGTATTAGATTCTGAGGTACCTGAAGAGTGCATCAGAGAAGGGGTTGATATTCAAGAAAATTGAATATTTATGTATTGAGGGCTACCGTGACTCTGATTGGGCTAGCTATGCTGATGACAAGAGGTCCACATCATGATATTGCATGTTCGTAGGGGGCAATTTGGTCTCTTGGAAGAGCAAAAAGCAGTCAATAGTTACGAGGTCGATGATAAAGGTAGAGTATAGGGTCATGGCCTTAGGAATTGCCGAGAAGTTATGGTTGAGAGCTTTATTGGTAGAGCACATCGTGGAACAAGAAACTCATATGAAGTAGTGGCACGACAACAAGTCATCAATCAGCATTGCCAACAACCTTGTGTGGCATGACAAAACCAAGCATGTGAAGACTAATAGGTTCTTCATCAAGAAGAAGCTGAATAGTAGGCTACTGAAGATAAATCATGTAGCTACTAGAAAGCAAGTAGCTGACTGCCTCACCAACGAACTTAGCTCATTAGAGCTATCTGTGTTGTGTGATAAGATGGGCTTAGTGGATATCTTTTGCCTATCTTGAGAGAGAGAGTGTTAAGAATTGTATATAGTTTAGGATTCTATTGAGTAATAGGGAATGTAGAGAAATCTAAAGACTTATGTGCAAGAATGTATAAAAGCTCAAGATATTAATTAACAAAACAAACTTTTTTCCAAATTTTTAATTTGGATTTTTTGGTTGTTTTCAAAAATCATATTCTTCGGAGATGTCTCATTTTCAAAATTCAAATTCTTTGATTTCGATTGGGGATTTTGATTCCGAGTTCTTTGTATCAGACGGTGAAGAAGTTTTTATTTGTTTATTTATCCTCTTTTGTCTGCTTAGGGTTCTTAGTTATGATTCTGTATTTCCAGAAAAAAAAGACTGAAAGGAAGCATTGGTGTTTTGGATGATTTTATTTTATATGGGCACGATGTTTCTGAATGTTGTGAAAAAGTCTTCATAGTGTGAGGATAATGTATTTGCAATTCAATGGTGTTGGAAAGTGTGCTGGGGAGGAGGTTTTGAGATAATGTATCCGTATTTGAATTGTGGCTCTGATTAGGATTTGTTTGTCCAGAGTTAATGTTTAAAGTTTATCATTAAAAGGGGAGATTGAGAGAGATTTGTTCTTTCTAAAGCACATGTTGTGGCCTAAATTTTAAAAATAGATGTGAACTGAGACCTTATTGAAGTTTGTGATCCAAATTATATTTGATATGAATCCAAAATTTCACAATGCAATACATTTGGTGTAATCAATCCAATTTATGAAAAAAATAGCCTTCTTTCCTTTTTCCTATAGTGAATTTTCCTACTTTGCTCGTGATTTTTCCCATCTTGAGTTTTTGTTTAAATATGGATAGCTATTGATCTGTGTTTGTGACTTATCTTATTATTATTATTTTTATAACTGGTATCAAATTATTTCCATATAAATATGAAAGTTTTAAGTGTTAGATATGCAAATAGGTAAGAATTGGGTACTATGTATGTAAATGCACCCTTGTTATTTTTTATTTTATTTTTTTGTTCATTCTCTAAAACATCTTCTAATTGTTTCTTTTCTTTTTTTCACTAAACAGGATTACTTGACATAAGTTGATTGCATGCTGCAAACAAAGCAAACTTATAAGCTTATCAAAGACTTACTTCCATCATGAGCAATGTGACTCTTGAGGACTTTTTCACACTTAGTGAACTGATAAATGGCCTGAAAAATCCATCCAGAGCTGAGGAGCTCGTATCTGTGATCCAAAAGCAGAACTATTCTACGATTGATGCCGAAGAAGTTGCGCGACAACGTTTAATCGTCGTAGCCATCATAGCTTCCACAGAAAGTGCGGACTGCCTTAATCAACTTATTCAGTTCGACATGCTGCACTTTCTCAATCAATGGCTGCATGAAGCTGCAAAATCCGGACACGACTCGGCTACTAACGTAGAACTGATAAAGGCCTCTTTCCTATCACTAGAGAAACTCCCTCTATGTAAAGAAAAGTTGATATCTTCTGGTATTTTAGAAACTGTCAGAGACCTACTTGATCATAAACTTATTCAGATCAAAGAAAGAGCTCAAGGTTTTCTTGAGAGGTGGACTGATAAAAGTTTTGAAAGTTCTCCAACCCAAACTGCAGTGGCAGAAGAGAGCTGCAGAGTAGAAGAGTTAGGCACGGGAGAACCTTCTCAAAAAGTTGGAGTTGAAAGTGAAGTAGTTGATTACAGTGACAAGAGCTCTGAAAGATCAGAGAAGGTTAAACATGAGTTCGATCTGAATATTGATGCCGATTCGAAAGATCTCGATTGTGAGCCAAATCTCCTCCCATCCAATCCACTTAATCTGTCTGTGCATACGGCAGTTTCTGCATCAAATGGAGATTCTGAAATTCAAACTATTCTAAGTTGGAGAAGTTCTGCTGCTAAAAGTGCTAATGCTCTGCCAGATTCAGAACAGAAAGGAAATTTTGCACAAATAGATTTGAATATGGAAGTGAATCCTCCGTCTATGGACACACACATAGAACTCGGTTTAGAAAGAGCAGAAACAATACATGTTGATCTCACACGTGTTGAAGAGAATGAAGCAGCTCTAGGCTTACTGAAACTAGCGTCTTCAACACATCCTTCGATCATAAACTACGACTTCAATGAAGAACCTCCGGCATTCGATTCTGACCCAGCTTTGATTATTGATCGAAAATATGAAATATTAACACGGGTTTTGAAAATGCGGAAGGAATAAAGCACTACTTCAAGTTCAAATTGGGTTTTGGATTGATGCATGTGGAAACAGGCGGCAGTGACCAAGAAAGTCCGGTGCGCGCATTCATGACGGAAAGTAGAAGTCTTTTGGAAGAAGAGAGGAAGAGATTGAAGAGGAAATGGCCAGATTCTGGTTACAGTCCGCTGAGGCTGAAATTACAAAAAACTGTCCTCCCATTTTTCTAAAATTTAGATTTTTTACCCTTTTTTTTACATGATTTATAGTTTTAAAGAATAAGACTTATCATAGAGAGCCCTTCTGGCCTCCGCTGAAGAAAGATTAAATAATAATTGATTTGTTTGCAAATAATTTCATCATCATTGTTATGATTTTTTATCTCAAGGTCTTTTTCCTTGGGCTCTCTTTATATACATACATACATATATATATATATGTATATATATATATATATATATGTATATATATATATATATATATATGTATATATATATATATATATATATATACCTGCCAGTTCGACCACAAATTGGTGGCCAGTCCAGTCCGAATCATACAAAAAATCCTTTTTGGTTGTGAACGGCTCAAAACCTCCAGTTCGAACTCTAGACAGGTGAACTAGTTGAACCACAAATCAATCCCACGCAACGAATTCTACAAGATTCCAAGTGGTGTAAAGGAGTTGCATCGCAGTGCAAAGGTGATGAATCGTGGTGTAGGGGCACCACATTGTGGCACAAGGATGTTGTATTGCGGCGGAGGAGCGCCAAGAGCACTGCTCCAGCATAGGCCCATGTTGCAGAGCTTTACGACCTTCAAATCCTGGCAGATGGAGTTCTTAACTACTATTAGTTAGTTCTATTTTTATATTTATCGTTATTACATCACTATTTTATCATTTAGATCATGTTTAGTTCATATTTATATTTATTACATCATCCAATTCACCCTCAATTGAACCAATGAACCTTGAACATTTCCTTCTTCTGGTTTAATTTCTGGTCAAATTTTCAGAAATTGAAAGATATACATACATACACAAAATTCTTATGTATTTATATATCTAACACCCAAACTTTAATTTTTACATTTATGCTAACCCAACCTATGCGAATATTTCACCTTTGAAAAGCTAAAATAGTTATATTTTTTATGTGATATGAACGATTTGGGTGGTATAAATATAAAAAGTAAAGTTCAGGCGCTGGATATGTAAATTCATAGGAATTGGGCAGTATGTATGTAAATTCCCCAAAATGATTATTGACCTATGAGCTCAACGATTCATAGTTGCAGAAACTATTTGTCCAAGAAAATAAGCTATAATTTAAATTACTTGCCTATTACACAACTAAGAGTAATCTAAAAATTTTTAATTCAGTATTCAAACATGAAATTGAAAGTATATTTGAACATAAACAACATAAAATATGAGATTAAAAGCATTATAAGCTTACTAATAGATAGTTGCAATGGAAGTGGAGTTATAAGCATTATCCGCTGAAGATGTGTCCATATCATTCAGACCCAGCTCCTCATTTTGTTCCCAAGTCCTCTCATACTCTTCAACTGCAGCACAGTTCATAGGCATGATGATAAAAAAGACGAAAAATTCAAACATTACATCTCTATTTCTCAAGAAATTGTCACGCATCAACGACGTGACTGCGTAGATTACGTAGCTTTGTACTCGCGGTGAATCCATTTTTCAAAGTGTAAAATTGGGTATTGTTGTATGCTCCGTGCACATCAAATACAAAACTGCGTATTCTCTCAAGGAAAGTTTGATTTCCCGAAAAAAGAATGAAATGCCAAAAGGATCTAGTGCATTTAAAATGCTTTGAATTTAATTACTTTGGTGTAAAGCAAATGCATGAATTTAGATGTTTCTGTTTAGTTTGAAGAAAATTGAAATAAGTGTAACACATGATAAACTTTAGCGGAGGCAAAAACCGATAATTGTCACGCCTACGACAGGTGGCTAAGAGTGGTGAGTGGCGTCGATCAGTAAATGGCAGCAGCAATGGATGGTGGGCAGTGGTGAACAGTAGCAGGCTGGCAATAGATGACGGTGACGACAACAAAAACAAACTGCAATTGCAATGTATTTGAGAACCGTCCTAATCTAACGAATTCAGGACACACCATTTTGAACTGTAAGGTGTAATGAATTCATCAAAATTTTATACTACATTTCATTTTCATTCGACGAAACACCGAAACTTTGAAACCCCTACATTTGGTTTACTTCATGCTATTAATGAAAGGAATCAAGTAATCCCTTACTCCACAGCTACGTACTTAATCCGCACTTAATAATTTCTTTTATTTCTCGCACAAACTTTGTGTTGGAGAAAATTATTTGTTATTATCAGTTGAAGAAAAAATTCAAAGAAAATTGAAAGCAACAAAGGAACTAACCATTAAGTTGTTTGTCTTCCTCTATGGCATCTGTAACTGGTGCAACAAAGGAGCTCGCCAATGCATCATCCAGCACAAGCGTCCATGGTTCCTCCAAATCTAAAATCTGAAAAATGAGAAAAAAAAAACAAAAATGTAAGAAATGATTTCAGCATAGTATAAGTTTGGGTCAAAAAGAATGTATTAAATCAAGGGAAACTCGCAAACATTCCACAAATCTTATGCATTTACATATCTAACACTTACAAGTTTAATATTTACATTTATAAAAATTTCATGTTGAAACCTATGCATGAAAAGATGAATTCGACCTTCAGAAAGTTAGTAATAGTGATAGAGTTTTGATGTAATGTCAAAGATTTGAGTGGTTTATATGTAGATATGAAATTTTTCAAAATGGCCACGGCAAATGTACTTGGTTTTATTAATTTTATAAATTTTTATGGTGTTGAAGAAACATTTTATGACTAGATCTAGAAGCACTGAAGCATGAGAACTTTTAAAAACTATAATATTCTCAAAATTAAAAAAATTCTAGGGATAATTGCATGCATCGCACCCAAAACTTAACCATTTACAAAAATAGGAACCAGATCATCTTTTAAAATTACTAAATCAGTGTATTTATGCATGTCCCGATCGAACCAAAGTTACAACTGCCCCAAATAGACCCTATATAATTATGGGACCAGGCTTCTATTAGAATCAATTGATGCAAGTCTCAATCTACCGCCATAAGCTAAAATCTCCTCAATAGTTTCAAAAAATAAAAGGAAAATTTACATACACGCCACACAATTCCTATGAGTTTACATATCTAGCACCTAAACTTTGATATTTACATTAATACCAATTTACCTATGTATGGAAAAGGTGTATTTCACCTGTAAAAAATAAGCAATAGTGGTGCATTTTATATGATATAAAAGATTTGAGGGGGTTAGAAATGTAAAAAATAAAAGTTTAGGTGTCAGATATGTAAATTCAAAAGAATTGTGTGTTATGTATGTAAATGCGCCAAAATAAATAATTAATCTTGTTTTGAACCAAACTAAACCATATCTAATCTTGTAATTAACTTTGCAAATCTACCAAAAAGATGCTCTGAGCTGAAACACAGTTTTTAGCACATACCTTCTTTAGTTTAGATTTGAACTCCTGCCATTTTTTCTTTCTCATTTCATCAAGGCTGTCGCCAAACGTAAATCCATGCACTCTCTCAAGGTCTGAAAAAAAAAAATCTCATTTTTTCACAGATCACCACAAAAATTACAATAGCTTGTGCTCTCAAATAACATGCCATGATACAGCAGGGGATGCAAATAGAATAATTAAATGGAACATTTCATACATTCCACTCAATTCCTATGTATTTACATAACTAACATCAAAACTTCAATTTTTACATATATATCACCTAAACTATCCATGAAAAGATGTATTTTAATGTTTAAAAGTTAAAATGGTGGTATTTTTATATCATATGAAAAAATTGGGTGGTATAAATATAAAAAGTAAAGTTTATATGGCAAATATTTAAGTACATAGGAATTGGGTGGTATGTATGTAAATGCCCCCAATTAAATTAGTCAACAAGAATGAGTAGAACACAACATTCGAAAAAAAATACAGAGCATAACGCCTTTTTAGTTTGCTGATGTGGGTGGGCATATGTGCGTGGGTGTCTTTGGAAGATTTACATGCATACCTCTCAATTCCTATGTATTTACATATTTAGGTACATACATACATACCACCTCACCTATACATGAAAATGTGTATCACTTTTTAAAAGTTAAAATGGTGGTATTTTTTATGAGATATGAAAGATTTGAGTGATGTAAATGTATAAAATAGAATTTAGATGTTAGATATGTCAATGCCAAACATTGGGTGGTATGCAAATTCTCGCCTTTTAATGGTAGAGAGAGAAAGAGCAGGCGCATATGCAAATGGAGGTAGAGGCTAAGAGTGAAGGACCGAGAACGACCGTGTTTGCTTGTGTGTGAGTGATAGAAAGGAGAGAGCAGGACAAATCGAAGAAACCAATGAGTACCAACATAATTTTTAGCATCATCATTAAATTCAAATAACGTAAACAAAATAATTTGGGGTATTTTCATACATACCATCCAATTCTTTCATATCACATCAAAAATAACACTATTTTAATTGTTAAAGATAAAATACACTTTTTCATGATATATATATATATATATATATATAAAGTGTCCAGGAAACAAACCCAAGGTATGGAGCGTTCTATAGAGGAGGAAAGAGACCACAGTAGAGAACGGTAAAGATAGTGTCATTTATTCATGATGTGGACCCCTATCTATAGGCAACGGTCCGAACATTAGCACATAAGTCATGATGGCGGCATCAAGTTGGGAAATATCTGAGCAAGGATGATACCATAGCGATTGAAGAAAGAACGCAACACTTGACAAAACGACAGTCAAAGACCAATCTTAAATTGAACTTTATAAAAGATAAGGTAAGGAGAGAAATAGTCTATAGCTCGTTCGAGGCTGGCAGTCGGCCGCAGTAGAATCGTAGGATTCAGAACACAACGAACACAACCCACAATATTTTTTTGTCACCATCTCCTTGAGGACACCCCATAAAATGAAAAAATGTTCCTCAATCTCAGCAAGGCGGCAGAGTACGAAGTCAGAGGACACAAGGCGCCCCCGGTTGTCTCCTCCTCCCTCGCAGCACTAGAAGAAACCTAACGGCCCGCACCCTGGCCTCCATCACCCTAACCTTCAGCACTCTGACCTTTAGCACGCCGATCCTCGACATCCTGCTCAGCACCTTGCTCCGGTGCGCTTAGTTCCGCCATATACGCTCTCCCTATGACAACCTGTCCCATATTCACTCCCTCGACCGCAACCTGGTCCACAACCGCTGCGTCATCCTCAGGACCAATGCCAGTATCGACCTATACAGAATTGACGGTTAGGACTTCATTTGCCGCACCAGAAAAAAAAAGATGCAAAAAGCTATTCAAGCTACATACCAATAATCCACCCCCATTGAGATGTGGTGAAAGAAAAAATGTCCTCACCGGTTTTCCCTTGTTCTCCACCTTCAGAAGAAAGATCTCTCTTAGTCGATCGAAGCCATGTCTCGACCTCACCTTCTGCCTCCTCAGGAACCTTCTGGGGAATCGCAACCCCCGTAGCCATCTAAACGGACAATCCTCTCCTGCGACAGGAACACTCACCCCTGGCGAGTGTCCCGTAGGATCGTCAAGACGGTCTCTAGCCTGTCATGCAGCCCTCTCCTGAGGTGAGCTCGCAAGAAAATAGGAAGAACTAGGTAGGTTCTCATGATCGCCGACTCCTGGCTTGGGCACAATCCTCTTCCTATTCACCCCTTCCGCAGATATCTCACTCGCCGGCTTAGGCTTCACATCCAACTTACGGGCTTGCGCCCGCATATCACTTGTGGCTTTAAAAAGGACACCCTTATCGGAAGGCGACGTTCATTCGCTAGATATCACAAAAAACACGGAAAGAGAAGGACATGAGACAAAGGAGCAAGAAGAGACAAAGATGGTACAAACCTCCCTTGCCCCAAAGCCTATTTATAATGGCCCGGGCACCAAAATCCAGGGAAATTCATTATGCACAATAATGTCATTTAATTATTTCATACATGTTAAAAAAAATTATTATCCTCGTGTACTGTACAGCTTCAAAAAAGCAAGAGAATCGAGGAAATGAAAATATACATATAAAAATATGTCAACACAAAGCTCCAAAAAGATGAACGGCTTAGGAAAAAGATGCGGATGATCCAACATAGCCTTTGAAGATCGTTTTTTGGCTAAATATTGGTAAGAAAAGCGCATTATTTGAACGATCGACAAATAACACAAGAAGAAGCTCCCGCAGGGTGGTAATCAGCCTTCAGGGCGATCGATAAGGAGTACTCTTTCAGACTAGATATCGATCGAGTCGAAGCTTACCATACGATTGATAACTCTCATCGGCCAAATCAGTCCCCGGTCTTATTATATGCGAAAAAATCCATAATTACCAAAAAGTCCAAAAAAATTAATGATGAGGGGACTAATTTGTACCTTTTGGATACAACACACAAATATATATATAAATGTGTGTGTGTGTGTGTGTGTGTGTGTGAAAATTGACGTTTGGGTTTTAGAAATGTATATACACAAGAATGGAGTGGTATGTATGCAAATCTTCCAATAATCTATCAATATCGATTAACTAATATTCGAACAAAAATAAACAAATCAATAAGTTCAGATAGTTCTCTTACTTTCACTAATTTTAGTAACTAAACCTTCAACGGTGGTAACAAGTCCGCCTAATGTACCACTTTCGAGCTCCAACTCGACCTCCGGTACTTTCACAGAAGCAGTATCTGACTGAAACATGCAGAGAAAATACATAAGAACAATATAAATATTAATTATATAAATTTGTCACAAGAGAAATCATCATGCAGAGTTATAAAATGANATTTGTCACAAGAGAAATCATCATGCAGAGTTATAAAATGAGGCACAGTCATAAAATACACAAGAAAACACACACTCACACACACAGTATGTGTCTAAAAATGATCAAATCTTGCTTTCATAAGCGAGTTTAGGTTTTTTTGGGGAAATTTACATATGTAGCACACAGTTATGATGTATTTACATATCTCACACTTAAACTTTCATATTTACATGCATAGCACTTGAGTTCTTTAAACCTATATGCATAAAAAGGTGGATTTCACTGTTTTAGAAATTGATGGTAGTGTTAGATTTTATATGATGTTAGTCCTATGTGTGTAAATATGAAAGTATAAGTGTGAGATATGTAAATACAAAATAATTGTATGCCCCTCCCCCGCTTCAAATAATTTCCAAAAAAGTATAAAGTTAGTTTCAAACTTAAGGGCTAAGATTCACCTTCAATTTTACATTGTTTTTTTTTCCTTTGGCAACAATAGAAAAATAACAGTTAAAGTGAATGACGAATTAAAAATAATAGTAATAAAATAATAAAGATTTAATGTTAGTGTGAATAAAAATGAAACTCGAAGCAGCTCCGACAAGCACATGAATTGGTTTCACAACAAGTGAGCTCTTAATATTATTAAATTTTAAAAAAAGTCAAAACTATTTGTATATGGTTAATTTATTCCCAAACAATCACATTTCTTTAATTTAGAAGTTTTAAACTGTTCTTATATTTAAGATTAAAAGATTAATCTAAGTAAAAAAATGCATACAAATGTCAGGGAAATTTACATATATTCCATACAATTCTCATGGGTTTATATATCTAACACCTAAACTTCCATATTTTACATTTACAACGCTTTGGAGTCATAAACTTATGCATAAAAATGTGCCTTTCACTTTTAAAAAGTAGTAGCCGTATTTTCATTTGTTATAAAGCTTTGAGTGCTATGTACATACAAATATTTACGTGTTAGATATGTCAATACATAAGAATGTATGAAAATGCCTCTCTCTCTCTCTCCACATATATATATATATACATATGAAAACTATGATGACATATGCCTCTCTCTCTCTCTCTCCATACCAAGATCCGTCCAAATCGATGGTAGAATCGCATACACTATTGCAGCCGCCTAATTAAAAACTACCCCAAGTCCTTCAATTATGTACAAAATAATTTGCAATTTTATAAATACCAATGAACAAAATAATAAGAAAGATTTAGATACATACCACTCAATTCTTATGTATTTACATATTAATAGCCACACTTCAAATTTGGTATATACGTCGCCTTACACATGAAAATGTACCTTTCACATTTTAAAAGTTATAATAATGGTACTTTTGATGTGATACGAAAGATTTGTGTGTGGTATAAATGTAAAAAAGCAAAGTTAATGTGTTAGATATGTAAATACAGAAGAATTGGGTGGTACGCATGTAAATGCCCCAATTAGTAAGAGTGTCTTCTTAGGGAGATTTCATGAAACCATTCAAGCTCCAAAACTGTTCGTCCCAGAAATGGCTCAAAAATATAAATCCAAATCAATAAATGGAAGAAGGCTAACCTTTATCACATCTCTGCTGAGGTCTTTTATATTTTGCACATTTACAGTTATCCTCTTTCCTTTTTTCGGAATTTCGCCGCCTGGCTTTAACTATGTAGAAAAAAAAAAAAACAGAATTGCGCACTGAATTACAACTCAACCATAGTGCAAAATAGAATTGAATAAGTGGTAGTATAGCAAACCTCAGAGCTGCGATAACCGCATAAATCACAACTACTTGCCATGACAATCACTTCCTGAAAATATGGAATTTCTAAGACTTGTCAAGGCAAATAAAGTTCAATTATGAAGAGGAA
Source organism: Phalaenopsis aphrodite (assembly GCA_003013225.1). NCBI lineage: Eukaryota > Viridiplantae > Streptophyta > Magnoliopsida > Asparagales > Orchidaceae > Phalaenopsis > Phalaenopsis aphrodite. The sequence continues at coordinate 511,496 of NEWO01000150.1, read as the reverse complement.
AAAAGCATCAAGATATTTCAGCAAAGCTCAACTATTAAAATTTATGGATAAGAATGATTTAACAAAAAAAATTATGGGACATTTACATACATATCATACAATTCGTATGTATTTACATATCTAACTAAACTTTAATATTTACATTCAAAACACTCAAATCTTTAAGATCACATCAAAAACACCACTTTAACTAATCTTTTAAAAGGCCAATACACCTTTTTACGCAAAAGTTTATCGCACCAAGGTGTTATAAATGTAAATATCAGACTTTAGGTGTTAGATATGTAAATTCATAAGAATTGTGTGGAAATCATGTAAATTTTCCAAAAAATATTTAATGAATTGTGATAACCAAAAAATAAGACAATATGCCTAAGCAAGAGAAACCGAAAGCACTCAGATGTACAAATCGATCATATCCAAAATTAATGAAAAAAAAAAAAACCCCCAAAAACGGTATTGCCACAAAACACCCCCAAGGAAGAAACAATGACAACTTTAAAGATACAGTGGTTGGGCTGCAGAGAAGAGGGAGAAGTTGGTGCTTAGAGAAGCTTCATCATCCGAACACATCGAGTGCATTGGATGAAAATGGGCATGGCAGCACTAGCATAAGCATGAAAGCAAAGCAATCTCATCGCCTTAAGTGAAAAAAATGACAGATTTACATACATACCACTCAATTGTTATGTATTTAAATGTAAAACCTAAACTTTAATTTTTGCATGTATACAAAATTTCCAAGCAAGAAAAAAAGCAATTCAACCCCAAAAAAGTAAAAAGGGAAGAATTTTTTGATGTGATATGAAAGATTTGGGTGATATAAATGTAAAAAAGCGAAGTAGAAGTGCTAGATATGTGAATACATTAGAACTAAGTGGTATTTACGCAAATGGCCCAAGAAAACTGACAAGAATAAAAAAGTGCACACATTATGGTATGGTGTGGTATAGTATACTTTGAATATAGAAAATATCTATAGGTGTGTTTATTCAAAATGGTGAAGCCGAAAATGAAGAAAACTAACTTGCAAAAAGGTTATCAAAAACACGAACAATTAGGTAGGAAACCTTAGGATCACATTGCAAGAGAAAATTTTTATTAGTAGTTTTAGATTGGCTTAATTTGTCATTATTTAGATATTAAACGCATGAGAGCTTCATTAGATTAAACAAAATGAAAGGTCAGTTATGAAAGCCTTAGCTTGCTATGTAATAACATATCTAACATCTAAACTCTGATTTTTATATATTTCACTCTTTAAAGGGTATTATAATGGTCTATTTAATGTGATATAAAAGAATTGAGTGGTAGAAATCTAAAAATCAAATTTTAGGTATTAGATATGTAAATACATAGGAATTGGCAAGGTCAAGAAAAACAGACCAGACTGGCCAAATCAACCCAATCGGTCGTGAACCAGTAGCTGGTCTAGTCAGAATGTAATAAAGAATCGTGTCTGCAGTTAATGATCTAGATAAATGATTATTTATTGAACTTTAATAAAGTAACACAATCTTACTGAGTTTAAATTCATATTTTGTTTTAAATGACTTTAAAGTTTAAAGAACATCCACCCAAGCACATGTGTTGTCTAAAAAGTTTCTTTTAGGACACTATGCCTTGCAGATGTAAAATATGGTTTAAAGACGTCGGACTAAACATAAACGGTAAGAAACTAAAAAGTAAAAACTGAAGATGGTAAAATAATTTAATAATCTGAATAAGGCGGTACATGGTTTCCTTTTTTATATAGTTTTTTCTATACTTCAAAAAACCAGAAAATGCAAATATTGCAATATATATTGTTGACTTTTAGAATAATGCAGGATACTTTCATTGATAGGAAAAGAATTATAAAAATATATTACAATACCCAAATAAAAGAAAAGACATAAATATGAAAATGGAAAATAAAGGAAGTAAATCAATACTAATAATAACTCCAGCAGTAAATAGCCTAATAGTTGGGCAATAATTCTAATACTCCATCTAAAGTTGAAGCATAGATGTCCATCATTTTCAAGTTAGATTTGAAGTCGTCAAACAATGACTGAGGAAGGTTTTGGGTAAGGATATCTGTTGATTGATCATTGAATTGGACAAATGGAATGCAAATCTCCCCTGAATTGAGCTTCAACAAAAAGAAGCATTTGTCAATCTCTATATGTTTGGTGCGATCATGCTGAACTGGATTACGAGCAATGCTAATGACAGCTTTATTATCACAGCACACCTGGAGATGAGTAGAGATCAACATTCGTAATTCACAGAGCATTATGAGTAACTAGAGAGTTTCATAGATTCTTAAGTACATGGAGCGAAACACAGCTTCAGCAGTGCTCCGAGACATAAACGATGACAAGATTTCCTCATATGAATGAGCAATATTCTGAGGTGGATTGTTGATCATGAATGGACCTGACCAATCCACATTTGTATAAATAACAATAAAACGAGAGGTGTGATGCAGGAAACACAAACGTGAGCCCTGTGTGCCCTTTAAATAGTGAAGGATCCTGTGGGCAGCACAAAGATGCTGCTCATAGGGATCATGCATGAATTGACTCAATACCTATTGAGTGGCAACTATCCTGGTGAATATGGGTGAGGTAAATGAGTTTTCCAATAAAGTGTTGGTAGTGAGTCTTGTTCACCGGAACTGCATTGGAAACATCAACTAACTTTTCATTCGGACTCATTGGGATCCATTAGCACCATCACAAGCTTGCAAAGGAGAAACTTATTTTCTGCTAATAGATCAAGCATAAACTTGCGTTGATACAGGCAAACACACCGAGATGACCAAGCAAATTCCATGTCTAAGAAGTACCGGAGCGACCCAACTCCTTCAACTCAAATAAAGTAGCAATAACGCCTTTTAGAGACTCTAATGTTGGAAGATCATCTGTGAGTACAATATCATCGACATAAACGATAAGTATAGCAATTTGACGACTCGACGAATACTGAAAGAAGAGAGTATGACCCAATTGAGCCTGAGAAAATTCATGATTCACTAACACCTTTGTGAATTTGCCAAATCAGACCCTTGGGGATCGCTTCAGTCCATAGAAGGACTTCCATGGCTAACACACTTGTCCTTGGGAAGAAGTGGAGTTAAAGCTTGGAGCACATGTATACTTCCTTTGTGAAATCCCGATTTAGGAAAGCATTCTTGACATCAAGTTGAAGCAAGAGCCAATCCAAATTCACAACAATGGATAACAGGACTCGAATGATGTTCAATTTAGCAACCGAGAAAAATGTCCCCTCATAATCAACTTTGTATGTTTGTGAGCAATATTTGACGGCCAATCGTGCCTTGTTGCGTTCAAAGAATTCAAGGGAGTTCAACTTGGTGCTAAAAATCCAGGGGAACCCCACTGCTTTCTTACCTGAAGAAAGATCCACAACATCCCTCATAAGATTTCGTTGAAAAGCATTCATCTCATCCATAACTGCAGCTCTCCAAGAGTGTTATGCTAATGTTGCCTCAATAGTGGATGAGAGGTGATGATCCGTCAGGGCGGTAGTAAACACTTTGAGGAAAGAGATATATTTTGCTATAGAATAAAGAAAGCTTGCCTGATCATAAACCTCACCTTCTCATCCGGAGTATGNGACATAAACGATAAGTATAGCAATTTGACGACTCGACGAATACTGAAAGAAGAGAGTATGACCCAATTGAGCCTGAGAAAATTCATGATTCACTACCACCTTTGTGAATTTGTCGAACCAGACCCTTGGGGATCGCTTCAGTCCATAGAAGAACTTCCACGGTTGACACACTTGTCCTTGGGAAGAAGTGGAGTTAAAGCTTGGAGGAAGGCACATGTATACTTCCTCTGTGAAATCCCCATTTAGAAAAGCATTCTTGACATCAAGTTGAAGTAAGAGTCAATCCAAATTCACAACAATGTATAACAGAACTCGAATGATGTTCAATTTAGCAACCGAGAAAAATGTCCCCTCATAATCAACTTTGGATGTTTGTGAGCAATATTTGACGACCAACCATGCCTTGTTGCGTTCAAAGAATTCAAGGGAGTTCAACTTGGTGCTAAAAATCCAGTGGAACCCCACTGCTTTCTTACCTGAAGAAAGGTCCACAACATCTCTCATATGATTTCGTTGAAGAGCATTCATCTCATCCATAACTGCAGCTCTCCAAGAGTGTTATGCTAATGTTGCCTCAATAGTGGATGAGAGGTGATGATCCGTCAGGCGGTAGTAAACACTTTGAGGAAAGAGATATATTTTGCTATAGAATAAAGAAAGCTTGCCTGATCATAAACCTCACCTTCTCATCCGGAGTATGGTTAGTGCTGGGGATGAAGCCCGTAGTGGATTATGATTCCTCTAAAGAGGTAGCGAGTTTCAGAGTAGGAACATCAGAAAGAGTGCGTCGAGTATAAATACAAATGATGGGAGGAGGTTCGGTTGTCCGGTAGGTGGCGGATCCAGAGAGACAGAGTGCTCCTTGGATATAATGGTGGGAAAAATATCAATAGGAGTCGGATAAAGAACAATGTCCAAGAAATCTAACTTCCACTCACATGGGCAGTGATCGAAATGTAAGGGACGCTTTCAAAGAATGAGACATCGACACTCACATAGAGTTTATTTGTGATAGGATTAAGACACCGATAAGTAGAGTATCCGAGTAAGACACATTTTACTGACCATAGATCAAATTTACGACAAGTAGGTCCAGTGTTCCAAACAAAGACCATGTGTCCGAAAATTTTGGATCAAGGGTGGTGAAGAGCAGATTAGTAGGAAAACATGGCATCAAGATTGTGAATTTTTATAAGGACTCTATTGATAAGATAAGTAGCAGTAAGCACGACATCATTCCAAAATTTTTTTGAAACATTAGATTGAAACATAATGAACTGAGCCACTTTGAATAGATGTTGATTTTTTATCTCGACTACCTCATTTTGTCAAAGAGTACATGAGCTATGATGGAGGATGCCCTTACCAAGAATTCATATATTATGGAACTAAAAAATTCACGGTTATTGTCAATTCGAAGGACTTGAATTGACATTTTGAATTGTGTCAAGATGGAGTAAGTTTTTTAAGGTGACAACAACTTCAGATTTATCCTTTAAGAAATAAACCTGCGTCATTTGAGTGTGGTCTTCAATTAAGATGAGAAATCACAGTTTATTAATGTAGTTGGGAATGTGAGAGGGTGTCACAAGTCACTGTAAATAAGTGAAAATGAAGCATAAGGTGTGTAGAAGTGAGGTGGATATGGAACACGATAATGTTTAGCTGATTAATAAATCTCACATTTAAAGTTAGCAAAATTTTTATTAGTATAGATCGACAGATAAAATTATTTTAAATATTGAAAACTAGGATGACTCAAGCGACAATATAACAACATAATAGGACATTCAGTGGATCTAAAAAACTGCACTACTGGAAGACATCCTCGTTCTTCGTGCATTTCTCTTAAAGAAGTAGAGTCCAGCTATGCTCTTAGCAATTCCAATCATTATGCCCGAATGACGATCCTAAAGACAAACATCAGGAGAAAAATGAGCAACACAATGAATGTCATACGTCAACTTACTAACAGATAAAATGTCACACTTTAACAAAACTATATTTATCACAGATTCTACAGTTAGAACGATTGTTATTACAATTGATCCTTTACCAATAATGAAATTACAGTAGCTGTAAAAAATTTTAAATGTATATTTCCCAGAGCACATGGATAATGTCGAGAAAGCTTGAGAACACCAATCGTGTGGTTTGTGGCACATAAATCAATGATTCATGGACTAGAAGAGACAAAAGAGAGCGTCATAGAAATGATACATTGACTTACATGGAAGGTAGATAGGCCAAAAGAGAGTTGACTGGATTTAAGCAGTTTAATTAATTGTTCCATCTGACTCTTAAAAGAGTCTGATGATTCTGGAGTGTTCTGAGTGGGAGTTGGTTGTGCTGTAAAAGATTGAGATGTTGTAGTGAGACTATTGGCAGAGGAGGATTTGGTTGAAAATTTGTATGTTCGTTTACCATGGAGTTTTCAACACTTGTCACTACTAGGGTTGGGTTTGTGAAAATAGTCACAAGTGGAGCCAGTGGCTCGATATGGCATCGCAGAGTGTAAGGTACTATTAGTGACCAAGGCAGATGATTTGACATAAGTGGAAGTTTCGAGCATATAACAAATCTCCGGCTCTCTTCGCGTCAAATCTCCATGATGCAACGTGAGCGGATGGCAGGGGATCCCAACCAAGAATATGGCCACAGATTCATAATAGTCTTTGTTAAGGCCCACCAGAAATTGGAGCATACAATCCCTTTTTGCAATTTTCTGAAAGAGGGAAAAGTTTGCCAGAGAGTCCCATGTATAGTCATAGTGGAGATCACATTCCATCTATAAGGCCATTAAATCATTGTAGTATTGGGTCACGGTACTCGAACTCTGTTTCGCCTCGCAAATCTTCTTGAAAATCTCATAAAATTGGTCAGAGTTCCCTACATCGGAGTAGGTATCCCAAACTACAGTCCATAAGGCGCTTACAAAATGAAGAAACAAATACGAACAATCAATCGTAGTATTTATGGAGTTAATCTGCCACAACATAACCATAGAATTCTCCACTTCCCACGCTCCATACGTCGAGTCAATTTTCGAAGGTTCATGAATCACACTTGTGAGATAACCAAATTTCCTGCATCCCTTCTCAAACAAGGACACGGCATTGGACCATTGGAGAAAATTATAACAATTAAGTTCATAGATAGTGAGAAGAAGTTCATGTGATTTTTCGGTCCTCCAGTTTGACTCAAGCACACCATCAGGAGTAGGTTTGGTGGTGGAGTCCACCATGATTCTAACAAAGCCAAAGGGAATGTTGGGTTGCCGAGACATAGAAGGATTCCTGTTGCAGGAGGAAAGGTTGGCGATGGGAGAAAAGCAGGAAGAATTAGCGGTTGAACCTGCTGCAGGAGGAAAGGTTGGCGGCGGGAGAAAAGCAGGAAGAATTAGCGGTTGAACCTTGGAAAATTCCACGGACCAGAAGGTTTATGATCTGACAGAACAAACTACAGGAAAGAAGAAACGATTGGGATTTCCACTAGAAAGAGAAAGTGTCGCTGAAAATTCCAAGATCGGGGATTTGCACTACAGAGAGGAAGTCTTGCTGAAAAATTTCGGAACTGGCCGTTGATGAGAGAGACAAAAGACAGTCGTTGAGAGGTCGTTGGTCGGACCGGCTACAGAAAACCTTCATAAACAAAATTGCATGTGGTTGTTGCCTAGGGCAAAACCTCTAGACTTCAAACTATGGCTCTAATACCATGTCAACTTTTAAAATAATGCAGAATACTTTCATTGAAAAGAAAATTATTATAAATACATATTACAAGACTTAATAAAAGGAAACAAATAAATATGAAAATAGAAAATAAATGAAGCAAATAAGAGCTAATAATAACTCCAATAATAATTAGCCTAATAATATATATTAATATAGATACATAAATATATATTAATTTTATATGATATTTATAACTAATTTTAATATTTGTTGTCATTCGGTTCAACCTCAGTCAAACCAACGAGCCTTGAACCTCTCATTCCGATTTGATGTTCAACCCGACTTTCAAATCTTTGGGAATAGGGTGATTTGAATGCAAATGCCCCAATAAAAAATTGAAGACAGTTAAAGGATTTGTTAAATATGAGCATTCTCAAACTTGATGCCCCAATAAAGGGTATTTACATACATAACACAAAATTCTTATGTATTTACAAATCTCACACTTAAAGTTTCATATTACACATAGCACTCAAATTATTAATATCACATAATAGCACTACAACCACTTTTTAAAAGTGAAGTACACATTTTCATGCATAGGTTTAAAACACCAAAGTGTTATATATGTAACAATGAAATTTTAGGTGCGAAATATGTAAATACATAAGAATTGTGTACTACGTATATAAATTTCGTTATTTGTAAAGAAGGAAAATACAAGTATAAGATTATGCATAGAGCACAAAGGATAGAACAAAGTGGCAATTAACATCCTCTATAAAAAAAATGAAGAACAAAAAAAAAAAAATTGACATTTTAAAAGAATACCATTAATAAAAATAAAAAAATGGAATGAGGTTTGCTTTTACTAAAGCTATAGACTATGAACTTATGGTAATGCCTTTGGGTTTGACTGATACACCTACAGTTTTTATGGATAATAAATACAAATTTTAAACATATTTGGATCAATATATATAATTGTTTAATGATGATAAATTAATTTATTCATAAAATGAAAATGAACATGCCCATGGCATAATGTCTAGAAAACTTCAACAAATAACCAATTGCATGCAAAATTTTCTAAATGTAGATATAATTAGGTTGCAAATTGTAAGATTCTTAAAAATATTGAGAGTGTTGCTGGAATTTCTATTAATTCTCAAAAGATTTAAATAATTACACATTTGCCTAAAGCCACTAATGTTAAAGTTCTCAATTTTCTTGGTGTTGAATTATTTTAGGACATAGGGTCCCGTATCATTCATGAGTACATACGAACCGGTAAAGATTTTGTTATTGTAGAAGAAATGTAGAAAATAGGGAGATGGGTGTAAGATCCGGAAGATATCTCAGAAATATCTATTGAACTGGAGACTCTGGCAAGCTAGAATATTGTACTCGTCATAGGTTTTCCAAGCTACAATGATTTTTTTGGAGAGAGAGAAATAGCTTCCTCTCTCTTAGCTTGACGTTTCTTTTATACAAGGAGGAAAATTAAAAAAAAAAAAAAATCTTTAGTATTGAATGACTAAAATCCATGATGTGTTGATGAAAAGACCAAGATGTGGATATCAATTGACACTTTTAAGATGGATGAACATACATCCTTGCTGATAATGATGATCATTTCCGGTAAATGCATCTCTCTAAGCAGGTTAGGCTGCCCTCTAGGTGGAAGAGGCGAGTTCAGCCACTTCGGCAAGTGGGCTCGATTCAGCCACTTTGACTGGAGGGCTTGGTTCAATCACTTCGGCAGGTGGGCTCGGCTCATCCACTTGTACAGCCACATTGGTAGGTGAGCTCAGGAATATGTGTAAAAAATTATATACAATCGTATTTGTGTATACGCTTGGTTTAGTTGTATATCACAAAAAAAATTATTCAAGTTTTTACCAAGATCGCAACAACTTTGTCCAATATAACAAAATTTTGGAAGTGACAAGCTTGAGATTTGCTTTGCTGATATTTTCTTACCGTTCTTTCTCATAGTATTATTTTTCTCTTATCTCTTTCAGACAAATTATTTACAACATTTACCCAATCAAGATTTAAAATGAATCATTAAAATTTAATAAAGTGTGTAGCTTCCTTGATCCTTAATTCTTATAATTGATTTTTAGCAATAGGCAATGGATCTTTCATTTAATTTGATTCATATTATTTTTTATTAAATTTTCTTAATAGTCAATATAATTGTGTTAAATGTTATGTCCTTTTTGCATTGCATAGTAAATCAACCTTGAAAAATCTTAGATCCTAAAATGTCCTATATCAGATCCCATTTATGCATAACACAATATAATTTAGGGAAGTGTGTGGGCCGATGAAAATATATTAAGTTACAAATTTCTATAACCTATCATTAAATTTTTTTTTTATTTCAAATACTAATTGATTTTTTCAAAAAAATACTAATTAATTCAATAACTGTAAAGAGGAATAAAACTTCATTGAAAAAAAAAGGTTTGTCAATTTTAATCCGAAAGGATACTGGTGGCATAGAAGTGTGTAACACATGCAGCCCCACATGCTCCACATGTTGATGGCAAAGCTTCAACCTGCGAATAGAAGCCATATCAAAGCATGCTCAAAGAAACAAAAAATGGGCATTTACATACATACCACCCAATTCTCATCTATTTATACATTTGATACCTAAACTTTATTTTTTTTACATTTAAACCACCAAATCTATCACATCACATCAAAAATATCACTATTTTAACTTTTAAAAAGTGAAATGCACCTTTCATGCATAGTTAAGAGGTGTTTGGCTGCATGATCGGATTTACATTAAGTAAGATTTATCAAATCCGAATTTCCAGCGAGTTCGTGACTGGAGCAAAGGTCGCCAGCAATGGTAACATAAACTTGGTAAATTCACCTCTCATTAGGATTTGCAGATGGAACGGTAGTAGAGAAGATGAAATGGGAATAAATTCAGATTAATGAAGAGTTGGATTTCATTTTTGTTATTTATTTATTTTTTATTTTTTTGCGTTTGGTTGAATTTGAGTTGAATCCATGCCTAAATCCTGTTAAAATTGTGCTACCAAGCACCCCTCAAGGTAACATATAGTAAAATTGAAGTATAGATGTCAGATGTTTAAATACATTGGAATTAAGCGGTATGTATGTAAATCTTCCAATAAGAAAACCAAAATATGCATATCATAGGATTTTTTACCTCTTCCGGTGCCGAGTATCGACATAAGGTTTCAGCAACTCGATCACTATTAACTTGAGCAATTGCACGTCGACTAGCAACAGCACCAACCGAAACATGGGAAAGCCCTTGTGCTCCAATCCCTAAAGGCTTTTTTTCAATAGATGGGGAATTGCTCAGAGAATGAATTTCAGTTTCCTCGAATGAATCAACGAGAAAACCTAGTGCTGCTTGTTGCTCTGGTGTCCTTTCATAAAACCTGATGGATAATGAAGGATCTTGTTTCGGTGCATACCTGCGATTAGCAAAGTAATGAAATGTGTCAAAAAAATCAAGCATAATGAAAATGGCACGAGTGTGAAAGATCCAAGAAAACTAAGGGCCCGTTTGGGGCAGCTTATTTGGTGCGGTGGCGTTTTGAAAACGCATCTTGCCTGTTTGGATAAACTGCGTTTTGACAGCTTATGCATTTTTAAAACGCTGAAAACAACATTTTCACACCACACATATTTAGGTGTGGTGGCAGCTTTTTGGTTGTGATCTAGTTTTTCCAAAAAAAAATAAAAATTTGTAATAGCCGCCGCACCTAGTTTATCAACAGATTATTTTTAATCAGCTTATCAGCAGATTATTCAATAAACTACAACTGCCCCAAACAAACCCTAAGTCAAATTATCTAACATATATAATGTAAGAGTAAAGTGCCAAAATAGTCCATTTATTTACATGGGGCCATTTTAGTCCAAAAGTTTATAAAAAAGTCTAGACTATTTTATATGGGTTAAAATAGTCCCTATGAAGGTCTAAAAGACCATTTTGTCCCATTTTAAAGAGTCCGGGGAGTAAATTGATATTTTATAGACTCTAGGACTGAAACAAAGCCTGACAAGAAGTCAAGAGACCATTTGGATAATTTTCTCTATAATGTAGCCATTTTGTTCATTTGCATAGTGATTATGTAAGATAACCTCGACAATTTCTTTCCCAAAATAGAGATGAGTGATGTTACCAATAGACGCGTAAATAACTTTTTAGAAACAAAATTTCTAGAGTGAAGCTAGAGTATTGAGGCCAAGTGAAATTAACAGAACAAGGGTGATATGAAACAAATCTTAATGATATTAGAGCTCGAAATAACTACCGTGAAAGAAGGTGCTACTACAATAGCAAGTGCATTACAATAATACTACCGAAATGACATAAATATATATTTATAAAGCCTATAAAACAGTGCATAAGTATATGCTCCGCATGCTCTTATAGCACAAGTAGATCACTTAACGTACTAAATATATCAGACAAAAAGGATTCTCCAAGATGTGATTAGAATTGCAAACGAATCAGTTAATGTAACTTAGATGCGTCATATTAATATCAGCAACAGATCAAACAAGTTGCCTTCTTAATCTTAACATACTTTGAAGCTTAAAAAACTAAGAAAAATTTACATACGTAGCACATAATTCTTATATATTAACATATCTCGCACCTAAACTTTCATATTTACATACATAAAACTCTGGTGCTTTTAACTTATGCATGAAACTGTGTATTTCAAGTTTAAAAAGTGGTAATAATGCTATTTTTTATGTGATATTAAAGATTTGAGTGCTATGCGTGCAAATATGAAAATTTAGGCTTGATATATGCAAATACATAAGAATTGTGTGCTATGTATGTAAATGTCCCAAAGATTAAATGTTGATGGTAACTATAGTAGATATTAAAGCAAAGATGATAAAAAGAAAACTACTATATTGATATTGGCATCGGCAAGAAAATCCTACGAGTTCTCAATGAAGCTATTTCCAGCAGGATCATCGAGTATGAAAGAAAAGGAAGCACTTCCTTCAGCAAAGGACCTTAGATTGATCAAGAATTTATCTATGGCTTCGGCGGTTTCCGGATCCACTTTCTGCAATAAAGAAAAAAAAATGCAATTTTTTAATAGTAGCAGACCATGCTATTTTGGACACTGCAAAACCCCCACATAAAAAACTCCAAAACTTACCCTGCGTTCTTCTTGAAGGGCCTCCAATTCATTAGCAGCCCGCTTAAGTATTCCTTCCACCTAGAATAAACTAAATTTGCAATTTTAAAAAACAATACAACTAAAAGCAGTATAAGTCTCAGTCTGCAAAAAAAATTTGTATTGTGCCCAAAAGTAAATGCCGCATAAAATTGGCAATAAGAGAAATAAAACTTAGTTTGAATGTACCTTCAAGAATGAGTATTACATTCTAATTACTTTTTTCTATATAGTTTTCAGACAAAATCCTTCAAAATCAATTTAACTTGAGCTTGTAGTGATATATGTAAGCATTGCTATAGCCAATAACTCTTTTACCTTCCCCTTGATTGAGGGCATCTTAGTCCCACACATACTTAATTTCTATTTTCTCTGACAAGTTTATAGGAAAATAGAAACCATTCCTTTACAATATTCCAACATAACAAACTTATTAGCTTGATTTTCTATCAAAAAACCATATTATTTCCTTTTTGAAGTACCCAAGTCTCCTACCATCATAAATTATAATACTCTGTAATTTTTACATTAGCGCAACAAGAGAAATCAGCTTATTTTAACTGAGATAATTAGTTCATAGAGATTTAAGTGATCCGATCATTGTCGTTTAATTACCGCATCTTGATTAATCTTACAAATTGCATCCAAATATTTTTAGTAGTCTAATGTCCTCCCAACATCTTCCACTAAGGCCAAAACAAAATGAACAGAAATACCAATGTGTTTACAAAATATCATGAGTTAGTATATTCATCATTATCACAAAAGATTACAATATATGTGTCTGATATCTAATAGTTTCTTTTTTTACTTCAATCTAAATTATATTCATGAACGTACTTGATTACCATAACACATTTTTGGTTGGAAGAGAAGAACACCGCGCCTTTATTTAGCATTGTAAAAAAAAATTTTGAGTAACAAGGCATATTTATCAAAGAAAAATACACCCACCGTAGAAAGCGTGCCTCGCTGAGCTTCTGGTGGAATCTCAAAATCTAACTCCGGAATCTGCATATGAAAAATAATAATAAGAAACATGGTTAAATATTTCATTCTAAACATGAACTTAAGTATCTAACCAAAAAACAACAGAAAATACATTAAAAAAAAACTTTAACATACTTTGGATTAATGCTTGAACATACAACATGTTCCATCAATTCGTACTTATTAAGTATTCGATAACTTTTTATCTCGCATATCGTTGTATGCAACATCATTATACAACAATATTAGTCTTAGACTGAAATAAGGCTATTAATGATCCGATATCAAGCCGATCTAGCCTCTACTATAGATTGGCTCAAGGCCATTCAATTGAATCTTATTTTCAGCAAGGCCTAGCTTGATTTGATTTCATTTTGATCGATAGCAAACTCACTTATTTCTATTTAAGCTTGATTTGAGCCAAAAATCAATTTGATTTTAATCTTTTTTTTTCTTTTAGGATAAAATCTTAGCCCAACTTCAGGTAAGCACCCAAAAGAATACAAGTACATATATACTGATGAATATATGCATTGCGAAAAAAAATTACAATTAAAATACACTCATGTATATGCACATATTCACATTTTGATCCAATCTTAAATTGGCTCAATTTGATTCAAACGTGACTCGACATGAGCTTGATCCAGTCACACTAGTCGGCTCATTAATTTCGTGCAAGCTTGATCTGAGCCAAAAAAACTTATACAATTTTCAAGCAATCATCAATCTTATCTTCAAATCAAACCGCAATTGTATATTAAAATGCTCCTTTCTGAATACTTCACATGCTAGTTGTAAAGCATTTAGCACATGATGCTTCATATTGATTAAGCCTTTTCATTACTGGAAGAAAAATTTAGGGGCATTTACATACATAGCATATAATTCTTATGATATTTATATGTCTCACACCTAAATTTTCAAATTTACGCACATAGCCCTAAAATATTTAATATCACATTAAAAATAGCACTATTACAACCATTTAGAAGTGAAATTCATATTTCATGCATACGTTTAAAGCACCAAAGTGCTATGTATGTAAATATGAAACTTTAGGTGTGAGATATGTAAATACATAAGAATTGTGTGCAAAGTATGTAAATTTCCCAAATACTGGGAGTTGGAGACAAGTAGAATCTTAATCCCATAAATATGTATCTAGAGAAGTTTAAATCTAACAAAACAATTTGGTTTGCCAGTAGTTAAATCCTAATAATTTGTTCAGTTATCAGTAACGGTATTCAGGATTCAATTGATTAAAAGATTTAACCAAAAACTTAAACAAATGTCATGATATTAAGAGAAATCTTAAATTGAGAACAAAAATTAATGAAAATGTATCATTGTATATTTTATAAAAAAAAACCAACAGGGCTGGCTTTGTAACTCTCAAAAGTTTGATCCTCTGCATACAAGTGATAGTGCAAATATCAAAATCCATCTGAAAATGGGAGAAAAGCTCCGATCCCTTTCGAGTCAACCTCTTTAACCAGTCAAAAAGCCTAAAAGATTGTGCAAGAAGAATTCTAAAGCTCACAAAGCCTTACAAGTTGAGTTGAAAAGGTGAAAGAATGAATTGAATTCACCAATCTAAATCTGAGTAGGATAGCAATGGCCTAGGTTTCAAACTTGTTGACAATCTCCTTGCCAACAAAAAATAAAAAAAAAATGATCATGCAAGGGAGACCCCCACCGAACAAAGCAAAGTTTAGTGGACCTAAACTCCCAAATCTCCCCAGATCAACATGCCACAACAATACAAACCAAAGAAGACTTCCTAATAGTTTAAAAACTATATGATTGGGCGAAATAACTCATCTTCAAATCTCAAATTCTTACTCTACTGATAAGTTTAATTTTCAAAAAATCAAGCTCCCAACCATAAAGACAAATAATTCGAGCTATATCACCTATGATGGACAAAATTATTGCCAATTTAACATAAAGGGTATCCTCGCTATAGAATTTCCCTCAAATTATAAGGTCTCCAATTTTATGTTTAAAATTTGTTGGTTAAATCTTGCTTAAATCTATCCTTAAAGGTGGCATCAAATAGCTCCTTCGAAAATTTTAGCATGCCTCAAGCTTCAACCACATGTATCCTCTTTACACCGGATTAAACTAAGTTTGCAATATAAATGTAAGAGAAAAAAAAGGTTCTTAGACTTCTAAGAACAAAATTGGAGTCCATGGAAGGGTCAACAAATTCACAAGAAAATCCCATTGAAGAAAAATCCAAAAAATAAAGAAAATTTTGAAAGCAAAATTTTCATGGGCTTCGAGTATGAAATTAACCTAACAAAAAATAAATAAATAAATAAAAACAATCAACATGTTGATGATGTAATATAGCACTTTTAAACCTTTGACTTATTAAAAAAAATAATAATATAATTGAAATAAACTGATATCATGTGGTAGTAACTCCAAGCCAAAAAAATAATTATGCCCTTCCAAAAAATCACTTGTGCATTTCTCTCCTTTTACTCCTTGCTTATTCCCAATTGAAAACTGCCAACGTATGAATTAAAATTAAAAAGCTTTTAGAATTATCTAATCTATGATTAAAAATTGGATTGCAAAGTAATTCAACGCCACACTTTAACTCACTCAAGGCCATGGAAAACAACTTTTGAATTGCAAAACCACTTTCAAAAAGGCACATTTTTGCTTGAGAGGGATACTGAAGAAGTTGGTGGTTTAGAGGCATATCATACCTTAATGGTAGCAGAATCAGATTTCACAACCTGGCGATTAAGCATCTGAATGAAAATATATGAAAAGTCAGTCTCATATAACAAAAATTTATGATTAAGTTGACTAATCAATGGGAGAATAAGCTTATAATAATAAGGAAAATTACATACATAACAAACAATTCCTTTGTATGGGCATATATAATAATCTAATACCTAAAGCTTGATACTTACATTTACATCTTGGTGTCATGAAACAATGCATGAAAAAACGTACTTCACTTTTGAACAGTTAATAGCTGTGGTGTTTTATATTTGGTATAAAAGACTAGAATGTTATGCAAGTATGAAATTTTAGGTGTTAGATATGCAAATACAGAAGAATCGAGTGGTATGTAAGTAAATGTCCCTAAGAACTGCAAATATATAAGGATTCAAAAAAAATAATATAATAAGAAAAGAAGGTAAAAAAAGACATCTTGATTATATAAATGCTACAGGCACTCACAAACCTGTTGATCACCAGAAGGAACCTTCAATTGGTAGTAGCAACCACGTGGTTGAAGCTGGCCAGCAAACTGGACCTCATTGTTCCTAGAAGTAAGAAATCCCAATTTTCAGAGAATTTAGCTTGAAATTATACAAAACTTTCAAAGAAAGTGAATTTTTTGTCGCAATAGGAGGAAAGTGTTGGATTAATACCTTTCATAACAATGGGGACACTCAAATGCCATCAACACTAACTGCGAAAGATTAAAAAAAAGACAATGCACATAAAGAAAATTTACATGCGTAGCATGCAATTTTTATGTATTTACATACATAGCACTTCGGTATTTTAAAATTATGCATAAAAAACGTGCATTTTACTTTTTAAAAACAGTAATAGTACTATTTTAATGTAATGCTAACGATTTGAGAGCTATGTGTGTAAATATGAAAATTCAGGTCCGAGACGTAAATACATAAGAATTATGTGCTATGTATTCCATTCAAAAACAACTCTGCTGATGGAAGGAGAAAAGCAACCTCTCTGAAATGAGGAATCCGAGTCAAGAGAATCCTGGTAATGCCCTGCAACAACGTAAAGCATAAAAAATGAGACCTTTTTCGAACAAAGGAGAAAGAAGACTTTCAGGCGCAAAAAAAGATAAATAAAAATAAAAATAAGGAAAATAGGGCGACGAAATTATAGAATTGAAAGCTTACATTCTGCTCGCACCGCATGCAAAGGCTCTCGATTTCGTGAAGTGGCGACTCTGAGGGTTCCTCGGCGGAGACCGCATCAGCCGCCGACCGGATATCGGTTAGTTCTTCACCGCTTTCCATCTCAAATCGAAGTGAAAGTGGAAGATAAGAAGAAATTTGTGTTTGCTATCTCTCTCTCTCTCTCTATCTCTCTCTCCCTCGCGAAAATTTCTGAGAATTCAAGTATTTGTGCTTTTTTTTGCTTTGGCTCACCGGAGAAGAAACTAGAAAGAGACGGAAAACCAACAGAAGAAAAAAAAGGAAAATAGGCTTCTTGTTTTTAGGGCGGTTTTCAGCTTAATGACAATAAACCGACAAGACTATATATATAGACATACATATATATATATATATATATATATATATATATATATATATATATATATATATATATATAAATTTAAATTTATTTAAGTTAATTTTAATTAATATGTTATTAAATAATGTTATCAATTAATTAAGACTAAATAAACTTATTTGTTACGTTCATAATTAATTCGAAAAAAAAATTACTAATTTAAATTAATTCAGGAATGACTAATAAATTATTATTTAATAAATGATTAGTTTAACAAAATATTTTATTAAACTTCAATTAGTTTAATAAAGATTATATTATTGATTAATATAATTACCAATAAAAATTTAAATTGAATTTAATTAGATTTAATAACCTTGTCATTAATATGTAATATTAAATTCATACTTCAACTAAGAAAATTAAAACTTTAACATAAGTTTTCAAACAAATTCACATGATTTAACTCAAAAGACATTTATGAAATTTATTACATGAATAATTCTTTTATGAGTATCAATTGATTAGTTTATTCTCTTTTATTGAAATTAGAACTCTTATTAATTCTAAGATGGCATTTATTTTAATGATTTTTTAATGAGATAATATACACATTTGAAATGGTTAAATGGAAGTATTACAATTGAATTAATTGTAAAGTTGTGCTAAAAAAAAACTTCTTAGGAAGATGTAATGGGAGTTATAAATATATCATTTCTATTAAAATCAGACAACAACTTTTTTATAGCCAACACACTTTAATACGGCAAGATAAAAAAAAAAAAATTTCACAACAAAGATTTCTATAAAACAACGAGAAAGAAGTTCTCCAGAGCTATGGCTATGACCTAAAACACGAAGCTGACAGAAAGTTGTCTCAAACATATCTTTAATCTTACAGTCAAATTTCCAATCCAAACAAAGCTCCGAACTATCTAAAACCCCAGAAGTTAAAGATGAAATTGGAAAATTAGAAGAGGAAAATTAATGCCGCCCGCACAGAAACAAACATATAACAAAATTTACATACATACCACATAATTATTTCTTATTTACATATCTAACACCCAAAAATTGATATTTCATGAAAAGGTGTATTTGTATTTCCATTTTAAAAAAAAATAAGTGATGATGATAATTTTTTTATAGGTGGTTAAAGATTTTGAGTGGCATCCATGTGAATATTAATATTTAGGTGTTAGATATATAAATACATAAAAATTATGTGGCATGTACGTAAATGCACAATAACCTTGGCTATTTATTATATATAATAGGAAATAATAAAATCACAGGGCCTTCTCTTTGATGACATCAATGCCCATTTCAGAAGGATCAGTAGCTTGCACTTCATAGTGGACACCATCAAGCACTCTTCTTAGCCCTTGCTTTGAGGTTGCATATAGAATTTTAGCCCTAATCCTTGATGCAGTAGGAGACCTTCATACAGAAAATAGTAAAGAGTATTTAAGAGAATAGTTAATTAACTCATACTTTTAACATTATTATCTTATTTTATATTTTGTTAATCATAATTAATTGTATTATAATTAATAATCTTAATTAAAACCTTATTAACAATAGTTTAAATTTTATTTCTGTAAAGTTAAGATTTGCCTTTTCATTTTTTTGACGTAGAAGATGAGATCTCTCCAAAAGTAAAGTTGGACAATAATGACAACGTTTGGGTGTCAATTTTCAACAGCTTTCTCATACCTAATTTTGAATGCCACGACTTTTTTTTTTCCAACCCTCTGGATGTCGCAGGGTCTGTTTCGTGCAGCTACAACTTATTGACAATGTACTGATGAGCAGCTGAACTGGATAAACTGTTGATCAACAGCTAATCCGGATAAACCGATTGGCTGTTTGATTTGTGTTGTTTGAAAACAGCCAATTTGCGGTTGATTATGAATAAACAATCTTTGTGAATAATTTATACAACTAACACGTAAACTTTAATTTATACGTACATACCAACTTATCTTTGATTAAAGAACTCCATTTCATTTTTTTTAATCTAAAATAATAATATTTTTTTATGTGATATGAAATATTCGGGTGATATATACGAATGGAAGTTCAGGTGCTTGATATGTAAATATGTAAGAGTTGGGTGCTATATATTAAATTCCTTAAATAATTAATTCATAAAATAGGCCAATTACTATAGAAGTAGTGTAATTATTATCAACCTAATTATGGTTAGTAATTTAGCCTAAATTACAGGACAAGTAGATGGCATGATATCAATTTCTATCATGTGTAAAATCTGTTTAAACTTTGACATTACATATAGACCACTAATTATTTATGTATTTACACATCTATGACCTAGAATTTATACTTACTTATGTACGAAGAAGTTGAAAAAAAATAAAAAATAAAAATTGAACAGAAAATGGAGAAATATTTGAGTACGGAAGTTTAAGCAGAGTTGTGTACATTGTAGTTTATTCGGATGGTACAGCTAAGTTATATTTAGGTTACATTAAAAATTAGAAGAGAATATAACTTAAGTTATACCTTCCGAATAAACTAAAATGTAAGTAATTCTACCTACACTTCCTGTACTCAAATATTTCTCCAGAGAATCAAAGAGTAGTAAGAGAGAAAACCAGCTAATGAAGAAGATCCTGCTCTTTTGACAATTATCGAGGGAGACGAAATCGAAATCGAAGACCGCGTATCGGCAATCGTCGTGTGGGAGTGAGGCGGCGAGATCTGCATATCCCTCGGCGGCGCCGCCGAGCTTATCGACCATCACAGCCCTCGAGCCCTCATCGATCTTGAACACTATGTATCGATGAACCCTCTTCCATTTCATCTCCATGAAACACTCCCGGCATTCTTCCCTCACCTTCATGCCTTCCGTCGCCTGCAATCAATCACTCTGATTAATTAAGATTGAAGATCAGAGAATCGCTTCATCAGAAGCTTAATCAATTACCATTTTGAAAGCCATCGCCATCTTTTCTCTCTTTCTCCTGCTTTTCGCTCTCTCTGGTTTGGATTGGTTTGGTTTGGTGGTTTCGATCTGGATCCCTACGTCAATAGTGTTAAGCAATCCCAACGGAGCTGGCTGGAAGGGAAAGTGAACTTTATGTGCCCCATTTATTAGGTTATTCTGTAAATAGAACTATAAAAGAGTTTAGTGCGACACACGTAAGAAAATATGTTTTGTGCAAAATCTCTTTTTTTAAGAGAATATTTACATAGAAACCACGCGATTCTTATTTATTTACATATTTAATCCCTAAACTTCAATTTGTGGCAGTCCTTACCCTACAATGCATGAAAAGATGTATTTTACTTTTTTAAATAAAAATTTAATTGTTAGATATGTATATAGATGCCCCTAAACATCATGACCTCATTTTTACATATTCTCAAACCATAGTGTTATAAAGGTAAATATCAAATTTTATGTGTTAGATATGTTACAATACATGAGAAATGTGTGGTATGTATGCAATTTTTTCTTATTTTTAATGTGAAGTTAGATCATGAACATGTAAAACATAAATAATTTGAGTGATGAGAAATGAAATGTTCTCCACTTTTACAAAGTTAATAATAATAATATATTTTTATATTATTCCAATAATTGAGTAGTAAGTACGTAAATATGAAAATTGAAATGTTATATATGTAATAATATAATAATAATAGTGTGGTATGTATGTAAAAGCCCCTAAAAATAATTTATAAAGAATACCCATTATGAAATTAACTCTCAAACTATATACATGAGCCATAGTTTACTATGATTGGGATAAAACCTAGGATATCGTCTCCCTAGTTTTTCCATGCTTGAGGCCCATGCCAACCTTAACTTGAAAGGAAAGGGAACTCCTTGCATGAGTTGGGGACAAGTGGGAGCATTGAAAGGAATGTGTCTCCTTTTGGTATTTCTGTATGGGGGCTTACCAAAAGGAAAATGCTTTATAGATCAACTTATGCATTAAAAATAGGTTTATAAATGTAAGGGAATGTGTTGTGGTTTGCACAAAATGGCATGCATGATGATCATATGCATCAAATCAACTTGTCATTTGTCGTAGAACACGTGTCATGCACAAAAAAATATGAAGGGTATAATGTGGATCTAAACATTGTGTCTATATTCATGGCATATTACAAATTTTGAAAGAAAACAAAAAAAAAATACTCTAAGTTTTCTCTCAAGACATACACACGTATACAAAAGCCATTAATAGCTTGATGAGATACTTTCGTATGACATACAACTAAGGGCAAAACCAACTTTAATTTTTGGGGTGTGCAAAATCACCAATTATTTATTTTTTTATTAGTATTGAACAAAAGAATATATCGGGACTAAATAACTAACTTTAAAATGCAATATAATGAATATATTGTGTGTATTATAGTCATGGTGATTGCTTTAAATAAAGCAACTTGTTTAATTTGCAAACTTGATTCGCGAGTTCGGAAGCTTTAAATCTCTTCTACATCTGATACATACATCTCCTTCTTCAAAATTCCGCGGAGAAATGCAATTTTTACATCAAGTTGAGCTAACTCGACATTAAATTGCAACAACCAAAGTTAGTAATATTCCAATAGATAATTATTTAACAAGCCAAATAAAAACAACTTTATAATATATTGGTCTTGTTGGTATCCTTCATTTTCATGGCTTGTTTGGAGCAAAAGAGAGGGAGAAAGAATCAAAAGAAACAAAATATATACTAGAAAGCTTGAAGGTATAATTCATTGCTTCGGATGGTTTTATAGCTCATGTAATGGTTTTATAATGAATTTCATGGTTTAAAATTTGATATATCATCTATTTACATTCCAATGCAATTTCATCGAGAGTTGGTGGGGTATTAATGTGTTGCAAATATTTTTTTTTGAGTCAATCATGTTTTCATTATACTTATGTGAAATGATGGGTATAATGTTTATAAGATATTTAATAATCATATTACATGATCTCAGAAGTTTGTTTTATATAATCTATTCCATTCATAACAGGCATGCTATATTCATAGAGCTTATAATCTCCTTGAGCTCCTATATGCTTCATATTGCTCTCCCCATATAATCCTACAATATCTATATGGTTAATAGATATGATCCAACAAGATTTTTTGCATGCCTCACACATGTAGATTCATATGATGGAATAGTTCAATGTTGTTGTATACATCACATTAGGGGTGCAAATGAGCCGAGCCTGCTTGAGCTCAAGCTCAAGCTTGTTTATTGAGCGAGCTCGAGCTCGAGCTCTTCCCGACTCTAGCTGCCATCAGTCATTTTGATGCATTATTTTTTAAAATATATTTCAAAGCATTTTCCAGTGAGCTCCAGCTGCCTCCTCCGACTCCGACCACCAATATCTTCTCTAGCGAGCCCATGCAAAAATTGAGTTTTTAGTTCGAACTCGCAAGCCGACTACTACCAGTATAAGCCGAGCTCGAGCTCGCCATTCAAGCTCAAGCTCACAATTTGCCACACGAGCGGAGTTCAAGCTTGGCATGGCTTGAGCTCGACTCACTCTTTTGCACCCTCTACATGACACAATACATTCACAAAACATCATGCTTAATATTAAATGACATTTGATCATGAATTCTGAGAGGGATAGCATTATGGAAGCTACATATTTGTGGTGTATTGCATATTCAAATTGATGCTCCCCTCATTTGTTGCACCCCAAAATGTTGTGATCAGTATAAAATATCGGTTGCATTGGATTGAGCCATGACATAATATACCTCTTAATGGTCATACTAATATATTTAGGCGCATTTACAGACCACTCAATTCCTATGTTTTACATAACTAAAATATAAATTTTGATTTTTTACATTTCTGCCAGCCAAATCCTTCATATCACATAAATACCAGAATTTTAACATATAAAAATTGAAATGCAACTTTTTCATGAATAAATAAAGTGGCATATATATAATAATTGAAATCTAATTGTTAGATATGTAAATACATAGGACTCGAGCGGTATGCGTGCAAGCGAAATAACGAGGGCTTGTGCGAGGTCTCAAAAGTCTATGGGAATTTACAGGAGGCCCCAAGGTTTGTTTTTCCTAAATTCGCATGACTTTGGGAATTGTTGGAAAATTTACACACATACCACAAAATTCTTATGTATTTACATAAAGATGGTATAAAATTTGATATTTAGATTTATAAAACCTTGTTATTATAAGCATATGCATAAAAAGGCGCATTTAACCTTTAAAAAATTAGTGATGGTGATATTTTTTTTGATGTGATATCAAATATTTTAGTGTTAGGTATGTAAATATATAAGAATTGTGTGGTATGTATGAAAATGCCTCAAAATTATTTTTTGCAATTATATTACTCGCAGCCAAACAGCTGAAAATTTAAAACACCAATAGTTCTTTTGCTTTACACTCAGATATCATCAGAATAAACAGCCTCTTAACACCTTCAGTTGGCAGGAATGCATTGTTAATCTCTATTTCCTTTTCTGAATAATTACATGAGCATCCTTCAAAAATAGTCCATTCCTTGAGCGTACAGAATATGCGGAAAATATGAGAAAACTGTCAAATTAGTCCCTCACACTTTTCAGGGTTTTATTTAATCTCAGGTTCTATAAGTGCCAATTTAGTACCCATAGTAGGAAAGGACTAGTTGTTTGTTCGTTGTTTGTGAAAAGTTCGTGTTTTGCTTTTTAAGTGGCTCGTGTTCGCATCATCCCTTAACTTAACAAGTCGAATACGAATAAATTTTTTAAGCTCGAATTAT
The DNA here is from genome assembly GCA_003013225.1 of Phalaenopsis aphrodite. NCBI lineage: Eukaryota > Viridiplantae > Streptophyta > Magnoliopsida > Asparagales > Orchidaceae > Phalaenopsis > Phalaenopsis aphrodite. Next base: position 486,988 of record NEWO01000150.1, on the reverse strand, counting down.
TAATGAGCCGCACACGAACAATACTTTGCTTGATCATTTTAGCTCTAAATAAAGAAATTAAATTATATATATATATATATATATATATATATATATATATATATATATATATATCAACTCATGTTTCCATATAGTTATGCATCTTCTATTGCATAGAATTAGTGTATGTTTGAATCTAACACCATGCATCTATTTTCTTTCTAATTAATTTAAAAGAGCCAATTTTGAGCCGACACGAGCAGAACACAAACAAGAATATGTAAATCGAGTTGAACACAAACGCACTATTCAAAGACAATTTCAAATACTAGTAAATTTCGAACAACCCAAACACAAGCCAATATTGAATTCGCACAAGCTCGGTTCATTCACAGTGCTAACCCCGGACATTTTTAATACAGAGACTAATTTCAGAGCTAATTTAAAGAGTACGGAGGCTAATTTAGAATTTTTATAGACTCTGTGACAAAAATGACCCCATTAAATAGTCAGAAGATTATTTTGGCATTTGAGTCATTGGAAAAAATAAACTTGGAACCAAAAAAAAAAAACAGAACTCAAATCTACTGCTTTTCTAGCTGCACTTTACAAAAAGCATTTTTTATTATTTTTTACAACATTAGAAGAGAAGAACTGTTTAACTGCTCCCTGTTGCTTAAATTAAAAAACTAGTGGTGGGCGTGCACAATTAGCAGCAACGAACAACCGATAAAGACATAAGGAGAGCAAATCATTATATGCAGAAAAATTTTAGTTTTACAAACACATAACTAGAAGAAACTACCTGCTGGAGTTCATGTCGTATTTGCATATTGGGCAGAATGTTCCCCATTTAGTCAACCATGAATCCACACACGCCGAGTGAAATTCTACGAAAAAATTATGTCAACATGAGATGAGAGAAAAGCAGCATTTCATGGCGTTTAGGGCCATCATTTAATATTACAAAGCTCCCCAACATTTAAAAGTTGGGCCATTTACATACATACCACACAATTCTTATGCATTTATATGTCTAATACCTAAACATTCATAATACATATATACCACTCAAATCTTTAACATCACATCAAATATAACACCATTACTATCTTTTTAAGGTGAAACACACCTTTTCATGCATAAGTTTATAGCATCCAAGGTGTTATAAATATAAATATCAAACTTTAGGTCTTAAACATGCAAATACACAAGAATATGTGGTATAAATGTAAATTTCCCTTAAAAGTTTTGGATTTCAATTACAGATGATCATGGAAAAAAGTTTGTATCAACGTATACTGATCAAAAAGTGGTCAAGATGAATCTACAAAATCTTTATATTTACTTTAAGATAAGTGCAGCACAATTATTTTATATGCTGTGCTCATCTCAAAAGCAAACTTAAGGATTTTGAAATCCATCCTAAAACAAAACATTGGCCAGAATATCATGATCATGAAGGTATCAAGCAACAACGATAAAATGAAGATGGAAGAACAATGCTATTCTTGACAATGGATAATACTGCAGCAGTGAATAAAAAAGCGTATCATCAAATATCAGTAGGAAGATTTGCATACGCACCGCTTAATTCCATATCCAACACCTAAACTTCAATTTTTAAATACATGTTACCTTACCTATGAATGAAAATGTGTATTTCACTCTTTAAAAGTTAAAATAGTGATATTTCCGATGTGGCACGAAAGATTTTGGTGGCATAAATGTAAAAATTAAAGTTGCAGTGTTATACATAAGAATTGGGTGGTATGTAGGTAAATGCTCCATATAAATAAGGTTCACAAATTCAAACAATTTTTATTCATCAACATTAAAGATGCACATATTGTGTGATAGAAAAGCGGCAATTAAACTTAAAGAAAAATTTTATAAGATGATGATGAGACCTGCAATGTTTTATGGCACAAAATATTGGCCTTTAAAAAGGAAGCATAAAGCTAAGTTAAGTATTGTTGAGATGAGAATTCTTAGGTGGAAGAGTGGCTTGACACTTAAAAGACAAAATGCGAAATGAATGTGTCCATGAAAGGGTTGGTGTAGCTCCAGTGGCTGACAAGATTAGAGAGAGCCGTCTTAGATGGTTTGGTCACATAAAACATAGACCATCTGAAGATCCGGTTAGAAGAGTTGATAGTTTAGATTCGACTAATTATGTTAAAAAAGGTAGAAGAAAACCTAAAAAGACTTCCGTCCCCACTTAGTAGGATAAAGGCATGTTGTAGTTGTTGTTGTTGTTTAGCATTCAAAACATATTTATTCATAACAATGATGAAGAATATCATGAAACAGACTTGAGCGGAATGAGTGCATACCATGTAGACAGGGAAGAAGGCGGAGTCTCTCTCCATCCTGATAATCTTCAAGACAGATAGCGCAAGTTTCAGTAATATGCTTGGTGGTCAAATAAGCCCTTTTAAATATGAAACAGGTAAGTATTTCTACTTCCTCCCTGTCCATACGAGGAGGTTTTCGACGGCCACCATTCCGAAGAATCCAACAGTTCCGAGCAAATAGAAATGTGGCAATAGCTGATATTATAATGACAACAGAAACGAAAGAAATCACAAGCACTGTTCCCGCATTTTCCTCTATCGGAGGGCCTATGCAGCATTCTCCTTCGCCTTCAGCATACTTCTGTAAGGTCTCGCCTGCCATCTTCGAAACAAATGTTGCATGTATGTGGATGCCCGATGGATTTCCAATCACTACAGGAGAAAAAGAAAAACTGTCAGAATGGCCCTCTAACCCTTTGTAGACATATATTTTAATCCCATTTAGTCCCGGACATTTTTAATGAAAGCTGAAATTCATGAAAGTATAGAGTATGAAAATTGTTAAAGATGAATCCCAGCCCCAAGTTTCATAAGCAGTTACAAATAGAAAACATATGCAGCACACTTCAGATAATATGGATGAAATTAGAATGAAAAGTTTATGAAAATAGAGGACTATTGAGGGTTGCCTCTGTAAACATTAGTTGCTGTCATCAAGTTAAAAGGGAAATTTACAAACATACCAGACAATGCTTATGTGTCTGCATATCTAACACCAAAAATTGGATATTTAAACCTATATAAATCTATACATGAAAAGATGCATTTCAATTTGAAAAATATAGTAGTGATTATTTTTTATGTGATCTTAAAAATTTGAGTGATATGTATGTAAATAAAAATGTGTAGGAGTTAGATATGTAAATAAATAAGAATGATGTGGCATACATGTCAATGCCCCATACATAAAACATAATTATACTGTCACCACAAACCAAAAATAAAATTTCACATAATTTTTTTCACAAAAATTTACAAAGGTAGCACACAATTCTTATGTATTTGCATATCTCACACCTAAACTTTCATATTTACACATATATCAATCAAATCTATAATATTACATAAAAAATATGAAAGTTTGGGTGTGAGATATGTAATTGCATGCTATGGATGTAAATGCTCCTTTTTTATCATCTTTACTTGTGAGAAGTTTGAATAAGGGTAAGTGAGCCAATTCAAATCAAGTCTACATAGAATTGGATCCACATGTACATTAGCTAAATAGAACCTCGCCATTTATCATATTGCCATATTGGTAAAGTAAATAGAAAAACCAAAATTAGCCAAACAAAATTTAACAAAAGTTAACATTTTTCAGCTGAATGCAAGAGAAGTAGTATTATTACCAAGCAAACTTATTTGAAAATTGACCAAATCTCACTTTCAATAAAAATTTTGCATGAACAAATTTCCCCCACTTCATTATTTCCTTATTTGAAACTTTAAATATCTTTACACTTGTCTAGCACAAGGCAACTATTTTGCCTTGGAAGATTTACATACATACCACTCAAGTCTTTTGCATTTACTTAACTAACACCTAAACTTCGATTTTTACATACATGCCGCCTTCCCTGTGAATGAACCGTGTATTTCACATTTTAAAAGTTAAATTAGTCATATATTTAATATGATATGAAAAATTTAGGTGGTCTAACTATAATTATTATAATTTAGGTGTTAGATATGCACACACATAAAATTGGGTGGCATGCATGTAAATGCCATCCTAAGCATATGAAAGATTAACTATTAAAGGTCAGATTGAGATAGATAAATAGTGATTATTTAAACTTTTAAAATCAAGATAATCTAATTAATTTTAAAATTAAAATTTTGTTTTGAAGGACAAAAAAGAAAAAGCATAAAGGTGAAAAAATCTTTTAAATTTCGTCTTTCACTTGAATGCTGAATAGTAAATTTATATGCTGAAATTTTTGTAGATTTATTCATTAGTTTTTTTAAATCAATACGAGCTTCATTTAAATTTTATTAACATGTGAATAATATAATAATTTTCATCTGATAATTATGTCTGATTTATATTAATAAATTTAGTTAGCTAAATAACGTTGTAAAATTTATAATTTTATTAAATTATATTAATATTAATAATATAAAAAATAATTTTTAAATTAAATTTAAAAACTATATGATTTTAAATCAATATCAAAATTACACCGAGCGTCTTGACAAATTTATTCATGAACTTTATACTATATTGTTCACAATCATAGATTAAATAAAAATGATAGTTGTGACAAAATTAAAATGCTGAGAAAAACATTACAGGGTGTGATTTTTTTATCATTATATATATTATTTTGTAGCCCTGTTCTAAAATATTTCTAGCCCGGCCGCTACCCATGCACAAGGTGCTTTTATTTCTACAAGGCTCAGTGATGATAATATTCTAGTTGCTAATAAATTTGTTAAAGGATTCCATGAGTTTGACTCTCCTTCAAGCTTTTATGTTAAACAAAAATTTCATACATTATGTGCAAAAAATAATAAAATATAAGAAGTTATGTTATAAAAATTTGTTTAAATGTAAAAGCTTAGAGAACTAGGAAAAATATCAAACGGCCCGCCGGAAGTCTAAAAGAACAATCTGTGACGCTAAAAATTCTGTTTTTAATGATCTTTATAATAGATTAGATACTAAGGAGGGTGAAAAATATATGTATAAACTAGTCAAACAAAGAGAAAAGAAAAGTAAAGATTTAACTCAAGTAAAGTGTATTAAAGATGAAAATCAAAAAGTATTTTTCTTAGAAAAAGATATTCAACATAGGTGGGTGAGTTATTTTGTTACTTTTTTATGAAGTTTCTGAAAATATGATCGGTGATCTTAATATCATGAATAATAATAAAACGTTTCATTTTTACCGTCGCATTAGTAAAAAAAAAAGTTGAGGAGGCTTTAAAGAAAACCAATGGTGAAAAGTCTATAGGACCTAATGATATCCCAATTGAAGTGTGGAAATATTTAGGAGATTTGGGAGTTTCTTGGCTTACTAAACTCTTTAATATTATTTTAAAAACTAACAAGATGCTTGAGGAGTGGAGGAAAAGTATTTTGGTCCTCATTTTTAAGCATAAAGGAGATGCACAAGAGTGTGCAAATTATAGAGGAATTAAGTTGATGTGTCATACTTTAAAGTTATGGGAGAGGGTAATTGAACATAGGTTAAGACGCATTACAAAGATTTCTCATAATCAATTTGGATTTATGTCGGGCAGGTCTACTATGGAAGCTATACATTTATTGAGAGGTTTGATGGAGAAATTCAGAGATAATAAGGAGAAACTACATTTGATTTTTATTGATTTAGAAAAAGCTTATGATAAGACTCCAAGAGATATCCTTTGGAGAGTTCTTGAGAAGAAAGGTGTTGATATGACTTATATTGAAGTCATTAAAGATATGTATATTAGAGTTGTTACTTGTGTTCAAACGAAGGAGGATTGACCAAATATTTTCCTATTTATGTTGGATTATATCAGAGATCGGCTTTAAGCCAATATCTTTTTGTTTTAGTTATGGATGGTCTTACTGGATATATACAGGAGGATGTACCTTGGTGTATGCTTTTTGCTGATGATATCCTTCTCGTGGATAAAACGAGGAAAAAACCTAGGAAAAACTTGAATTATGAAGGTTTACGTTGGAGTCAAAAGGCTTTCATTTAAGTAGAATTGAAACTGAATACATGGAATGTAATTTTAATAGTAGTAGCTCTAGTGACGGAAGTGTGACTTTGGGTGATCAAATTATTAAAAGGTGTGAACGATTTAGATACCTTGGGTCCGTTGTTCAAAGCGATGGTGATATAGATGAGGATGTTAATAGTAGAATTCAAGTTGGGTGGTTGAAGTGGAGGAATGCTTCAGGTCTTTTGTGTGATAGAAAAGTACTGCTTAAACTGAAAGGAAAATTTTATAAGACGGTGGTGAGACCTGCAATGCTCTATGGCGCTGAATGTTGGCCTTTAAAAGAGAAGCATAATAATAAGTTAAGTGTTGCCGAGATGAGAATGATTAGGTGGAGAAGTGGTTTTACACTTAGAGACAAAATGCGAAATGAATATATCTGTGATAAGGTTGGTATAGCTCCTGTGACGGACAAAATTAAAGAAAATCGCCTTAGACGGTTTGGTCACATTAAACGTCTACCGTATGATGATCCGATTACGAGAGTAGATGTTTTAGATTCGACTTGTGTTAAGAAAGACAGGGGTAGACCTAGGAAGACTTGGGCTCATTGTATAAAAAATGATCTTAATTTACTAGAACTAAATGAAAATATACACTAAATAGGATGCAATGGAGAAAAAGGATTCATGTAGCCGACCCCACGTAGTGGGATTAAGGCTTTGTTGTTGTTGTTAAGCATTTACATACATACCACCCAATTCCTATATATTTACATATCCAACACCAAAACATCACTTTTTACATTTATACCATCTAGATCTCTCATCACATCAAAAATATCGTCATTTAACTTCTAAAAAGTGAATATATATTTTCATGCAAAGATAAGGTGGTATGGTATGTATGTAAAAATTAAAGTTTCGGTGTCACACATGTTTATGCATAGAAATCGAGTGGTATGTATGTAAATCATCTTTAACTCTATAAAATAGATGCACACTGTCACCTCCCAAAAAAGCTCTTATGGGTGGTGGGCAGCCCAAGACTTAAATACTGTTTTTCGGTCCTACACCTAGCCGATGTGGGACTATTTGTCTGTAACATTCTCCTCCACCCAATCACGTGACACCCTCGTCACGGATCGGCTCCACCGAGGGTCCCACTGGACCATGGAGAATCCACACACCTGACAGACAGTAATCTGCTCTGATATCACATGTCACCTCCCAAAAGAGCTTTATGGGTGGTGGGCAGCCCAAGACTTAAATACTGTTTTCGGTCCTACACCTAGCCGATGTGGGACTATTTGTCTGTGACAATACGCTCTCTCTCGCTAAGATGTTAGTTTATAAAAGCATTTACCATAAAATTTATAGGCTGAATCAAAGCATGCATTCATGATAAATTGGTTTATAATTCTATATTAATATCAATGCTCCCTGGAAAAATTATTTTCCCTCATCTAAAAGGCTTAGGCAGGGATGCATATTGTCCATAATCTATTTTCCATTATCATGGAGTGCTTCTCCTGTCTTCATGACTAAGCTAGCGCCAACAAGTAGTCTGAATCAAAGCAGAAATAAAAAGGAAAAAAAGAGAAAACTAATAGAGGAGCTAAAAATAGGATTTGTATCTCTCCAATTATACTAGTAACTGTGCATGTGCGGCTACCTTCGTGTCAGTTGTATGTTGGATTATGGAAATTGAAATGAATTCCACTATACCACTCTATAAGTTTAAAAAAGAAGATTTACGCATACTAGTCAATTCTTATGCATTTACATCTCTAACACCTAAACTTCATTTATTACATATGTATACCACCTTACCTATGCATGAAAAGATGTATTTCAATTTTTAAAAGTTAAAATAGTTATATTTTTGATGTGATAGGAAAGATTTGGGTTGTATATTTGTTAAAACTAAAGTTTAGGTTTTAGAAATGTAAATAGATAGGAATTGGTTGGTATGTACGCCAATGCTCCTTAAAAAAATGAGTTAGAATTCATCAAAAGCATCCAAATTGCATTTAAAGGCCTCAATTACTAACTGGACATGTTAGGTAAGGGTTATTGGAGAAGGTTTGAATTCAAAAAATAAAATAGAACAGATAAAAAGTTGATGAGTGGGAAGAATAAAAGAAAATGAGAATGGAAGGAACCATCAAAGTAAGGAGTAATAAATTCATCATCCTCAAATAATGGATTGCATGGCACACTTAGGATTATGGTCAGTTACAACTTCACATGTCTTATTTCACGATCAATCAATAAAGAACCAATTTTTATGTGAGATTGGGCAATCATTGAATTTCTCGATTTGGAAATCAAATTGGGTAGATAAGTTCCACAATCAAAAAGTCAAAATTTCAAGATACAAGATCTCTGATCCATCACAATGATTGTTGGACACTAGCCTATTAGTTTTGGATCATATCAACTATCATTGCCTCGATCACAATTTATTAGAATAAACTGAAAATATGACACTAAATAGGACACAATGAAGAATATGGATTCAAGTCGCCGACCCAATTAGTGGGATAAAGGCTTGTTATTGTCGTTGTATCCATTAAAATTGTCGTAAAACTTAGCTACATTTTGTGACAAAAAAAATATTTCCAAAATTCATTGCAAACTCATATCAAATAAAAAATAGTGCTATTACAACTTTTGTAAAAGTGAAATACACATTTTTCACGCATAGGTTTAAAGCACCAAAGTGCTATAAATTGTAAATATGAATGTATAGGTCCGAGATGAGTGTAAATACATAAGAATTGTGTGCCACTTGTGTAAATTTCCCAAAAAGAAAACCTCTTGATCCAAATTTAAAGAAGGACTGCCCTATCCTATGTCAAAGTTTAGACCGCTAGAGAAATTGCATTGTGAGAAGATTCATCCAAAACCCTCATTGATCCTGAATTAATTTGACAACCTTCAAAAGGCAACCACTCTCACCAACTTTCATATATAATCATCTCTAGTTCCATCAAGCATTCACCTTAACATCATTTCAACCACACTAACTTGGGAAAAAGAACTCAAATTCACATTAATCTTCTTTTCTGCAGAGATTCAAAGAGCTATCTCCACTAAACCAGATAACAATTTTCATTGATGTAGGAAAATGTTCTTATGGTGATCGTGAATAAATTTGAATCTTCTTCCATTTCACACCACTGCAGGCAAGCTGGCTAAAAGACATGGAGTCAACCACAGCAAAAAAAGTCCTAGTTTTGCAGCACATTAATCATATTTAAGAGATTTAAAATCGTCCCAAAGAAACGACACTATAAGCTAAAAAGTCAAAGCATGCGCAGAACAACTAAATTTCAATAACTTCCCAAGACTCCATAATCTAATTCCACCAAATTTTATCAGCTGCATCACAATAGCAAGCTCTAAACACATAAACGGTTCATCAAAATCATCTCAGACACCGAAATCGACAAGTTTAGCCCTAATTCAATATAAGAAGGCAAGCAAATCAGCAACTCAACCAAATTAACTTTTCGCGGGCTTTCAGTTTACTTACTCGAATACAAGTAACCCATGTCCTGATCATCGAAGATGATTGCAGCCTGGAAGCCAGCGTCTTGCGCAACCCTAACCTTGCGGTCGAAGCTGCACCCGCCGCGCTCAATGAGAACAAAGCGAACGCCTGTGGTTGTGCCTACGCGATCAGCGGAGAAGTTTGTGCGCAGTGCAGAGCACGCGTCCAGGGTATTGGCGACGTAAAGAGAACCACAAGTGCCGAAGCCATCGACGGGGACGGCGAAGCGCGCGGGTGCGTCTATGAAAGTGAAAGAGAAGGAGCTGCCATGGAGGCGGACGAGGGCTGTGGCTGGGCGGAGGAGGATAAGGAGGATGATAGCGCAGATGAGTGCGGCGGTGGAATTGGGACTCGAGATCGAGGATGGAGATTGCTTCATAGTGTCACTTCGGATCGATCTTCTCGTCATAATTATATATATATATATATATATATATATATATATATATATATATATATATATATATATATATATATAGTTTTATATCATCTACTAAAAAATTTAAGTATAACATATTAATGATCCACATTTAAAATTTTAAGCTCCAATCACCCAAAAATAATCCAAGACTTTAAGGTTCTGTTTGGGGCAGCTGCACTTTATTCAGCTTATGTTGATTAGTAGCTTATCTTATCGTGATATCTGTTGATGAACAGTTGATCCTAATAAGCTAACTGGTTGTTTGGTTTGTGCGTTTGGAAAACAACTGATTCTGGATAAATGATCATTTTGTTTCTATTTTGAATAAATTATTTAGTTGTTTGGTTTGTGCGTTTTGTAAACAGCTTATTTGTAGATTTTTTTAGTTAAATGAACAATCTTTCACGCAAAATTTATAATTTTCTCAACAAAAAAGATAATATATAAATGTTAAATATTTTAGAACCAATTAACCGCTTTCATACTCATTCGACACATACAGACCACCGAAAATTTGCAGCGTAACATTAATTCGTATGCAATGTGCCAAGTTTGTAAAATTAAAATTCAAATGTTAAGACATGAAATTACAAAAGAGTTGAGTTACATTTATATGACTTAAATATTTCCGATCACATCAAAGAAACATAGTTACATATACAAAAGTAAAATACACATTCACGGACTAATATGAAGTATAATGAAACCCAAAAAAAAAAGAAAAAGACGCGTTAAAATTATAAGGAAAAAAAATAACAATGTTGACTATAAAATATAAAAGCATATCACGACAAATGTTGCGCGGTTTTGACACACAGAATCCCGAGCAAACTTGTTTGACTGAAATATCGTAGAAATGGAAGCATTCAAACCACAAGCGTTGTTCTCAACTTGTGACACCGTCGAACTCTGAGCCAAGGTGTACAGTTGGGATATCGTAGACACAGAAGTACTGTCGGCCCACCTGAAGAAATTGCAGTCTTCTGGTCTGTATCCCCACCGCAGACATCTGAAGAATTGCCACTCATAACTATGTGCCTAGCGTGACATGAGTAGCAAGGACATTAGCCCGCAACGACACATCACTTGCCCGGACTTCTCCGAATATCTGGAACTCATCGTCCTATAAATATTAAAAAGAAAATATATTAATCATTTAGAAAAAGAAATAAAGAAAATCTACCTACCAAAGTATGGAGGCAATGGTTGCCGACAATAAAGTTATGTGGTCATCCAAATTGCCCCACAGTTATCTCAATAAAATTAGTAGTCATAAAAAGTAAAAAAAAATTAATAGAAGATAAATTCATATTAGGTAAAGATCTTAACAAGTTCATAATTAAAAAAGTTTAATGTTGTGGTATCCAATTATCATAATTTGAAGTAATTTTGATTAATAAATACCAAACAGATAATTTGCAACCCAGACGGTTAAAACAACTCCAAGGAAATGTAATTAGAGTAAAAATACCCTCACAACCAAAACTCCCTCAACTTCAATGGTTCACTGCATGCATTCTCAAAGTACCAAAAGTACGGAAGCAATGGTTGCCCAAAACAAAATTTTGAAACACATTAATAAACAAATAGTTAGAGTTGTAGTTATAAAACGAAGAACCTAATATAAGCATGTATGGGCCAACCTTATATGAATTCAACTACTAATTGCTGCTAATATAAGCATGTTTGACCAACCTAATATAATCTATTTGAAGTGAATGTGGGTTGTAGCCAAAACTCAATATTATCGAGGGTCCATCATATCCATAATATGTGGTCGACATGCTTCTTCCTGATCGAGTTTGTAATCGAGAAACCAGCGAAGAATCCACGCATAAATCCTCCATCCCTCCTGCCCCTACTCAGAGAGTGTGAAGAATGGCTGCGGCGCCACCTCTGCAAGGCCTGCGCACATCCTTTCTTCCTTCCTGTCTTCGCAATAAGCTAACCCTCTCTCAATCCCTCAAGCCCGGACGAACCCGCCGCTCGCCTCCCTATCCCCGAATAAGAGCTCTACAGCTTGATCAGAGCACGGTACTGTCTTCATACATTTGATATTATAACCAAAGCTTGAGTTTCTTTTTGCTAATTGGATTCATGCGTGATTAATTGGGATCTCTGTTTGTTCTTTCAGGTCGTCGCCATCTCCGTCGGGATTGTTAGCGTTGCCGTCGGCATAGGAATCCCACTTTTTTATGAGTCTCAGATCGACAATGCGGTTAGCTGACTATTGATTTGATTGTATTTTTGAGATTTCGGAGGAGGGGAAAGCTTGATTCTCTTTGTTTTTGGGTTGATTTGTACTTTGCAGGCTAAGCGAGAGAATACTCAGCCTTGCTTCCCTTGTAATGGATCTGGAGCTCGTAAGAAAACTTATCTTATTGTTTTTGCTTTTATTTTGTTGAATCAGAATTTGTACTATGATAACAACCAAGGAATAAAACTTAAAACAGGAAAGAGAGAATATGAAAGACGGAGAGAAAGAGAGCGCACATTAAGAAACTAGTTCCTTTTAAGGGCGACTAACTATTGACCTCATTTTAGTGAGGTCTTAGTCTCTTACTCCCAGAACCCATAATCTAGCATTAGGAGTTCCTTGTTAACCATCATAGCGGACTAATAATGGAGCTCACCTCCGTAGAACTTCAAACCACATCTTTACTCATTTTTGTGAAGAACTCGCATGAGTGGTTTCAAGCACTCAACTTTTAGTTGCAAGGGCTAAGGACCAGCATATAGAGAGCTCGAAAATAAGTTCCTACAGGATCATACGACCTTAGGTGAACCCTCGGTGACTCAGCAATGCACTAGTTGCATCACACAATTTTGGCTTAAATTGACTCGCCCGCCGACAAACTTGTCTGGATGACCTCGGATAACGAAACAGACCGTGCCGACGCGTTCAGAACGTCGATTTTAGCTGGAAAAGACATGCATATTGCTGTGGTTCCACACTCGCACGAACTGCACAGAAATTGATGCACATTTCTTTTAATTAGCGGGGCACGGGTTTGGGTTCAGCCCGGGCTCAATTTGAGCTCGACACAGGCTGAACACAAGCCACAATTATTTCAAATTTCAAACTCTTAAAATTCAAATTTTACCGCCTAATTTCATCTTAATTAGATTTGATTAGGAGTTAATATTTACCTAGTATAACTGCCCCTGTTTGGTAGACATTCAATAGCCCGCTCCATGCACCTGTGACGACATTAGAGAGGCGCGAGATACAAATCCCGCTGGATATTCCTTTCGACAGAATTCTGAGTTCGCACCTTCCTCCTCTGCTCGCTGCTCCTCGGCCGGCTCTATCAAGCGCTTCCTCCTGCGCCCGAAACCCTTCCATTCGAGCCGCCCTCTCGCTCTCCTCGCCTCAGCTCGCTCGACGAGCCGCTCTCCTGTTCGCCTCGCACCTACCCGACGCGCCTCCAGACGGCGCTCGCCTTGCACCTACCCGACGCTCTCGATCCCGAGCCGCTCGCCTCCTCCCTGCGCTGAACAAGCTCGAGCCGCTCGTCTCTTTAACCCTTCGCAAGCCGAATAGCCGCACGGCTTCTTCCGCACACACTGCAAGCTTGCTGACTCTCGAACCCGTCAACTGCTGCGACTCTCCCCTGCTCAGCGGAAACTCTTCCAGATCAGGAGGAATATCAATGTCGTACATTTTTATTATTATTTATTTTTTAACTCGTCGATTCTATCAGTTTTCTCGTATCTTGCTAGGCTTATATGACTTGTTTCATGAATTGAAGTGGCTGAATTTTAAGAGATTTACTTATTTCTTTTATATTGGTCTTTTTCTTTACCATGAGATATAAGGATTGAATTACTTAGGCTAAAATTCTGAATCCCTCTACACTTGCTCATATGCAGATTTTATAATTCCTTTTAGCTCATCCTTTTGCCTGGCTCCCTATTCTGGAAATTATAGATTATCTTTTATGAAGACTTCCATATATATTATACATCATTGCATATTTATGTATGTAACACCTAAATCTTTGGTCTTAAAATGGAATTTTTTTTATGAGAAAGATGTCTTCGCATGCTTAAAGATTTACACACTGATTTTGGGCGTCTTGTGAGCTTGTTTTGGGGGCTTGATTTTGTTCCCGGTTGCTGTCTAGTATTTACAAACTGCTGTAGGTGAATGGGAAAATGCTGTACAGCGTTTAGAGATCCTGTAGGAAGCTGTAGGAAGCTGTAGGAGAGCATGGGAGAGGGGTATAGTGCTATTAGAGTTGTTAGGAGTGCTGTTGGAACCTTATGAGTGTCGTTGGAAACTTAGAAAAGCCTTGGGAGCACTGCTTTGGCTTTCAATTTGTTATTTGGGAGCTGTTTGAGATACAAGGCTGCTGTCCATTGCTATTTAAGAGCTGTTAGGAGTGTTTGGAGGTCGTAGGAGTGCTGATTGGAAGCTTAGGATGGCTGTTTGGGTGCTGTCCATTCTTATAGATGGTTGTTTGGGGGAGCTGTTAGCTATTATAAATGTTGTCGGAGCTTAGAAACTGTTATAGGTCGTTGCTTGGGCGCTGTAGTCTTCGTTTGGACCTATATAAATGTTGTTCGGTGATAATAAAACTGTTGTAAGCGCTGTGAGAGTTTCTAGGGTGTTGTGAGAGTTATTTGGTATTATTTGGAACGTGGTTGTGTTGTTGGAGACATTTCGTGGGCCAATTCTGACAGTTTTAACACCGTTTGGGCACCATTTTGACACTGTTTGGGAGCTGATTTTGAGAGTTTTGCCTACGGTTTTGGGGTTGAGTTTGATAACTCTATTTATTGTTTTGGGGCCGGATTTAGAGAAATTTATTTACTGTTTTTTTTTTAGTTCCATTTGATTATCATTTTAAAGCTTTTAGGCTGATTCACTTGCTTCTCCCCCGCTTTGGCTTTGCTAGTTTCGGAAGTGGGCCGACCTTGTCCTTTCTTTTATTTTTTTTAAATGGTTAAGTCATAAAGATGAGGATTGACGATTTAGTTAATTAAAAGATATAGAAAACCTTAAACCACCTTAAGCATAAGTTAAAGAGTAGGTTTCCTTGAGTTTTAGAAGCACACACCTTAGGTGAGAATCCATCAACTTAGTCCTCAGTGTAGACCTCTTAGACTTTAGATGTACAACCTAGGTGAGAGCCCATCCACCTAATCCTCAGTATAGGCTTTCTAGAGTTTAAGTGCACACCTTAGGTGAGAACCCATCCACCTAGTCCT
>NEWO01000150.1:450886-471758 GCA_003013225.1 Phalaenopsis aphrodite | reverse complement strand
CTTTCTAGAGCTAAGTGTACACTCTAGGTGAGAGTTCATCCACCTAATCCTCAGTGTAGACCTCTTAGACTTTAGGTGTACACCCTAGGTGAGAGACCATCCACCCAATCCTCAGTGTAGGTTTCCTAGTCTTTAGGAACACACCTTAAGTGAGAGCCCATCTACATAATCTCTGCAGTGTAACCCTCCAAGGTTTTAGGAACATACCTTAGGTAAGAGTCTATTCAACTAATCTTCAAATGCACAATGAGACTAGACACTTGACCCTAATTCACAAACTGACTAAGACACTAGACACGATGCACCAAGAAGTGACCTATGCTTCCTTAATTAAATCAACAGTGAAATTTCCTCAATGACTTAGCCTACAATAAAACCCAATGCATCGGGATTTGAGCTTGAATATTATACTCAAGTCCTCCTGGCAATTGGGGAAATTTGTTAACGCCACATATGGATCATCGGACTAGGATGAGTTTAGGGTCTAAGTGGCGAGAGCGATGACGACATTGCTTATGTGTGCTTAAACGAGGGATACGAGATTAGATTATTAGAATAATATCTCCTACCTCAAGTATCTTCAATAAGGGAGAGGGAATGACCCATGATACTATTCACCGATTCTTGGTGGGATCGTTGCCCCGACACTCTTAGGTTGTCAGTAGTTCTAGCACGATTAGAGTGACTAGCCTGTAGACTGTACCACTTTACAAAATATTTACAAAAATAAAATAAAATTTTATTTTACATGTTAAAAAGAACTCTACATAAAAAAAAAAAACTCGAACAACTTTTGCATGAAAACCTTTCTATGAAAATTTATAAAGGTCCACGACTAGTCACTTGGATTGAGGTTAAGAACTACCTCCTGCAGATTGTCGAGTTGACAACTCTTACTCGAGGTCGGGAAATACACAGCTTAGCTCTGAGCCCCCACTTTCACCAATGTCTTATACCCAGTTCTGATCTTTCATGTGGTTATAGGTTTCTTTTGCTTGTGATTTCCACTATTCATTTTTTTTTTTATGAATTTCATGTTGGGTTTTTCTTGCTTTATTTATTTTTCTTGCAAGTTTATTTAAATCTATTGCAAATCACACGACGCTCACAACATTAATAACACAACAGTAACAGATGTCTAGATACGCTTTTACAGTTTATCTACAGTATTTTACTTTACTGTGTTTTACCTTTCAAGTACTTTTTATTTAACTGCAATTTTACTACTCAACATGCAAAACCAGAACCAAAACCAAAATCAAAACAAAATAAAGCCAAACTTTGACACCAAAACTGTGAAACATAAACTACAATTTTCAAACACTTAAGCCCTGAAGCTGCCACGACGACAGGAGCTTGGAGTCAACTTTGTGGGCAACACGACGAGGAGCTTAGAGCGAACAATAAGAGAATCTTCAACATTATCCATTCCTAGTATAATAACAATCCATAGTACTTCGCAGGTAGCTCATCTAGCGCGACGTAAATCCTCACACTCCCTTTTTAGGCTCTTGTACAACTATGTTGTGCGACATGAGTCTTAACTCGACTTAGGTTCCGAGGTTGTCATACGGTACGATGTAAAGCCTCATATCTCTGCAGGCTATTTGCATAATCATATATTATGTAAGTGTAAGTCCCAAATAATAAAACTGGCAAGATCAAACACTTAATTAATTTCTTCTCCAAAATGTAGCTACACCGTAGGATAGTCTGGGAAATCACCGAGGTTTACCTTGGATCAGTGACATCCCATACTTTCTCCTTCCTTTGGACTCCTGAAAATAAGTGTTCCGTATTGTGCTATTCCCACTTGATTTTCCTCGTTCTACCGTGAAAACCTAAACTTTAGAATCTTGAAGACTAATACCTCTGATCATTATCGAGAGTTTTCTCAATTGACCCTAGTCATTTGAGATGTAATTAACTATAAGGAGTTGCCTTTATAGGGAACTTGGAACCCAGATAAAATAAACCCTATTTAACCTTCGTATTAGATAGAGGAACTTGTCGGTCATACATAAAAAAGGTTCGTAGACCAAACGGATGTCACAAATCTCTTAATTTGCAGGATTGAGTCTATCGCCGAGATCTACACTTATATTTCAGGAGGGTGTAGTATTCGCGATATCAGACACGATTATGCAAGCTATTGGACGAATGAGATCCACTTGGTCTCATTTTTCAAAAATTAAAACATACTACTTTTAAAACTCAAACTATATATCTTTTATACTTAAATTAAATTTCAAAAAATTATTTTCATATTCATATTTTCATAATTTATCGAAAAATTTGACCGACACTAACTAGCCATTTTCTATAGAAATGACCACCTGTTTATGACATAAGGGGGTATAAAGTGGCAAATTACATGACGACCTCTACTTTCATCTGTCATTAATAGGGTATTTTGGGCATATAAAAAATAGACTAGCCTACAGTTCCACTATTTGTCGTTTTTTCGATGAGAGTCTGAAACATTTGGGTCGACCAAGTGTATTCGATCTACTCTGTTGGTTCAGGGCAGTCGGTTGACCATGGTGATTCTTTTATCATCTAGACTTTGCTCGGCCGTCCGAACTTAATTCGGTCGGCTATCTTGGTTCGACATTCGACTATTGAGCCTTCAACGAGAAACTCATGTTGCTGGACGTAACTATAGTTTATCAAGCAGATGGTGAATCACCATAATCTGATAGGTAGCTTACTCATTTGACAACCGTTTGGAGGGCATGATGAGTTTTCAGTGATGAAGATTTAGGGCCCCCTAAAGAGCCTTAGAGACTCGTTCGAGGCGTCTTGAAATGCTTGGGCTAGAGTTGAAGTGACTTATCTCCTAGTTTGGATAGGCTGTGATCTTTGACTTCATTGGCCTTTGTTCGGTTGGCCCTAAGTTTTGTTTTGAGAGAGCTATACACCATATCCTAGATACGGCTCTCATTCCCATATGCACTTCAACAAAATGATCTTGCCGAAAGAAAACATCGCCATATCATAGATACAGCTCGATCACTTCTTGCCACATCTAGCCTACGACTTACATTTTGGCCTGATATGATTCTAATGGCTGTACATCTCATCAACAGGTTGCCATCCCCCAAAACTCAAAAACATTCCCCATATCAATTCTTATTCAAACAACCACCTGATCATGAAAATCTGAAAGCATTTGGTTATGAATGTTTCCCCTGGATTCCTCCACACAATTGAACCAAACTCGATTAAAAATTAAATGCATGTGTCTTCATCGGCTGCCCGGCCAACTTCAAAGGTTACAAATGCTTCCACCCATCAACCGGCAATATCATTTTCTCTCGTCACATTATTTTCAATGAACTCCATTATCCCTACAAGCACATCCAATTATCCATCAGTTCTCTCCCAGCCCTCTGACCTTCAACCCCTTCAATCCTCCTACCCATGGTTTCTCCACTACAGCACTCAACCACTACAACTCAACCCAAGCCTCTACAATCATTGAATCAGCTAGCTCCATCTGCCAACACCATATCCAAATTTAATTCCTCAACGTCCTCCAGTTTTCCAACAACCATACCATATCCTCTACAAGCTTCTCCCACCACTGCTACTCAATCTATACAGCAGCCCACTCCCTCCGTACCCAACCCCACATCACCACTCCCCCTACCCGAGCCAACTTCTCTAGCCGTACCAAACCACCCCATGATAACTCGATCAAAAACCAGCACACTCAAACCCAAAACAATTTTCACACTCCAACATTCAATTCAAGCTGCCTCTGAACCTCTTGACTTTCTCGAAGCAAATGCCAACGCCAACTGGCGGCATGCCATGCAAATTGAAATGGATGCTCTCTACAAACAAACCACCTGGGAACTAGTTTAGATGCAGTCATGTTAAAACTTGGGCTGATATTCATTAGTGGAGCAGCGTCTATTAAAGATGAGGTTGCTAAAAACTGACCTAAGTGGTTTGGATACACAACAAAGGGTGGAAGATACACCAATAAGATGGTTGGATAAAATTAGTGGCATTTTCATACATACCACCCAATTCCTATGTTTTAATATATTTAACACCTAAACTTTAGTTTTTACATTTATACCACCCAAAGCCTTCATATCACATAAAAAACACCTCCAGTTTAACTTTTAAAAGGTAAAATACACCTTTTCATGTACAGGTAAGGTGACATGTATGTAAAAATTAAAAGTTTGTTGTTAGATATGCAAATAAATAGTAATTGAGTGGTATTTATGAAAATATTAATGTTGAAGAATTAGGAAAAAAAGAATAGAAGTTGTAAAAGAACGAATATATGCTAATAACATAAAATTATAAATCTTTACTAGTTAACAAATTGTTTCATTAATAGTTTAAAGCTTTTCTACCGGGACTACCGATGGAGCGGAAGATTAAACAGACTTGTTTGAAATGTCAGAGCAATGCAGGTTCTGCTCAGGAAAAGGAATTGTGACTGTAATTGTTGGCGGAGGCGAAAGCGAAGTATCACAATGCATCAACTGTGAAGGTTCCGGCGCTTTAACGTGCACCACCTGCCAAGGCACCGGCATTCAGCCTCGTTATCTTGATCGAAGGTATACTATTGGCTATCGTTGAGTGAGTAAGATGAATAATGCACTTACATGCATAGCGCCCAATTCTTATTTATTTGCATATCAATCACCTAAACTTTGATTTTGGCATTTATCTCATAACAAATACTAGTCCTTTAACTTTTAAAAGCTGAAATACACATTTTCGTGCACAGTAAAGGTGGCACATATGTAAGAATTGAAGTTTATGCGTTAGGTATGTAAATATTCTAGTGAGTGGTATGAATGTAAATCTTCCAAAGGAATGTTGTGGTACATATTTTACTAACAATTGTGGATAGGGAGCAGCAGAACAGCATAGAGATAAAATAGCCTTGTTCAAGTATTCCAAAAAATAAATGCATTTTAATT
This sequence comes from Phalaenopsis aphrodite, assembly GCA_003013225.1. Lineage (NCBI taxonomy): Eukaryota > Viridiplantae > Streptophyta > Magnoliopsida > Asparagales > Orchidaceae > Phalaenopsis > Phalaenopsis aphrodite. Next base: position 466,806 of record NEWO01000150.1, on the reverse strand, counting down.
CATCATATGGAGAATTTTTCTTTTAAAGGCATCCAAATAGTAATAAATTCATGTTCACGGGGTATATTTAACTTATTATTATGAAAAATAGCAGACCCAATTATTCAACATGTTGATTTAATGTCTGATGTTCTTTCACATATCAGAAGGAAAGGAGGATGTTTTCTTGTTATGATTCCTTTTTTTGTCTTTTTAACTTACTGCCACTTGAATTGAAATCAAATAAATTTTAAGAGAAACATATTTATGTTTTTTTTATCACAATCATATGCATGATGAGTTTGATTTTGGAAGATTTACTTGCATACCCACAATTCTTATGTATTTACATATCTAACATCTGAACATCAGTTTTTACATACGTACCACCTTAATGTATATTTCACTTTTTAAAAGTTAAAATGGCTGTATTTCTTTTGTAATATGAAAGATTTGGGTGGTATTAATGTAAAATGTAAAGTATTGATGTAAGATATGTAAATGCTTAGGAATTGGGTGGTTTTATGTAAACGCCCCTTTAATTTATTAAAGTAAGTGACCAAAACAATCACCGAGTACATTAATTAATTTGAAGAATTGTTGTTACTTGTTTTTAAACAAAGGGAGGAAGAACAAGTTACCTTTGTATTAAAGTTCAATAACCTGAATCATTCCATCTTTTCTTTTTCATCTACAGATTTTTGTAGTAAGTTTCTAAATTGGGGCATTTGCATACATATCACCCAATTCTTATGTTCTTACATATCTAACATCCAAACTTTACTTTTTACATTTATACCACCCAAACATATCATATCACAGCAAAAATAGCATTATTGTAACTTTTAGAAAGTGAAATACACTTTTTTCATGCATGGGTTAGGTGGCATCTATGTGCAAATTGAAGTTTAGGTGCTGATCTGTAAATATATAAGAATTGAGTGGTTTGTATGTAAATCTTCCTTCTAAATTTGACCAAACCAGAGCTAGCTAGTACGGAGAAAACATTCTTTTTCTATCTATACTTTCTTTGATAAAATCAGTGTGAAATTCCTTTCATCCTTTTTTGAAATAAATTTATGTAAATCAATTTTTTTGTCAGAACAATTATATGTTTTTCTCTTACCAGAGAGTTCAAGGACGACGACTGAAACCTTTCAACTGATAGAGGTATGAGGAACTCCATTAATGACCTTAAGATAGGGATTTATGTGATTTTGACATTATTTGTTGTATTTATGATGCCTTATGCTACTTTAACTCATTCAATTTTGTATATTGTTTTTGCAAAAGAAACCAGTCATAGTTTCCAGATAGTGTTTGAGTAAGAATAATTTATGTTATCTATAACAATTTGTTCATGTTAAATAGGTAGAAAAATAGATAATATGTTATATGTCAGGCCATATTCACTGCTGTTTATCCCCTCTAAAAATAAGGGCATTTACATACCGCACAATTCTTATATATTTACATATCTAACACCAAAACTTTAATATTTACATGCACAGCACACAAATCTTTAATTTCACATTAAAAAAATACCACTGTCATCTTCTTTTTAAAAGTGAAATTCACCTTTTTATGCCTTTAAGTTTTGGATGTGTAAACACATAAGAATTGTGTGGTCTCTATGTAAATTTTCCATTTTGTTCTCTGGAACAGTGGAAGCACTTTATTATATGTTTCCATCTATTCTGGAAATAATTAGTTTTGTAAAAAGAAAAAAAAAAAAAAACAAATGTGTCAAGGAACTAATTTCTTTTACTTCCTAAAAAACTGAAGCTGAATAAGCTCATAACATAAATAAAACAAAAATTGAAGCAGTTTCAAACATGCCGTTCTTGGTAATTTGCCAATTCTCCCCTTAAAATTTTGGAAATTTACATACCTCCTGTATGATTCTTGTGTTTTTATTTATTTATCTAAAACCCTAAAACTTTGATATTTACTTAAATAATGTTTTAGTGTCACAATCACATCAAAGTATATGTACGAATGTAAATAAATATTAGAGTTTAAATGCCTAAGAATTGTGTGGGATGCATGTAAATCCCCTTTTTTTAAGTATACAAATTATGTTATTGTAGAGATGCAAAATATTACAAGTGAAATTCTTGCAGAGTAACAATGGCAAATTATTATTATTTATTTATTTGTTTATTTATTTTTTTATGAAATGTTGGTTAACTCATTGTATTTTTTACTTCTTAATTTTCCATCTAACCATTTTTTTCACATAAATACAATGATTAGGGCTGGATTAAGGGTGTAAATGAGTTGAGTCGAGCTCTAGCCAATAAGTTTGCTTTCAAGCTAATAAGTCTCAGTCATCTGAATTGGCAAGTTAAGCTCCCGAGTCACTTATCGAGTCAATCCTAAGCATGCTTGGCCTAGTTAAACCCAGGTGAATCTTCAAATTTGCATCAGATAACTTGGGACGGTTTTAAAAGAACAGTATGAGCACACAAACCCATGATTGCTTGTATATATAGAAAAAGAAAAACGAACAATGTGAAAATAAGTAATGCCAATTCTACATACATACATATGCATACACATAAACTTAGGTATACAGACATACAGATGTCACATACATGTACTCATAAATACATAAACATACACATTTGTATATATAATCTTATCAAAAAAGAATAAAACAAAAAAAGGAAAACCAAAAGTTGCCAACTTGCCATATCTCTTAATAGATTCCATTGTGAATGGGAGCCTATTATAGCTCTTCCTAATGCTTCTCTTATCCAAACAAATGAAGTGACTGAATGATGCTTATTATGAGATGACTCATGGTAGGCTCAGACTTGCACAATGAATGAATTACTTTAAGCAACTATATCAAATCTCTTCAATAAAGAAATCTAAGTGCTTTCCTATCAATATTGGCCCCATCTCACATATAACAAAATTATCATTGTAACCAACAATCACTCATTATAATATTGATAAAAGGAATTGGTTTTGACTACTTTGATTGCAATCATATTTTATCATTTGTAAGATTAACTCATCTTATCACCATCATCATCAATGACCAGTAATTTCACCAAAGAAATGATTTTTCTCAAGACATTTTAAAAAAGTGTCATTTTACTTACATATCATCCATGTTCTATGTATTTATATATTTAGCACTTAAACTTTGCTTTTTATATGTATACCACCCAAATCTTTTATATTATAAAAACATCATTATTTAACTTTTAAAAAACAATATGCATATTTTCATGCATATGTAAGGCGGTGTGTATGTAAAAGTTGAAGTTTAGATATCCGATATGTAAATTCGTAGAAATTGAGTGGTTTGTATGTAGATCTTTCTTTTAAAATATGAAGTATTTTATGTCTATGTGAACATTTTGAAATAAATTAAGAAAGGATAATTGTTGGATGAGCAAGATTTTTATTTCTAAATGTAGATAATAGGGCTAACTTTTCTTGCCTCGTAATTCTATCTCTTTATTGCAACTCTTTTGTCGAAAAGCTTCGGATCTCAAATAGGAATAATATTAGTTTTTTATAAACTAAATATGGTGCACCATAATGTTTTTTTATTGGTTTTTTTATGAGTATTGAATGACGATTTTTTTCCTATTTATTCTATTAAAATTAAGTGATTTATAAATGTTTTTTCTAGCTCAAGCAATATTCACTTGGATGATAAAATTTAACAAATGTTATTAATTGTCATATTTTTTATATGATAATAAAGATTTAAGTGATATATATATATATATATATATATATATATATATATATATATATATATATATATATATATATATATATATATATATATATATATAAAGTTTTGAAGTTAATCTTGGACAACATGAGAATTGTAACGAATTTATTTATGCGCCATTCCTAGAATCCGACCTTCAAGACCAGCAAAAATGAAGAAGAGAGAAGAGGAAGAAGAAGTGAAAAGAGAGGAGAGAAAACATGACAACTCTTCTCCGCCGCCGAATCGGTGAGGAGGTTGGCCAACCAAGGTTCCATACTTCTCGGAGAAGTCAATGGATCAGTTGACGCCGATTTCTCACTGCCCAAAAACCTAACAGTAATCACCAATCGAGCAATTTGCTTATAGTAGATCATAAAATAATAGCTATAAAAGCACCTTTGATTCCCCTCCGGGCAGAAAGTAACCGCATACCCGCCGGCGCCGGCGCAGGTGAAAATCGAACTAGCGTCGTCATAAGCATAACTATAGGAATCAGGACACGCCGCCTTAAATACCTCCGAATACGCCGTCGGCTTACACTTCGCCGGCGATGCAAACTCCCCTCTGCAGCAAAACTCCTCCGCACCAAACGCCTCACACGCGCTCCTACATGCCGCCGCCTCCCCCACCATTAACTCTGGTGGACACCTCTCGTTCACATCCGCCGCACATCCCGCCGCCGCACAATGTCCCTCTCCCGCCTCAATCACCAGGGGAAGATTATATCCGTCCACCAAACTCACGTCGTAGAAATCTTTCTCGTTGCCGAGGGTGAACTCTGCTAGAGTCACCGGAGGCGCCGCTCCTCTGCCGTTGCATTCCACCTCCCCTGTTCCGCAGTCCCCGGTGAGGCAGAAGCCGGTGTTGGAGTCATAAAAAACGCAACTTGTGCGGGCCCAGAGGCGGCCCGACCATCCCGGAGGGGCTTCGATGGATCGCCATTGGCCGGACGGAAGCTCGAAGCCGGTGGTGGAGAGAAGGGGGATTCCGGCGCCGGAAAGGATAGCCGGCCAGATTGTTCGCTGGCAGTTGTTTATGATGGTGAAGGTTTTTGCAGCCGTCTTATCCGGCGATGCTGAAAGATCATAGAATTGTTAGTAGTTCTGTTTGCACAATGGTTTAATGGAGGAGGGAGAGGGTTTAGTGCATGTACCGAGAAAGGAGAAGCAGAAGAAAAGGATGGAGAGAGAGTGAGGGAAGACGAAAGCCATTGGAGGGCCGTTTGTGTGCCTCTGTTCTATTGCTCTATTTTCAGTTATACATGTTGAAGAAGGGGGAGTTGATGTTGGGGTCGCGAATGTCTACTTATATAGATGAAATAATCATGATTTATAACAAATTTATATGATTGTTTATAGCTTATATTTACTCATAAATATTTAAAGAAATTGATGCTGATGATAGAGTGATTATTTAGTGTCTTTTAGTATATACGGTTAACTTAAGTGACAGATAGATACATTAAAAATTGTGTCGCACTCAAACTTCACTCATTTATAAAGAAAGCATCGCCACATGGTGGTTGTGGCTCTGAATGCTGCCACAGTAAAGCACATTAAGGGCCCATTTGTGGCAGCTAATAAATGCGGACGGTGTTTTGAAAATGTCACCTTGTCGTTTAGCTCGTGCGTTCGGGCAGAATACGGTGAAACGTAGTTTTGAAAACCTTAATAACCGATGTCGCGAGATCGACCCCGCGACCCGCGTCTCTACGTGCTTTCTATTAGTTCTTTACTTCTGTGCTCTTCTATTGTCTGCCTCTTCCGTCAATCGGTCTCCCTAACACACGAACTCCAGAACAAGCGAGATTGCAGAGAGAGGCCGAAAGACGAGCCTTAGAGGGAGTGGCGCTGGTGTGAAAGGAGTGAAACGGAAGGGCTTGACTTTCGTAATCGATTATTCAAAGCCGGTGGAATACAAGCTTATGGACATAACATCCCTTGAGAAGTTCCTCCTTGAATGGATCAAGTTAGCCTCGCTTGGTGGAAAGGCTGACATGATTGTCGATGTCATCTTTTGCACACGGGATAAAAACAAGATCAATATCACTTCCGAAGGCCCCTTTTCAAGCGCTATGCTTGCGTAGTAACTCCATTTCTCATGTGATTGTGGATATAAGTCGTGATTGAGGTTTTTCATTGTCTAGTTGAGGTACGTCTGGAACATATTAAGCCAATATTTGTTTGTGATGTTATATCAGTTAAACTTTGGCTTGATGGAAGTCCTCAGAAATTATTAAATTAGGCCTTTGTTTGTATTCTTATCAATGATTTTATGGTGAATTTAATGAGAAGGTAATGGATAAAGTGACAAGCTTACTTATTGATGGGTTCTTTGATAAAGATGCTTGCTAGGGTTAGGGGGTGGGGAAAAGCTTTGAAGGTACTTATAATGATTTGAATTAATTGTACGCAATCCTATAGGAAGTGGTTACTTTCAAAGTTGTTGTATCAAAAGCTTTGAATGTATTTTTGGCTAGATAAATTTGACATTGAATCTTGGAAAACAGCAAAGAATTTTTATTTTTGAGGTTTATGATTCAAAAATCATCCTCTAGTCATCTTATCAAGTCTGAAGGATCATGGCCCACGAAACATTAATAAATATTCTGATTTAGCATGTTATGGATGATTCTTTTGACACTTGTTAGATCTTAAAGAGGTTGATTAAATTGGACTAATTTGCTCAGTAAGTTCACTCACAACATAATTTTGTTCTAAATTTTAGCAAACCGTATCTTTTCTTTCAGTTTTCCCTTCATTTCTGAAAATTACATGTCCAAATATAGTCATAACAATTCTATTTTTCAAATAAGCTATTTTTCAAGCGCATAAACCAAACAACTAATCAGTTTATCTAGATTAGGGGTATAATGATCATTTATCCAGAAACAACTGCAAATCAGTTGTTTTACAAACGCGCAAACCATACAACTAACCAACTTATCTGAATCAGCTGCAGATCAACAACTTGTCAGGATACGCTGCTTATCTGGATAAGCTGGATAAGCAATAACTGCCCCCAAACAGACCTTAAATCTTTCTTTAACTACTAACATATTGGCTCCAATGGTAAGCATTTCTCCAAAAAAATGAAATTTTTATAGGGGCATTTAAATACATAACACACTCAATTCCTATAAATTTACATATTTAATACCAAAGTTTTAATTTTTACATTTAGACCTCACAATACAGGAACTGAGCATATTTGTGTTGGACATATCAGATGTAAATTAGACTCAAATTCGACGATATTTAAAGATTATCATTGGATTTACGTTTGATTTACGCGGGATTTTTTCGGATGTTAATTTTGGGTCGATAATGTTATTACAGTGCAATTTAGGTCGAGCTGCGTTGGTTTTCACTTTGTTGTTGCGTCTAATTTGTTTATACAATGTGTGCATCAAAATTTACATTTGAAAATATCACATGATGAATATTAGCATCGGATTATCGTCTAAATTATGTTGGAAATTACGTAGAACGATGAAATTTAATTGTCGATGTAGCATCAGATTTGATTCAAAAAATGGATGCAAATCGGACTCAAACCTTCATTGTCTCCATCACTTCGAACAATAAAGCACATCGATGCATGCATTCCTACCTTTCATCCGAATAACTCTAATTCTACCGATAACAATATCCCTGTATCACCATCAATTTTTGCATACATACCACCAAACTCTTATATATATATACCTAACAACAAAACTTCAATTTTTACAAACATACCACATTACCTATATATGAATTTCATACATATCACTCAATTCTTATGTATGTACACAACTAACACCTAAACTTCAATTTTTACATACATACCACTGAAATCTTTTGTATATACGTACATAACACCAAAACATCGATTTATACATACATACTACATTGCCCAAGCAATCAATTATTACCTATCACTCAATTATTATGTATATATAAACCTAACACCTAAACTTCAATATTTACATGCACACCACAAATAAATGAAGATAGTAGCACAAATAGAGCCACCTTCTTCAATACTTTCTGATTAGTGGAATTTCGGTCATCTTTGCAAGCTCGAAACACCGGACATCATTACTTTTGCAGCTAGCTCTAATGGCGACTGTATCGCAAAGCTTCGTTTGGGAATGAGTAGGTTTTGAGTGAAATTGCAAGGGAGCAGGGAAGTGGAAAGGGGAAGCTTTGGAAGGTTTCCAGCAGAAGAGGAGAACATAGAAGGCGTGCTCGGGATGGGTGAGAGCCTAAATGAAATTTAGGTGCATAGATTGAGTTTATTAGGTCATTTGTGTTGGATTTCGTCTAATTTGCTTTAGAAATAGTTCAATGTTGATTAGTAAAGATTTGCGTCAAGTTTTTAGACCTTCATTAGATGCTAATTCCGTCGCAATGCCAAAACAGTTTATGCTATTTTAGAACACTTTATTCAACGAGTAGACACAAAATCTGACGCAAAGATTAAAATTTATTATTCATCGCTCAACAATCACAAATCAGACACTAATTTTTGCGTCGGAAAAAAAAAAAAAAAACGATGCAGATATCGGACGCTAATGTGAGCTTCTCCTCTAGTGCACAGATCATTCATATATGTTTTTATAGGAATAAACCTCATAATATGCTTTTATAATGAAGAGCTTTGAAATTAAATGTGTGTATATTATAATATATATCAAAATATTCAGAAAAAAAAATCTGTTAAAACTTATATATGAAAAGTTGTTATTCGTCATCACTAAATTATTATTGTTCAATTTTATATGTGACTTAAAACTTAAAAATATTTTATAAATAAATATAAAAACATAAACATTAGTTATAAATATATCAGAATATATATATATATATATATATATATATATATATATATATATATATATGTAAATCTTTTTCTTCAAATGATGTGATTGTTTTACCATTGAAAGTTAATATTTACATGCATAGCGCCTCATTCCTAACATACCTTTATCTAACACAAACTTTATTCTCTTGCATTTATATCACATCAAAATTACTTCTATTTTATTTTTTAAAATAAAAAATATAAATTTTTCATGCATGTGGCATGCATATACATATATATATATATATACATATATATATATATATATATATATATATATGAAATCAAACCGACCCCATATTTTCCATTGTTTAAATGAAAGAGAGCTATACCTCAAATCCTGTATCTGTCCCGAAAGATAAACACAAGACTTAAGGATGAGGTTCGATCAAATAAACTAAGAAATATATGACATATGTTTGGTCTGCGAAACCAATTTATTTGCCGACAATTTCCCCTATTTAATCAAAAAGATTTATATGGTTTATATTAAGCTTCTAACAAGCTTCCTATAAGGGTAAACCCATATAGTTAATTACATCTTAGATAACCGAGGTCACCTAAGAAAACTCTCAATAAAAATCAGGAAATATTATCTTCAAGTAGTTCAAAAGGATGTGACTTTTCAATGAGATCGGANATGTATGCAAATCTTCCAATTATTTTAGTGAGATTTTTTTCTTGCTTGTTTGCTTTTAAGTGATTGCTGCTGCATCAAAGCCGATGGGTTGGATGAAAGGTAGAAAAGGAAGATTTTTCAGCTTTCTATTTTTTATTGCTCAGCCTTTATCGTTTTGATCACTACACTATATATATATATATATATAGGCTCAAAATACTAAAACTAAGAAAAAAAGGTGGGCATTTACATACATGTCACATTAGTCATATATATATTCATATTAAACACTTAAGATTTTATATTTATATATTCAACACTTAAACTTTAAGATCTCTTCTAACATTTTAAAAGTGAAAAAAATATTCATGTATGGGACGATGACACCAGAATCTTATAAATAAAAATATCAAATTCTAGGAGTTTGATAAATATCAAGCCTTTTGCCCCCTTCTGAAATATTAGCTTTATCATTTTTGAAATATTATTTTGCACTTGGTTACCTTAGCCTCTCCTAAGAAGGGTCTAGCGACAGTTTGCCCCCTTTTCAAAAAAGATGTAAATAAATAATAATTTTATGCTATAAGTACAAATTTCCCTAAAGTAAAAGAAGTTTATCACAATTCTATTTAGATGCTTCGATAAAAATAAAAATAAAATATAAGAAATTTTTTCTTTTAAGATACAACTGATGGTCTGTTTGGGACAACTGCAGTTTATTGAATAATCTGCTGATAGGCTGATTAAAAATAATTTGTTGATAAGCTAGCGCGGTAGTTATTATAAATTTTTATTTTTTTGGAAAATTTAGACCGCAGTCAGAAAGCCATCACTGCACCTAGACAGGTGCGGTGTGAAAATATTGTTTTCAGCGTTATGAAAACGCATAAGCTGTCAAAACACAGTTTACCCAAACATGTTAGGTGCATTTTCAAAATGCCACCGCACCAAATAAGCTGACCCCAAACAGACCCTTATTCTCACAGATAAAACGGGCATTAGAATACACAAAATGATATGCACGGATCTCAAGATGATCCAAAATTCGAAATAAAAATGCTCTTTTTTCTTTTCTCTAAAGCAATACTCTAAATATATAATGTTAAAACATTTTTGCCCCTCCAAACTTCTATAAATATGATGGTTTTATGATGAAAAATAGATATTTTGGTTTCCCATACTTGTCAAATATTTTTTTATGAAATAACAGAAGTTTGCAATTTAATTTTCTTGTACCTGCATGCATGCACCCCCCAAAATAAAGAGTTAAAATCATTTAATTTTGCAATTTTATTTCTCCAGATACTACAAAATGAACTAATTTTACCAATCCAAATATTTAGAAAATGATGTACATGCATGCATGCTGATCCCTAGCAAACGATTATCTATTTTTTTAATCCAAAATTAACTACATGAAATTCCATGGCTCACCCTTCCCCCACGTGGCCAACTTTTTTTTGTTTATTTGGGAAGATATACTTACATTTAGGGCTTTCAAAAGTACTTCGCGAACAGTTCGTATTCAGTTCGTCAATAAATTTATATTCGATTCGTTAGATAAGCAAACGAGAAGATCGAACATGAACCAAATTTTTTTGTTCGGTTAGTTAAATGAACCAAACGCAGTGCTTCGTTTGTTTGTGTTTGAATCGTTATTTATCGAAATATAAAATAGTTTAAAATAATTATATATAAAAAATTATGATATTTAAAAAAATTAAATTTTATAAATTATAATATAAAATAAATTAGTAATAATAATATATTAATATATTATATTAGTAATATACAGATATATATATATATTATATATTTGTATAATATAAGTTATATAATTAATATAATATATTGTTTATATATTAATATTAGGGATTTAAAATTGGCTCGTCGTTCACGAACAACTCATTTTTCGCTTGTTCGTTAAGAAACGAACACAAACAGTGACTTCATGAACAATTTAGAACACAAGCTTATTTCAAACAAACTAAATTTTAAACGAACCAAACACGAACACAAGCTCTGTTCTTTCGTGTTTGGTTCGTTTACACCCCTACTTACATACCACTCCATTCTTAAGTATTTGCATGTCTAGCCCCTAAACTTTAATTTTAACATATACATGTCATTTGTAACTTTGCATGAAAATACTTATTTCACTTTTTAAAAGTTGAAATATTGGTATTTCTATGTGAGAAGAATGATTTGGGTAGTATATATGTAAAAGTAAAACTCAGGTGCTGGATGTGTAAATACATATGAAATGGGTGGTATGTATGCAAATCTTCCAATGTTTAGAGAGAGAGAGAGGGAGGACAAAAGAAAAGAAAATCATTGATGCCATTACCAGTTTGCCATTGCAGATTCAGATTCTATAAAACGGTAAAAAATTTATTTGCAAACTAATCAACACGAATAAAAATGATAAAAGAAAATAAAGCATTTACTAAATACTTTTTTGGTGGATTACCAGAAGGTCTCCTACTATAGTAATCCTTATTCTTCAAAACGGCAAAAAAATAAAAATAAAAATCCAATCAAAACTGTAGAAAAATGGAAGGCAGATTTCTACAGTTTCAGCCTCAGCGGACTGTAACCATGGTCCCAACCAGAATCAGGCTCTTTCCTCTTTAAATTCTTCCTCTCTTCTCCCAAAAGATTTCTGCTTTCCGCCATGAATTCCCGCACCAGACTTNGCTGGATGTGTAAATACATATGAAATGGGTCGTATGTATGTAAATCTTCCAATCTTATTTGATCCCAACTATTAAAATTTTGACAGACAATACAATAGAGAGAGAGAGAGAGAGAGAGAGAGAGAGAGAGAGAGAGGAGAAAAGAAAAGAAAATCATTGATGCCATTGCCAGTTTGCCATTGCAGATTCAGATTCTATAACACGGTAAAAAATTTATTTGCAAACTAATCAGCACGAATAAAAATGATAAAAGAAAATAAAGCATTTACTGAATACTTTTTTGGTGGATTACCAGAAGGTCTCCTACTATAGTAATCCTTATTCTTCAAAACGGCAAAAAAATAAAAAATATAAATCCAATCAAAACTGTAGAAAAATGGGAGGGCAGATTTCTACAGTTTCAGCCTCAGCGAACTGTAACCAAGGTCCCAACCAGAATCAGGCTTATTCCTCTTTAAATTCTTCCTCTCTTCTCCCAAAAGATTTCTGCTTTCCGCCATGAATGCCCCCACCGGACTTCCCTCTTCATTGCCACCGTTCACCATCGGTCCAGACTTCAAATTCAAATCCAAATTCGGCGCCCAATGTGAACTTGAAGGAGTGCTCATGAATGGAGGAACAACTTCCAAATTCAAATTTATTTCTCCATAATTTTCTTTTTCTTCTGAATCTAGCAGAACAGCAGAATTTCTCGAACATAGTTCGCATTCCAGGTTTAACGGCAAGAATTGAAGTTCAGAAGGTCCATTTGATGAAGAAGCTGCTACAGGTGCATACGGATTGAGTGGATTGGAGGGGGGGAGACTCAACTCACAATCGAGACCATTCGAACCGGGATAGACATTCAGATCCAACAAAAAATTACCCTTTCCTGATCTTTCAGAGCATGATAACTCTCCGGAAGTTAACTCTGGGAAAGTGTTGCAGGCCCTTCCAGTGTAATCACCAACCTCCCTTTCAACTCCAACTTGCTGGTCCAACTCCTCCAATTCAAGTGCTGGATCTTCGTACTCCTCCAATCCATTTGATGTACTCGATAAATCATGCAGTCCTTGCATGAAATTTTCACGTAATTCGAACTCCTTCAAATTTGACTCCGATGACTCACACCAGGCGCCTTCCCCTTCATTCACTTCTGTGTCCATGTTATCATCAGCAGGAGGTTTATGTTTCTCATTCAGACTGCTTGCGGCCGGAGCTCCATATCCATATCGAACATATCCTTTCCCTTCATCTATATCATCCAATCTAAGAAAGTTGGCTTCTCTCGATTCATTTGTTTCATCACTGCTCAATTCTACCCTGCAACGCTCTTTCCCCAATGCTATTTGGGGTGCACGTCCGTCAAAACTTCTATCAATCCACCTCTCAAAAAATTCTTGTAGCCTTTGTTTGATCTGAAAAAGTTTATGACCAAACAATTCCTTAATGGTTACTATAATTCCTGAAGAATTCAACTTACCCTGACATAAAGGGATATTTTCTAGCGAATGTAAATATGCATTTATCACTTGTTCGTTAATTGCATCGTCGTCGCCAGATTTTGAAGCTTCTTGGAGCCATTGATTGAGAAAGTAAACCATGTTTAACTGAAAAATATGATCAAGACAGTCATTGCTCTCTGTGGAAGCAATGATGTTTGCGTCAGTTAATTGTTGTCTTGAGACATCTTCAGCATGGGTTGTTTTTGAATTCCTCAACTTTTGTATCATGCATCTCAACTCATCAGCTTTCGATAGTCTGGATGGAGTTCTAATGCCATTCTTTGGCTCAGCGGGCGTGATGAAATCCTGAAGCTTCATAATGCTCATAATGGGAGCTAGTCTTTGCGAATCTTGTAAGTTTGCTTTGTTAGTAGCATGCGAATATCTTGAGTCAAGTAATCTGTTTGATGACCATATGGGAATGAGAAAAAATTATGAGATGTTTTGGGAAATTTACATGAGAACAACACAAATCTTTCGTATTTACATATGAAACACAAAAAGTTTAATGTTTACATTTATACAATTCAAATCTTCCATATCTACATCCACGCGGAGCAGGACAAACAAAAATTTAATCGGAAGAACACATCTCCAAAGAGTTTGAATTTTGAAAACGATCAAAGGAACTCAATGGAAACAGAGAATGCCACACAGAGCGGAAGTAAATTAAGAAAAAAAAATCAGCAGAAGAGACAGAATTAAGAGGGAATGATGGCAGTACCTAAAGCGATCAGAAATCCTAATGTTGCCGGATAAGCAACAGCTCTTGGTTTCTTTCGCCTTCGTCACCGTCCCCTTCTTCCTATTGCTCTCTTTATATAGACCTCTTATCTGTCTCTTGAATCCGATTCCTACGAAGCCTCACCCCCTCGCGTCGCCATGGCCGCTCTTCTCTCCTATTTCTGTGCTTCTGTTCCGTTAAGAACAATCAAATAAAAGCACGTGCTGTCTGACCCCGTCTGTGGTGAACCGGACAACCGACATATATACATGGAGCTTTTACATAACACCACCAAACTTTTATATATCCACATATCAACCATCTAAACTTCTATATACCACTCAAATTAATTTTTTGTCGACATATTAAAAATATCACTGTTATTTAACCTTGTCTTATAACTCCAAAGTGTTATAAACATGGTATGTGCGTAAATTGTAAGATATATATTTGTCTTTCAATATCTTAACTATATATATATATATTATTTTACCAATTAGGACTCAGAGCTAATACACAAAGAAGGTTGGCACAGATGCCATCATTAATACATAAGAAATACAATAAGCCATTATTCCTCACATTCTCTGTTCAATCATTCAAACTCTAAAGACGGGCCGATCATGCTACCGACCTCGTCAATGGCGGCTTCCAAACCTTGGTGGCCTGCTCGAAAGCGTAAGCTATTTGATGAGCTTCGATTCAAAACCTCTAAACCCGCCGAAGCAGATGCCGAATGGAACGCCATGGTTTGTATAACCAGCAGGGACAACAATTCCTGGGAAGCCCCCGATGGACAGGATCGAAGCCGCTGAGCTGTTTGGAGTTACGAAGCCATCCAGCTTGTTCTCCCTCATTAGCTTCTCTAATCCATTAGCAGAATACTCGGCCAATCTCTTCAGAATCATTTTCTCTACTATACTCATTCCGTTTGTCTTTTGGGCGGCCAAAAAGATATCCTGACCATACTCCGCTATCCTTTCCTGCATCCATTAGGCCAAAACTGAATCATATCTTGGTATGTAGTTTCACGTTTTTAGAAAGTTGGCTATAAAGATATGCTTAGCAGTAAAGTTGAATTCAAGCAAGTTTGGAGAACATGTAGAATAAATGGGGAAGTGCTTACTTCAGCGCTGTGTTTGTTGTTGAAGTCGATGGCATCTGCAAGGGATCTAATGGGGGGAAACTTCAAGTTCTGAGAGATAGGCGTTGATTGAGAGCTTAAACTCAGCATGGAGAGCTGTTTTCACTCCACTTTTGAACATGTCCACTATAATGCTTGCATTCTCAATTTCCAAATTATCCAACAAAATTGCTCCTCTTTCCCTGTAATCATCAGCTTTCTTTAGTAGATTCTGAGGACAAAAAGAAAACCCAAATGTTTCATATCACATTAAAAAAATTAATATTTTAACTCTTAAAAAGTATAATATATCTTTTGAAACATAATTAAGAAGACATATATATGTAAAAAACAAAAATTTAGATGTTAGACATAAAATACAATTGAATTGAATGGTATATATGTAAATCTTTCAAACAGGAACAACAATAAAGATCAAATTTTGTATATTTGTTTAAATGCCATTATTTAATTTTAATGATCTGTCATTTCATTCTAACATAATATTGATCATTTTCACAACAGTAACAATCAGATGGAGAGTTTTAACCACAACAATAAACTTTTAAGATTTGAGACTCAATATAAATATGCATTTAATTATCTAATATATAAATTTTGATTTTTTACATTTTTATAACTCAAAATTTTCATTAAAAATGAACTTTTAAAAATGTAAATACATGTTCTCATACATAGCTAAAA